>JAHWFO010087582.1:0-11864 GCA_023313115.1 Rhysida immarginata | reverse complement strand
TTCCAGTATCAGGTTGTATATTTTCAATCTATTATCGTTGTGGTGAAAGAGTTTTTTATTTCTAAGTTTACCAAAACCAATCTTGTTCCCGAACACAAGTATAATGGCATCGATTCAATCGTTTCCTCAGATTATTTTCTCTAATGTAACTGCTAAACAAATCAAAAACTTAAATTGATCGAGATTCATCATCACAGTTTCATAAACGTTTTCTATACTTTTTCTTATTTCTTGAAAATACGTGTAAATATCAGTCGTATCGTGCTTATATGTAAACAAATAACGGTGAAAAAAATTCCTATGAGCTGTTACATGTTGTTGGAAAGAGGGACGTCATTATCTGTTGAACTGACTGTTGTTCCTTCAGTGGGGGGAGGAGAGGAGGGATGGCACATTATCAAGAATAATGTCTTTTGAGGGGGGGATGAAGATGAAGGGGGATGAGAAGGAAGAAACGAGGTCGAGCTTGAATTCTGCTGCTTGTTAATGCCCTGCGGTAATACTGAGGTTGATGACAAAGGCTCATGGAGAGTTGAGTATGAGGGAATTTGATGAACAGCTGCAGTGTGCGCTTGTAATTCCTTCTTGGTACGGAAAGATTGCATGCAAATTAAACAAGTGAAGTTTAACAAAATTACATTTTGCACACAGTGTTTTTTCCTGCAGTGAGTCGTTAAATTTCTTTTGCAGCTATACACTCGTCCACATATGTCGCATTTAAACCTTTTTTTTTATCTCTGTGCGAAAGGAAAAAAATACAAAAAATTATCATCTAATTTTTTTAAATTAAATAATGTACACTACTGTTTATAAAAATCGCAACACCCTGATGGAATAGCCCAATCTGCATTAAATTTGGAGCATTTGCATATCATGGGTCAGAAAAGAAACCATTAAATTTTCAGGTCAATACAATGCGTTTTATTGTCACATTAGTATCGGGTGAAACCACCGTGGGATGCAATTACAGCCTCTAAACGTCGTGGCATTGAGTCAAACAAGCTCTGAATAAGGGCCTGGGGAATGTCCTGCCATGTTCTGTCTACACGGGTATACAGTTCATCCACAGTTGCTGCTGCAGGAGTCTGACGAGCCAATTGATGAGCAACCCTGAACCACACATGTTCGATTGGGGACATGTCTGGTGAACGAGCAGGCCAGGGGAACAAGGGTGTCTGATGTGCTTGGAAAAAGGCGAGGACATTTCTGGCCACATGCGGTCAGGCATTGTCCTGTTGGAATACAGCGCCTGGAAGGTTCTGCAGGAAGGGGATGACCTCGGGTTGCACAACTTCCCTGATGTACCGGTCACTGTTCAGATTGCCGTGGATTCTGATCAGACGGGAACGGCCATGGTAACTGATTGCACCCCACACCATCACCCCTGGCGTTTGTCCTGAATGACGCTGCAGGATGCATTCTGGAAGGTCGCGCTCGCCACGATGTCTTCTGACTCGTATCCTGCCGTCATGGTGCTGCAAGTTAAACCTTGACTCATCCGAAAACACAACTTGTTGCCATTCAGCTTGCCACTGTTGGTGTTGATGGGCCCATTGCAACTTGAGGCGCCGGTGGTTTTGAGTCAAAGGAATCCGCAACTATGGTACTCATGCCGTCAATCCTCTGGGAATCAAACGGCATCGTACAGTGCTAGCAGACATTGTCCTGCCTACTGTAGTACCCCACTGTTGTGCTAACACTGTGGAAGTGGCTATACGATCTGCTACACACATGCGATAGAGGTGTCTGTCATCTCGCGGTGTCGTCGTGCTGGGTCTTCCTGAGCCTGGTCTTCGGTGTGCCATGTTCTCTTCGCTCCACTGCCTCCATGCACACATAATTGTCGTTGCATTACGTCCTACACGATTAGCAATGTCACGATACGACCATCCCGCTTCACGCAGACTAATTATGCGTCCTCTTTCAAAGTCTGTCAGCTGTTGATATGGTACCCTTCGTCGTCGTCGAGGCATGGTGTTCTTTCAAGCAATTACTCTGAAAATCTAATCATTTATACTCTGACCCATTGTATGCAAATATTGCAAATTGCATATGGATTAGACCATTCCATCAGGGTGTTGCGATTTTTATAAACAGTAGTGTATTATAATGACATTTATTTATTAATAATTTTTCATTTTATTCTATTTTTGCCCTCCCCTGTTTGTGCAAAAAAGAAAAAAAAAATAAAATAATAATCAACACTTTTTTTTCTTAAATATTTTACTTAATGATTTTATTCACGTAAAGATATACATATGCATCTGGATTAGGGAATGATTTCAGCTCGTTTACAATACGTTTAGGTGACAATCCTTGACATCTTTTTAATATGTAATAAATGCAATAAAGTCCACATACGATGCTCGTGTAACTCTGCAAACGTACGTTTTTATACCAAAATCGTCTCATATAGTTCAATAAATAATTCAAAATAGAGAGTTTGTCTGGCATAAGTCTGTAGCTGTCGAAATATTCTCCACGACTTCCAACCACAATCCAGTGACTGCCTTTGAGATGACACTCGTCCAAATTAACCACCAGAAACTCATCTTTTTGTCGAGGTGCACGAGGTACGTGATTCAGTGGATACACTCCTGCAAATTATTTGCAACACGGTTTCAATATTGCATGTATTTGGTGAGCATCCATTTTTTTTTTTTAAATTTTCGCAAATCACATTTCGTTCTTTATCGATTTGAAATAAGGAATCCGTTTCGCTGAAAATCATTACGTTAATGTTGTGTGGTAGCTCTTCAGCGAAGCGCATATCGATACGTAGGACACCTTGTCTAATTAACGATATGTGGGAGTCGTCATCGCCGCATCCATCTGGTGTTAAATTGTAGCAGAAGAGAGTATCGCCTGTAAATCCCCAGCGTTTATAACTGATCGTGTTTCCACTGTTATGATACAGCATGCCTAAGCCAGCAAAAGTATTGAAGTAAGCTAAAGCATAATTTTTATTATTGAAGTCCATTTCCAGCGGTTTTCCGTCAATTATTTCCACATCGATCGATACGGATAAAGAGAGATTATAGTTGTCGAAATGCATGGGATTGTCTTTATATGATCCGTTAAATGCACCGTGTTTTACGAGTCCGATTACGATTCGTGAAGGAATTTGTCCTTGGAAAACGTTATCGATATGAGCAGAAGTCGTCCCTTGAATTACTGTATGAACTTTTACGTCGGCCTTCCTATATGGATACTTTGCAGTTGCTGTAATTAAGGCACGGGAATGAGCGAGTAATATGGTCGGTGATGGCTTTACTTTCTTAATGTATAACAATACATCTTCAAATAGGATTACAGGTCGAAGTGGAATCAGTCCTCCACCTTCCAATCCTTTTATTTCCATTGCAAATTCAGGTTTATGAGGAATCAATCTAAATTTGCATGATACGTTGTTCAAACGGAGTTTATTTTGTAAGCAGGGGTCAACGTGAATTCTTCCGACGAGATCGAGACTCACACTTTCTGCAGAAGCATTTTGTCTGTCGTCTTTAGACAACCACAGCGATCCGGTTAACATTGAATTTTTTGCATCGTACCCGTAGTTCAGAAGCATCTGAATATTGTTGCCAGTGCTAACTTGTTTACCGTTAAGAAATACATCAATCTGCTTAAATAGCATTTGCAACAACTTTCGTGGTATGGCAGTTTTGCTCTCGTCATTCGTTAAAGGAGTGTTCGCATACTTTTTAATTTTTACACGAGCATACAATATAGTTTCGGAAAGATTAATGTATTCTTCAGCATTTCCAGGGATAAGCAATTCGATTGTTCCTCCTGACGATAGGGAAGCAACAAGTCGATACTCCGCATACATGGAGTTTTCAATGGATGTTTGGGTGGGTGGAACAGAAAACGCATCCAATTCACTTTTTAAACACGTGCACGATGTTGGATGAAGGAACGACATGGTTACGAATGATAAGACTCACTTAAATGTTGATCTTTTTATCGAGAAATTTTTTAAAAAAAGGGGGGAATAATTTTTTTTTTTTTATCAAAATATCGTTTTCTCACGAGAGTTTTTTTCCCTCAGTTTAATTTTCTTTCCTTTACTTCCAACGTTGTTTTCACGTTTCCGCCAACGCCCCTTTTGAATTCTCGTGTTAACATCGTCAAAAATTTCTTTCCCAGTTTCTTGTAATCTTCGTTTGACAGATTCTTTGATGTTTGCTCCTTGAATGACATCACCTACAACGTTTTTTCCTATATCGATGACCTTTGGAGCAAAGTAACTTGCCGCACTTTTTAAGAATGGCAAAGCAAATTTACCGAGGGAACTGAAAAGGCTACCAAGTCCACTTCCACGTTGATGAAATCGTCCGTAAAATACAGGTAATTGCCCCCCAGCCTGATTTATATAATAAGCAGAATAAGGCTCGCAGCAATCCGCCCTCAACTTTTCTTTGGTCTGAGATGAACTACGCACACTACGCGACCTGTGTTTGTGAATGGCACTCGCTCTCCCGTGTGCAATCTTAAGTCCAATTCTAGCGTGCGAAAAGAAGTTTTAATCATGGGTAAATAATACAAACGACGAAAGGATACAAACGTATATTCTTGCAGTCTTGTTCTTCTATATTGACAATCCTCATCAACGGTGCTTTGACATCGCCGATAAATTGCGGTGCGACGAGGTCGCTGTATACGTATAAGCTGTCAACCAATTTCAGCGGGTAAGGTCAAACGATTTGATGAGCGATGAGCTTTAAAGGAAACCCTTTTTCACATAAGAAATACGGAAATTGTCTGTCTTTGAATCCAAATCTTTTAAGGATCGATTTTCCTAAAAACAATCGCACTTTATGATCAACGTCTAAGTGATTGTAAACGATAAATCTGTGATATCGTTCGTCGTAAACCAATCGTACAACCGCTTTAGCCAACTTTGGATCCTTAAAGCCGTCGGCGTACTCACTGAGCACTTTTTTAATGTCACCGTTAATGGCAAGGCTAAGCTCGTTTAAGCTGTTGTAAGTATGAGCTCCGCAAGTGCAATCGAGAGGAATGCCAAATTCTTTTGCTTTTATCGGAGGTTTATTGTATCCGTGAATCATTATATGAGCTTGATCGTCTTCACCATTGGGATGCAAAGTAAATGCAGTGTCTGTAAATGAATTTGGAAAACTTATTTCTGTTAAGGCTGCTTCATATTCTCCATCCAAATACGAAGGTACAATGACTTGTTCGGGCAAATAAGTAGTATAGTTTTGAAGTGTATTATCGGGGAACACATTCATAAACAAGTTGCTGGGAAGTGTTAAGTAAAAGCCTTCCATTGTCATTCAACTTTTTGTAGTTCTTGCGCGTAAAACGTACCACTGATGGGTTGATTTTGGAGATCGCGTACTGCATAGGTTGTATTCTTTTGATTTAGATTAACTGTATCGATATGGAAAATTTCCTCTGTCCACGAAGGCATGTATCCCCTTTTAAAAGCTTCTTTCTTTATGGAAAGACGAACGCGATCACCCTGCTTAAATCGTGATGTCGTATCGCGAGTTCTTTTTACTTCGATGAATTTGCTCCTCCTACTCTTCCTCACGCTATCACCGTACAGTTTCTGAAAGACAAGACGTTTACTTGTTTCCATTCGTGCTTCCATCGGCGTCATTTTAATAGATCTGTGATAACTGTGATTGTAGGCATTGACTAAATCATGCAGAACATGCAAATAAGTTTTTTTATTGTTTGCATGCAAGTAACGATGTAATCGGTCTCGCAAAGTACAATGGAATCGCTCGCTGATGCATGCCTTCGTTTCTTCGTTTTTAACAGAATAGTCTTCGACATTGTACTTTCTAAAAACCTTTTCTACGTTGACGTTATAAAATTCAGTACCGTTGTCAGTCCATATTTTTGTCGGCTTTTCAAAAGATAAAACGACGTCTAAGGCAGCAGCGACAGATCTTCCCATCTTGTTTTGTAAAGGAAAAATTACAGCTCGTTTTGACATCACATCAACTATAGTTAACAGAAAACGAACATTGTCATTGTACCTTGATAGATTAGACGTCTAATAAATCAGCTGACCATATTTCGTCAACGCTGTGCACAATCACGCGATTTCGTGGGAATTTTCTCTTTGCGTATTTATGAAGCGTGTAAGTGTCCTTTGTAAATAACCATTTTTTAATTTCATTTAACATGAAACTCTTGTGTGAAGCGACTGCCGCCCTGTAACTGCCGGGTGATAAAGGGGAAAAATAAATTTGTTCTAAAATATTATTTCTTCTTGAGGACATCCCACTTGAATCGATAAGGCAGATTAGATTTTCTACGTACACTTCTTTTCTCGACTTTGTCAGGATCGATTAACGCGTTAATTTCTGTCCATCCCTGTTCGCTCTCGTAAATTGCCTTTTCAGGGTATTCGCTAACCACGCCCATGAGCAGTCGATCTATTTTCGAACTGGCACGGGTCGACAGTCATAAATCAAACGTCGATCTTGATCCCATGCCAATCGAGTGGAATTTAAGACTTTTTTAACTGGCGACATATTTTAGAGGGACACGGTTTAATATTTCTTTGATCTCCGTTTGTCGAGGAAGAGAAGATGCGACACTGCATCGGAAATACGAAAATGAGCATGACGTATACGAGACTTGCGAATGAAGGCGATTGATGCAACACGGTCTCGAACCACGATGCAGGCACTGAAGGATTGAAGTATTCTTTGCTTGGACCACGCTCGAAAGAAGTCACTTTGGACGAAAGGAATGAAGACGGAAGGACTCCTTTTTACAATTTCACTGTCAGCTGATGACGCTATCGCGTCAGCTGGTGGCGGTGGTGCGCGCTCCGTGCGCACGGGGGCGGCGGCAGCCGCGGCATGAGAGACGATGGCGGTGACAGATGGATCAACATCATAGTCTTCCAATGGGTCTTTCTCTTCTTGAAAAAATTCGTTTTATAATTTTTGATAATTATTTAAATACGTTTGCAAGGTGACATTATAGAGTTTAGCTTTGGTTCTATCGTCCAGATCATTCCTCTCTAAAATAATTTTCATTTCATTGTCTAATGCAGACAACGGCTTTTCGAGCGGAGGATGAAGGGTTTGAGGTACGAAGACCATTTTTTTGTACATTATTTTTGCGTGAACAGTCCGCCTAATAAGCCTATTAACAGAGGAAGAAGAGCTGTGAAAAATCCACCACCTTTTTGGTTAATGATGTTCATTTTTCTTTGGGGTGAGAAATTTTCGACGCCAAACACTTCACGACGTGTCGATACTGCTTCAGTTTGTGCATTTGCACGCTCGTTAACGAAATTCGTCTATTTAATACATTGAGGCAACATTCGGAAAGGACATTTAAAATATTAGGGCATAAGAGGAGTAATTTTTTAACGTGGTTCTTTATACTTTTACCGGCTAACAGTTGTAAAATGGGAAAATAAGATTTCACTTTTTTGACGTTTTTTTTTTCTTTCCTCCTTTTCAGGCCCTTTTCAAATAAACGTGCTAATTTGTGTCAAATATATTGCTTCTGAACTTTAAACGTTCGTCTGCGTTAGGTCTTAGATCCAGGAGCAAATGTGAGAAAGGTTTACGAATGCAATCTTTATATATATTTAATAAATATTGAGCACCCACCCCAATTTGATTACCCAAAATTTGTAGATGATTGACATCACGACACGCACTCATTATAACGAAGATTTGACAGTTCAGACTGACTGTGCACAAATTTTTTTCGAACAGATTATGACACAATAAAACTTGCACTAAATTTTTATGATGACCATCTTTGATCACAATATTCATTAAATCTTTAGAATTTATATTGTGAACTACGTCATCCAGAATTACCAATGTCAAAAGTTTTGATAAACGTGATAGGAATTGGAGAATCACGTCGGAGACGATCATAAGTTGGTTGATCTTCATTGTAAATAAAGACGCACTGCTTCGGTGCGGGATTACACTGTTCCGTCGATCGCATTATGAACTTCTCAGTAAATGATGTCTTGCCGGAGTTTGTAGCTCTGCAGATTAAAAAATTAGATGGAAATGTAAATCTTGCGTCCATGTACGTTGTACTTGCATAAACCAACTGAATATGTACGCTCAAAACTTTCTTATATAACAAGTGTGTGTCGATTATGAAAAAATAAAGAATAAAAAGATCTTTTTTTTTTTAAATGTTTATATTATCGTTTTCAGAATATACATGATTATATATTTTTCCCACAAAAATATTATGACAAAAAATAATAAAAAGGTAAAAATTTCATTATTTAAAAATTATCCTCTTAAAGTTTTTTTTTTTTAAGACTTGAGGAACTTACAGACACGTAATTAAAAATCATTTATGAACAAATTTGTGTAAACTTTTTAATTGTTATTCAGTTCTATTATTTTGTCACTAACGAATTGAATAGAGTCCAAAATGATGCGAAACT
This sequence comes from Rhysida immarginata, assembly GCA_023313115.1. Taxonomy (NCBI): domain Eukaryota; kingdom Metazoa; phylum Arthropoda; class Chilopoda; order Scolopendromorpha; family Scolopendridae; genus Rhysida; species Rhysida immarginata. The sequence goes on along the minus strand of JAHWFO010087582.1, from coordinate 3,442 downwards.
GAGAGTCATCCAATAAAATGCTTATGTTCCGTCGGATTTCTCCAGCTTAATCATCATGGTCCCATTTTCGTCCACCGAAAAGACTATGAGTTTGCTACTTTCGTACAAATAGCATGGATTGGTTTCAGTCTCAAATTGATGTAAAATGGATTCTAGTAGAGCTGAAAATGCTTTCCATTCGTTCACTGACAAAGCAATGCTGAACTGCGTTGGTACATATTTACGTGCCGAGAGCTCATATAGTCGTACGTGAATTAAGGTATGCTGGTTAAATCGATTGACAACCAAAAAAATTTAGTCTCCTAACGATAATGAGTTTTCGGGCATTAATGGCAGAGGTTCTCGTGAAAAATATGCTTGAGAAGTCATATTTTTATTTCTCGTGTGAATAGATCTAAAAAAGATGTAAAAAAGGAAGATAAAAAAAAATATGCAATCTTCCTTTTTTTCAGTCTTTCTCTCATAAAATTCTCGAAAACTTTTTTTTTTTTAAATTATATATAAAAAAAGTTAAATAATAAAATAAAAAATAAAAAAAACTTACCAGAAAAACTGTGAAAGTGTGATGATTTCTTTTCTTTGATCAAAAGCTGCAGACTGAAAAACATTATTTCTTACAAGTACATATACTTAAAAATTAAAAAATAATTATTTAAGATACCCAATGGCATATCTACATTAACAACAAAACCCCCCAGAGTGATTATTTATTCTTTTTAATTTTTTGTAGTCCATCCACTTATGTGCTCATTCTTTCTAACCTAATTAAAACCCATTCGCCTTGAGAAGGCATCAACCCCTCATCCCCCCGAGGTTAACAAGAAAGACTTTCTCCTTAATAGCCCCGTTCAACCCCCCTCTTCTCAATAGAACTCTCTCATTTCCCTCAATGACCCTGACAGTGGCATAAGCTGAAATAATAGCCGATTTTGAGTTTTATCAATCGGAAGAATATTATCAAGAAAAATAAAACGAGAGTATCTTTTATACCATGTGAGTATTCTAAAAGAATTCCATCTTATTAAAAAACGATAATTTAGTAAAAGTGAAAGGCCACCTATTTTTTTTTTTCCTTCTCTCTCTCTCTCTCGCTCTGTCTTAGCTCATCATGTCAACTAATCAAGAAATATGAGAAGATGCGTTCCTGTAATTACGTTTTATTTTATTTATTTATTTCCTACCATCGATAGTTTTATTTTTGTGTTATTTCTAAAAAAATAAAAAAAAAGAATTATTGTGTCAAAAAGTATATATATTTTTTAATAATTTCTAGCAGAGTAATTGCCGTGTATCATCAAAGAACAATTACAAATTTTTTACTAGCAATGATATAAAAACACATTAAATGTATAAAGTTTTGGAAGAAAAAAAAATTACTCCATATTCTTATTTTCAAATAAATTTTATTCTCTTTTGGGATGGACAAAAAAAGGTGAATCTGTGTAATAAAAATAAAAATGATTCTTTGGGAGGTTTGTATTATTTTTTTTCATTTTCACCTCAGTTCTTTTTTCTTTTCATCTTTGTGTGTATTCTGTTCTTCTTCATAACTAAATTGTTTTGCACATAATTGTCTGAAACCTTCTTTCCAAGCATCGTACACGGAATAAAATAGATTAAAGTCGTCTACTGTACAAAAACGTTCATCTAAATGCGTATCTCCGTTTATAAATCGTAAAGCAAAATAATTTATGTATAAACAGTTTGGAGACCATCGTATATGTTCTTCCGTCGACCATGTCTCCATTGGTCCATTCATGTAAAATTTTCTGACAATATTGACAAACTGTAATATCACTATAACCAGCGTAAATAAATCCAGAACGAGATAAATGACGGATATCGATGAAATCATGCGGCCAATTGAGGTAAGTGCTTAATCTTTGCATATATTCCCCGACAAACCTTGAATGTCTCGGCAACCAAAACGAGACCGTTGTTGCATTGATCATCTCGTAACATAAGCCGAATTTGATCAATAAAGAATAATGCACCACGCTTTTATAATCTTTATCTCCATTAAAAAAAAAATACAAAGTCGGAATAAAGATTTTTTTAAATAATAACACTTTTACAACTGGTTATTAATTAATTATTGTGATGGTAAAAGTTCATTTAAATTCTGAAAAAATTCACTGGGGTCAACAAAAAAACAGCTGGACCGGCAAACCAATGACAGAAAACGTAATCAAAAACATCATCTAATACTTGGTTTGATACAAAAGAGTTGCTAATTAAATATTCATGCGTAATTACAAGTAATTAATACATCATTAATTGATCTCATTAAACCCGTAATTGTATCGAATGATTGGTAATATTCATCGAAAAAATCGTATTTTTCATAAATATTTATCATTGAGAAAAAAAAGGGTCGGAGCACCATCTAGTGACAGAATATGTAACTAAAACGTCAGCTAATCATTGTAATGAAAAAAAAAAAAAAAAAAAAGTGTTGCAAATTAAATATTCATGCTAAATTACATGTAATTAATAGGATCATCCTTAAAACCTGTCATTGTATCAATTGATTATTTTATCAATATTTTTCGAAATGATGTATTAACAGCTCATCAATTTTGAAGATGAAATACGAAACTAAAAACATTTAATTATATCGATTTTGAAGATGATGGGATGTATTAACAGGTCATTGATTTTGAAGATGATGGGTGTGATGGAATACGAAACTAAAAACAACTAATCATATCGATTTTGAAGATGATGGGGAGTGACTGAATACGAAACTAAAAACTTATTTTTCATAAATATTTATCATTGGGAAAAATAAATCTGGTGCCAGAATACGAAACTAAAATCATCTAATCATTATCGATTTTAAAGATAATGGGTAATCATATCGATTTTGAAGATAATGGGTAATCATATCGATTTTGAAGATGATGGGAGGTGATGGAATACGAAACAAAACTAAATCTAATAGTAACTATGATGAAAAAGATTTGCTAATTAAATGTTCATGCCTAATAACATGTAATTAATAGTTTGGATGATTATAATCATCGATAATTCATAATTTTTCATTAATATTTACCAATATCTCATTGATATTTATGATTTTAATAAACTCGATAAATATGCATGAAATCTCATTAAAAATCACTATACTTCATTAATATTTACGCTGATTGGACATTAATAGTCACGGTGATTGGTTTTATTGATTTTATTGACGGCTGAAGCTATTGACCGCTCATCGATTATGAAGATGACGAGTTCTATCTGGTCAGATATTAACTACTAGTGCATCGTCTTGGTCCTAGGAACTCGGCCAAAATTCAGCCAATTATAATGCAACTTTATTCAATTTCTACTAAGGACCTAATCGTTCAGTAAGGGGTCCATAGTGCTGCTTCTATCGATAAAATTGGTACAGACTTTACAACACAACAAAGGGAGAACAGAGTTTCCGACTAGTTTC
>JAHWFO010087577.1:0-13603 GCA_023313115.1 Rhysida immarginata | reverse complement strand
ATTAAATGGACTTTCAAACAGACTGAACATCACAACTTATGGCTACATGATTAAACACAATAAAAACTTCCACGAGTGCATGTTTTGTATCTCTTCAGGCGTTGTGTTTTTGCAGCTAACCTTTGTTTTAATGTGTCCATATACAGAGGGTTGATTCAGATAAAATGAGACGACTTTGCAGTTCTGTTACGATGGTGTAATACCTTGGCACCACCATCGGTTGTGTTTGATGCGAGAGCCATGTTGTTGGACTATCGCCCGGCACCGTAATTTCCACTGAAGTAGGCTGAGTTTGAGGGACTCCATGGGAAGTTCGTTCCACACCTGCTGACACAGTTTCCATAGCCCATCAATGGTTCTTGGTCGGCGACTTCCGAGCCGTCGTTTCAGGAGACTAAAACCACAGAAATCCATCGGTGATGCGTCAGGAGATTTTACAGGCACATGAGAGAAGGGAATAACTCGTACGCCCGTCTCCTGTTCCATTTTCCTGTAGTAAGCCACAGATGACTTGGCAGTGTTCATTTGTGTTCGGTCACTCAGTTGTGTGACCGCGCGCTTTATGACGTTGCTCCAGCCCAAGATTGTCATGAATTATTCTGGAGACTGTTGCCTGTGAAATACCTTTCCTTTAGGCTAGACATCTCTGTGTGGGGTGATTTTCTTTCAGCACTTCAGACCGGATTTCTCACACCACATGAGCTGGGCATGTTGGCTGGGGCTTGTTTCTGGTCTGCTTCTCTGCTCGTCCACGTTCATTAGATTCTCACGTGATTCTCGATCTTCTTTAAAGTTTCGCACCCATGAACGCACATTTTTAACATTCATAACGCCTTCATCGCATATCTCGCTCAATTGGCGATGGGTGTTTTACCCCACAAGTGCAGAAAACTAATTATTACACAGTGATCTTGTAAACTAAACTTCGCCATTTTAAGTATATGAAACATCGTTCGCGGCAACGCGCACGGTATTCACGCCATTCATGGTATAGTGCTGCTATCTATGTTAGTAAAGACGAAATATTTCCCGCAAAATTTTAAAAGCATCTGGACCTTTCTACTTACTCTCTTTGCAGAGAAAAATATTTGGAGATCTTATAACTTGAACGCACCTCGTAATGCAGTGAAAAGTAAAACAAATAAAAAACTTGCAAAATTGCTCTCTTAATATTTGAACTCTTTCTCTGATTATCCTTGAACTGTTATTTATTTTTAAAAGTATAATTCTGTTTTAAATTTATTAATAATTGCAAGCAGTAAAGTTTAATAAATACACAATTGAAATTTTATTCTTGATGTGATGTCATTCATATTACATTTTATCACTTTGTAAATAAGAATTAACAGGAAAATAAGCTTAGAGCCAAAACAGCAGTGGCGTCATCATGCTGTGGAACACTGAACCCCAGAGTTTCTCTACTTTCTATAATTATGGTTCTACTACTCCGGAAGTAGTGAATTCTTTTATGTTATTCCAGGCCATGCTTGTGGGACAGAACATTGGCTTGTTAAATAAAATAATCACATGATAGCAAGGTGTTAAGCCTCTTATGTAAAGATGTTATGATCCAGTCAATATACTTTGCGAAATTGCTGATGGAAGAGCTATAAATTTTTAAAGCTATATGCTTTACTTGCATTGACTTTTCAAGAATGTAATGTACAATATTAAACACTGCACTTTCTGATGAAGCAACATTATTGGCAGAGTCACAGCTAACAGAAAAATACTTGCATTTATTTATTTAAGCTCTACACTTTTTGATAAATTCTCTCTTGTGATGTCCCAAATTGATGTATACACTCTGACATGTTATAGCTCAGCAACGAAATTAGATAGAAATATAAGGTTTGTTCTCTATAATCCAGACGGTGCTGGAAATGCATAGCAACACGTTGATTGTTGTTCATTTGCTTATAATCCAAAATGGCGGCAAGAATTTTATTCAATGAATGTAAGTGGATAGGGGACGTTCAAAGAAATACGTCACGCTCTTTTTGACCTTTTCAGACCCCCCCCTCCCCATGTCATGCTGTGTCACACTTTTCATACCCCCTCCCCTTTAAAGATGTCACACTCCAAGTCAGTCCCCCCTTTCAACAAACAAAAGAAATAAACTATGGTTACACCACTACATAATGTTCCTAGTCGTTTCGTCACACGTTCAGCTCGTTTCATTCACTTTGTTCCAGGATCGTTTTGCCACTAAGTTGATTCGACACATTTAGCTCACCATATAGATAGCGGAACCAGTTATATTATACACTCACTCACCAAAAGTCATGGCACACATGCCTAATAACGTGTTGGGCCCCCTCTGGCCCAGATAACGGTGGCGATTCTTCATAGAAGAGAGCCTACCAGTCTCTGAAACACATCCACAGGCACTGCAAACCATGCTGCCTCCACTGCACTTCATAACGATGCTGCATTTACCAGTTGTGTTGTTGACGACCTGACAGATCGTTCGATGACGTCCCACAAATGTTCAATGGGATTGCAATCTGGGGAACGTGGAGGCCAAATCATTGTCATGAAGTTGGTGGCATGTTCCTCTAGCCACTGTTGTGTCACAAGGACCATGTGTGGAGGCGCATTATCTTGCTGGAAGATGCTGTCACTGGTAAAAACAGTTCATGAAAGGGTGCAGGTGGTCCCCAAGCAGATCGACGTAGGAAGTAGCACGCAGAGTGGATGTCAGATGCGCCAACGGACCCATTGCACGCCAAGAGAAGTATGGAGCCTCCACCTGCCTGAGTGGTCCCCACCTGACAAGCGGGGTCCACAGCTTCGTTTGGCCTGCGCAACATACGGACACAACCATCAGCCCGATACAGATGAAACCGTGACTCGTCGGACCAGGCAACCCTTCGCCAGTCCTCAGCGGTCCAATGTCGATGTTGATTGGCCCAGGATAGGCGTTGCTGATGATGTGCAGCTATCAAGAGTGGCACCCGTCGTGGCCTCCTGCTCCCAGAGCCTGCAGCTGCACATCATGTTGTCACGGACAAAGTTGTGGGACATCCCTGGTTGTACCGTATGGTGATTTGGCCCGCTCTTCGGTCAGCAGTTGCAAGCCGGGTGACCCGGCGAACACCTCTGGCATCAATAAGGCATGGGGGGTCCGTCCGCTGTTCGACATGGATTGTAACCCCTCTTTGGGTGTACTCTCGATAGACCCTTGCAACGGTTGTGCGGAAAAACTGCAGGGTGTTGGCTATATCTGATACTGAGGCACCCATCTGTCTGGCACCAACAATCATCCCCCGTTCTTCTGGCGTACTTCTGCTTACAATGATTGTGTGTTATCAAGGAGTCCTGTGCACCTGCATTCTGAGAATGGAAGCAGCGGTATCTGTCTCATTACGAACAGGGAACCTGATTGGAGGGTTGTACCATGAGTTTTGGTTAGTGAGTGAGTGTATATGGATAATCGTTGCACTTATAGAACATACATTATACTATTTAATTTGCTCCTTTGACCTGTCACCTCTTTCAATAGCATCCTATATACAATTTCTTTGAAGCACAGCATCCTAAGTGGCAAAATGGTCTTTGGATGAGTTGAATATGTCAAGTTGACTGTGACAAAATAATCTTCGGATGAAATGAATCTGGCGATTTGAATGAGATGACATGATTATGACCAAATATTACAGTACGTATGGTATAACCTGCTGCAAATGGGAAATTCTGATGGTATTGTAGTTTATCACATTCACCAAGATTTCCAACTCTCCCATTTTAATTTCCCTTAACTCGTTTTTCCTCTTTTTTTCCCATCTTTAATTCCCTTATTTTAGTTATATACTCATTTTTTCCAAATGCTTTTCCCCTTTGCCTTTTTTTGTTTTTAATCCGATTAAAATAAACGAGAAAATTGCCTCTTACCTTTTGTAACGTTCACCCACCTCCACCAAAGGTAAGTATGGTACATAGGCCATCTAGGCAATACGTTGGAGTTAGCTCGGTTAAGGGTTCGGGCCAATAAATTGAAGACCACCTGACTACGCAATATTCAATGACAGTCTATTCTTATTTCCTAATAAGCAAAAACATTATTTCTATTCTAAGACAATTTATCTCGTAACTCAAAGTCTAGGTACCCCTTAAAAAAACAATTATCCTATATTACAAATACACGGAGCACTCTCCGGAATCACCGACTGACTTGGCACACGGGTTCGCACTAGGCTATGTGTAGTTGGCTTATACCGGACTGCCAGATAATTATACTAAGGGATCTGATACCTACACCTGTGGCCTTAGGCTGTGGCTTAGACCCCACGTGCCTCCAAAACAAATATTCCAGCCACTCTGCGTACGCTTCCGCGTGGTGTACCCTTTTTTTTATTGACAGGTAAGGGGGAGGTACTGAGATCCTTCTTGGTAGTCACGTGGGGGGCCTAACAGCAAGACCCAGGTGAGACGCAAAGTTGGGTCCATGCAAACGGGATAGTCATAACACTCCTGCGCTTGAATGACCACTACGCGCTACAATTGGTATATCTATCCCCCATCTGGCTCCCGGATACATAAACTTCGACTACCTCAATGCATGAAGCCGGTGCTCAATCATCTTATTAAATAAGACAGCACAACAGTCTTTACAGGGCGTGTTGCCACGATGATGAGGTACACCCAGCTGTCAACACTGGCGGCTCAGTTATTCTTTTACGGGTTTTGCCCTATTTCACCGTGTGGAGAAAGCATTAACAAAATTCGTCGCTTGCTTCTACAATCGGCGGGAGGATCGACGTAATTGCGGAACACGTTGCACTATTAAGTTTTCGTTTGTCATCTTGATCTTCACGCGGCGCAAAGAATAGTTAAAAGTCACTCACCAGCACAGCCGAGGATCCTTCGTTTACTTTTCGAGCTGTCCCTCAACAGCAATCTCAACACTCCTGCCCCGTCGGCGTCATCGCTTCCACCAATGATCTCGCTGCTCCGTTCGATCAGCGCAATTCCGTGGCTTGACGGTTACATTGCTTAAAGAAAACTCATATACATCAAAACGGGAAAACTTATTGTCTCTAGTTCCAATTATTTTACATATTTACGATTCTTCTATTCGACCCATCGTTCCAATTCGAAAAATGTGCAGTCTCGGAGCGCTCATGAATACTACGTCTCCTCTCCAGAAAAATATTTTTATAAAAAAAAAAAAAAAGAACCTCATAACAAACAAAACACGCATGCTTATAACATATCACAGATTCTCGGAAAATCGCAATGACGACAATACTCCGTTGGAGGCTGAGGAAAACTTATACAAAAAAGGATATTTCAACAATTGCCACTCCAACAGAGTATTGAATACGACCGCTCATACCGTTTTAATTCACATTTCTCCACGCTGCAAATTCTCATTTACGAAATAAACACAGTACACGAAATAACACACGTAATCCAGATCACATATTGATCCATGTCCACTACAACTTACTTAATCGCCTTGACCCTTAAGAAAATAACAGAACTACATGTTACTAATTCCTCACAAATGCGCACCCCCTCCCCTTTTCTCTCTCTCTGCCGGACCCACGTGACTTCCAGCACCCCGGAACGTCACACTTAATAATTTATAGTTTTGACTCTTATTCTAAATTATTTGTAATGGAATTTCTTTTTTTGGAAATGTCTAATAACTTAAAACAACAAAAAAAAACCCGTGTGTTTGTGGTTTTGGCTGGGTGAATGACAGAAATGAAATGAACGTGACAAAGGGTGATGAAAATTTATCATAGGGACAGAATTTACTGAATTGGCCAATGAAGTGTCAAGGTGCAAACATGTGATGTAGAACACATTGGCGATTTTTGTCGTAGCAACTTCTTAACAATAGGAGGGTTATAGGGGTGGAATACAATGGCTAATGAATAGCAAATTAACCCCTTTTTTGCCTCGGGCTAAACACCTGCATATCGCGGCTCTGCAGTGTCGAGCGACGCCGCGGACGTTTCCAGGAAGGCTTTCCATTAACCCTGTTGTTAACATCAACAATTCTTTTGTTAACCCTGTCCCTCTCTTTTGTTAAAGAGCCGCTGCGACAAAAATCGCCAGTGCACAGAGGCCTTAACTGACTTATCTTCACAAAAATGGCAGACCCAAATGAAATAACAAAAAAAAAGTAACATGAAAAACTTGAATTTGAAAGGGTTTGCTGTGACAACACACCTATGGAAACCTGCCCCCTTCCCCCATGTCACGCTGTGTCACACTTTTCCTACCTCCCCCCTTGCGCCCTGCCCCAAGAGCATGACGTATTTCTTGAATGTCCCCATACTGAAGTGTTATTGGAAAGTGGGAAATGTTCTTGAGGTTCATTGACGTTGGAGGGTTAAATTTAGTACACCACCACCAACAAGGGTAACAATAAAAAAACTCCGAGACAAGCTTGAAGCCGATCGAACGGTGAAAGATGTGTTGAAAGGTCGGTGCGGAAGAAAGAGAAGTTCCACTGATAACGAGAGTGTTTTTGCCGTCATGGAGGTTTTTGCACGATGCCCAAGCAAGTCAGTAAGGCAATGCTCTGGTGAAATTGGTATCGCCAAATCCAGTCGTCTTCGAATTTTGCAAGGTCAAAAATAAGAAGCCTTACATTCCACGACTTTTCCACGCACTAAATGAGGATGACCCAGATATGGCAGAAGGTGAGCATTTTGAACATGTATGGGCTTAAGGAAGTTTAAAGAATAAAATACAATAAACCTTATACAGTATTTCTATCTCTTTTCATTGCTGAATTATAACGTTTCAAAGAGTGTATATGTCAGTTTGAAACACCCTGTATTAAATGTGTATGCGGAGAATAGGTTCCGGATAAAATAGTCCCAAATGCAAAGAAGGAGATAATGGTCCCATAAGTTCAGCATGAGCTCTCTAAATATCTTAATATTGAAACAACCGATAGGTCAGTTATAACTTTGATAAATTATTATTACATATTCTAATTTTTAACTTGAAAATTTAAGTTACGAATTAATACGATACTGTTTTAAACAATTGTTGAACATTTTTAAGGGTTTTTTTTTTGTCTTTTTTAGGAATTTTTAGAAGGTGAAGTTTTATTTCAAACATATTTATTTAGTTTCACATTTAGTTCCCCCTTCAATTTAATAAAACAATATGGTTTCAAATACCAAATTTCAATAGCATTTAATATTCTAGAAACAACCCTTGAATTGTTAAACTCACAAAAGTAATCTCCTTAAACACTCTCCCATGAACAAGAATCAGTGATTTTAACACATAACAATATAGTTACAGGTTGTCATTAGCTTTTTTCACAAGCACTGTTCTTGTCAGCTATTGCCGGAAATTTGCAAAAACCTCACAGAACATGACATTTTCTTCTTCCTGTCATTCAGAAGCGTGCCATGTGAAAGGCTGTTTTTTTCTACTTGCTGAAGGTACATAAGTCGAAATTTCCCTTCTTTTTTTATAGAAATAATGGTAGCCAGTTCTTGAATGAAACATTTAAATTTATTCCAGATGCGTTTTGGTCATTAAATCATAGTCGGGGTTAATCTGTGAAGTACAATTGAAAGTGTGGAAATGCAATCTTTATAAGGGAGCAGTTCCCTTTGTAGGATCGTGGTCAGTTATCTAGGTTATGGGCAGTCATATAAAGAGAAGGGTATTTATTCATGCATAAGATAATTAAACAGAAAAGAGGTTATGAACTTAACTAAAGGAAAACATAAAAATAAAGTGGAATCAAAAATAAAATAAAAATAAAAAAAGCTGTTGATATGAATCCAGTAATTGTCTGTTTAGTTTCTATCACGATTTTCTTCGATTTTGTTCAGGTCCTTTTCAATTCCTTTTAATAATGGGGCCATTTCATTGTTAACTTACATTTTTTTCAGTTTTCTTTCAAAGTTTTCCATTGTCTATCTTCTTTATGACATTACATTCTTGTACTACCACATCCATCACATATTTGATTTAGCCGAACTGGTGCTTCTTGCCTACCATATTTCGGTGTAGTATGTTATGTTTATTTGAACTTGATAGCGACCATGTGTTGCTTATATGTGTTTCTTTCTCTGGATGAAAGAGCGTCTTGTGCATCCCAAAATTAACAAATTGCACATTTTCCATTTTAGTTTATATACGCCAGCTCTTTCATATTTTTAGTCGTTATTTCTTATTTATGGTTTGTTCTATGCTACACTTTGTTTTGTAGACTACCTGGATTTCTTTCTTTCTTTCTTTTTTAAGATGTTGGTGACCTGTTGAACTTCGTTCTCAAAGAATGTGAATTTGTTCCATTTACTGTCTGTTTGTTGCTTTCTGTTGAATTTCTTCCATTCCTTCCTATGAGCTTGTTTTTTATCTTCTACGTGTTTTCTGTTGAACCCATTTATTCAGGCTATTTCTTTTATTGTTTGCATTTCTTCGTGGTTTTATCGTTGATGGTTAGGGTTATGACTCTGTCGTTGTTTGCATCTCTTCTTTTTCTCATTGTCATTTGCGACTACTGTGCCTGCCTCTTTTGAGTTTCACTCAGAGCTTTTCATTTTGAATTAGCAAAAAACATTAAAATCGATTTTTAAGCCACTGAATTTGTAAACAAAACACAGTGTACGGAGCAAAACAACAAAAACAACCATGCTCAACGAGACAGAAGAGCCCAAACGAACTTAAATAAAAATTTCATTATTTCTTGTAATATTAATTTAATGTTACATTTTAACAGTAGAGATCTCGTCTTTTCCACACAACATGAAATTTTCATCCGAGCTTCCTATCAGCACCAATCTCCAGATTAAATAATTATTATCTGCAAGCTCTGCCAAAAGGCTATGTGTGAGATAGCCAAATGGCTACCATGAAGTACATCTTAATAGCATTTTAAAATAATTAGTAGAATTGATCTACCAGATTACTGTTTTGTAAATTAGAAGTTTTACCAATTTTATTTTATAGTTTATTCAATTCCACAGCTTTCTTTCTTATTTTGTTTAGAAGTGCAATCCTTGCTAGGTACAATGAGAATGAATTCATTTTCCACATTGAAAAACAAAATTTATAAATAAATGCATTCTAAACATTGTTTGCAGATAAAGTGATTTTGTATTAAGCCTTTAATGATAAAAAAGAGTAAATTTTGCCTTCTTTATCGCTATATATACAAAGTGTGGCAATTAAATACCCGGACCAATACAAATACTCACAAACGTGAAGTCCAAATGAAAATTTTTGTCTAATAATAAGTCATCTCCATCAGACACAATATATTTTTTTGTGCATTTGTACAAGTTTGTAAAACAACTTTTAAATTCCTCGGATGGAATCCTCTTGATTTCTGACGTTATGTTTTTCTCAATGTCGGAAATGTCTTGAAATTGGGTACTTTTTATAGTGCTTTTCATCTGTGGGAATAGGAAAAACTCTGGAGGGCCCAAATCTGGAGAATAAGGTGGTTGGTTGAGCTCTGTGAAGCTGTGTTTGGCGAGAAATCACTTCACACACCTGTAGGCGGTCTCATTCTGCGATCTCTTTTCACCAAGTTTCCTGACTTTCTCGCTGGTTTCTGGCGTTTAGATGGAAACTGGTCTTTCAGGGTACGGATCATCTGAAGGGTCTTCACGGCCATCACGAAAGTGACAAAACCACTCGAATGTACTCATTCGAGATAGGGCATCATTCCCGTAACCAATTTACACAACTTAAGGCAGAATTTAATGCAATCCTGTTGTTACATATTTTTTTTCTCGACGATATTTTTCATATACCATATTTTTCATATTTTCATATTTTTTTTCGATATTTTTCGTCATTATAATGCATGTCTGAACACGAATCCTTTATGCCACTAAAAAAAATTCTATGCAGCTGCATTGCGATAAGTAACTCATACAAATCGTGACTTGAAATGTTGGATTTTTGTTTACATTTTATGCTGCTACCTTTGTCCAGGTTTTTAATTGCCACACCTTGTATACACTGTGAGCCAAAACATTATGACCATCACCACACTAGTGAATGAACTCGCCTGGATCATGTGGAGGGCACGTTATTAACTGGGAATGATATTTAGCTGCTGCTGGAGAAGATAAGGAATCAGTCTTGTACTTCCAGTTCAATACAATGCACGTCCAAGTGCAAGTGTTTCGGAACACAGTTCAGCGAAGTCTGTTGGATATTTGACTGCACAGCGGACATCCCACTCGTGTGCCTGTATTGACCAAGCGTCATTGTCAACTACGCCTACAGTGGGCCCGGGAACATTGAGACTGGACCATGGGTAAGTGGAAGAGAGTTACCTGGTCGGATGAACCACAATACGCGTCGATGGTCGTGTCAGGGTACGCCGACTTCCAGGCAAACAGTTGCTCCCCCCCTCCTGTACAGCAGGCTGGTGGTGGCGCTATTATGCTTTGGGGGACGTTCTCATGGGCGGCTCTGGGACCCGTAGTTGTGGTAGAACGGACCATGAAAGCTGCAGAGTATCTGAACATCATTGCAGGCCAGTTGCACCCTTACATGGCGTCTGTCTTCCCAACTGGAAATGGAATCTTCCAGCAGGACAAGGCCCCATGTCACAAGGCTTGAATTGTGTTGGAGTGGTTCGAGGAGCATAAGGATGAATACTCGCTGGATCTTAATCCAGTAGAGCACATATGGGATGTCATGGAGCGGCAGCTCAGCTCAAACATCTTCATGTAGGAATATCTCGACTTTGCGTGACCGCTGCTTAGACATTTGGTACAACCTGTCTCCAGTCATCTACCAAGAACTTGTGGCATCCATGCCAAGGCGAGTTGCAACTGTTTTGCAGGCCAAAGGCGGCGCAACGCGTTATTGAGTAGGTGGTCATAATGTTTTGGCTCTTCAGTGTATATGCACTGCTAAAAATTCTAATATATATGTGCCTTTTTGTGTTTCTAAATTCTAGAAACAGTTACAAGTTAGTCACTCAAGCCATCAAGACATAGGAGATGGATATGTTCGTTCTCTATCTCAAGTGCATCATGAAGATAATTCCCTGAAATTTTATGTCAATTCTTCACATGGAATTGTAGCATCTTCCACCTTTAATGAAACTGAATTTTCATCTTCTACTTGCTACCAGGTATTTTTTGTTGGCATAATATTAAATATATAATAAATAAATTATTAGGAAATAAATTTAATTTAGTTAGAATGCTATTATATAATTTTTATAATGAATGTTAGTCTATTTTCTTAATAAGCATGTTAGAGTCATGCTGCTATTTTTGTCAACTTGAAAGTATATGCAAAAATTTGCCACTGTGTTGGAATTAATAAATCAAACATAAGAACATAAGGTAAAGATATTTATGGAGGGGTGAGGGCAGAAGGAAAAATTCCGCAGCCTGTAAAGTGATATCCCTGGTTTGCATCCAGGTCGCAGAATTTTTCCTACATTTTATTTCCCATTAATACAGTGTGTTCATAAAATGAGGGATAAAAAGTTCCTAGCGTGATCCTTTGTATGATGACAAACTTAAAGTTCCTTATGCAAAATGTTCAAAACTCAAATTTAAGGTTCTAAACATCACGCGAAGTTTTCTAAAAGCTGGCGGAAAACTTCATTTCATCCCAACAATTGCCACCGTTTTCTCGTGGAATAGCGCAGTTCATTATGTGAAGTGTTGATACAGAAAGTTCATAAATTATGTAACGGCGCCATATTAAATTTTGAGTTTTTAGACATTTTTGATAAGTAACTTTATGCTTAGATTGTTGTATGGAATTACACTATGTAATTACTATCCCTCATTTTATGAACACCCTGTATCTTTGCTACTATTATTTGCCTGTTGAGAGTTTAAAGCTTGAAAAGAAGAAATTCTATGTTTAATTTTTCGAGGTCTTTTTGCAGTCATACGTATTTTGAGAAGTACAACCAGGTCTCTTTAAAGCACAGGAAACAGCATCTGTAACACAACTTATGTTGTCATAAGATAATCCTTGATACAACATAAATAAGCTATTGTCCATTCCCGCTATCTAAACAGTCGAGTCACATTAATATGATAACCTGTTAATATCCGGAGTCATCACCATGTGTAGCTCGGACAGCAACTAGACGAGCTGAGAGAAATTCACTGAGATGATGGAAATTGTTCATAGGGATATTTAGCCATGCTAACTGCAGTTCACTTGACAGCTGTTGGAGGGTGCGAGCTGGAGTATCCATGGAGCAAATAACCCAGTCAAAGTGGACCCATAGATGCTCGATTGGGTTTAATTTTGGGGAATTTGGGGTCCAGGGAAGTACAGTCATGGACAAAAAATAAACACTCCTTCGCTCTATGCTGCTATATTTTTAAATGAGTGTTTATTACTTTGCCAATAGGTGTCTGATATCGTTTAGTTCAGTCAGAAAATTATCTACATTTTTAACGAATAACATCATACCATCCTATTTTAAACGCTCATTTAAAAATATAACAGCACAGAGTGAGGGAGCATTTTTTTTTTTGTCCATGATTGTACAGTGCTCTTCTAACCACTCGCATGCAATTCCAGCTGTATGAGAATTCAGCTGTTGCATTGCCGTGCTGGAAGATGCCTTCATGCCCAGGAAAAACAATGTCCTAGTACGGGTGTACAGTTCATTCCAAAAGCATTTCCACTTGCTTGGCAGGAGTTGAGATAAGCGAAGTTGATCGGTTATAACGTCTAGTAGTTTGAACCACAGATTAAGAATACACAGATGTGTCAACCCAGATTAAGCTGAGGGAAACTTGATGAGTCATGCAACTGGCCTCAGTTACTGCAGCGCACCAAGCGTCCGTGAGGGTCACAATTTGATCAGCAGAGCAGATTACATGCTGTAAGTAGGGATTCATACTTATTAAACATACACTTATAAACTCTGTACCACAGATTAAAAATGCGGATTAAGGTCTGCTTTTTTAATATGTGGTCTGTTCACATCGAGTAACTTTTTATTTTAACATAACAGAGAGGAGAGGACTAAGAAAAGTTGAATACAATGGCTGCAAATTCCCAATGCACGCTGCAAAATGCACATACACATTTGTTTTATTTATTTTTTTTATCTCCGTCAAACGGATACTAAAAATATAAAGTTTTAAAAAAAAACCCAGAAAATTGTCCGACCAAGTCCCTTTTTGAAAATTTTTCTTAACGGGTCAAGGATTTCAAGCCTGGTAATTATTAGATGTGGGTCATTTATTTATTTATGATTAATTTATTAAAAGAAATTTTAAAAAACATAAAAAACAAAATTAAAAAATAGAAGAACGTTAAAATATAGATTGAATGAACCTCGTATTTAATTTTTTTTGTTTAACTGCTGTATTTTAAAAGTGACAAATTGTAAATAATTTTTTGAAATTCCTCTTTTTAAAGTGATTCTTTTCAAATTGCTGTAAATTTAAGTAATTTAATGTTTTATTGCTGTAATTTAAAGCAATTAAATGTGATTCATAATGTACTTACTTAGTGCTGCTTTTCATTTAGAATAAATTGAGATGACATCAGTCAAGTTTCAGCACTCGCATTTGTTGTTATTGGTATAACTAATTTTATTTCACTATAACTGTACAAGAGTCGACTTTCGCCTTTCTTATGGCATCATAAGTTGTAATTG
>JAHWFO010087576.1:0-14752 GCA_023313115.1 Rhysida immarginata | reverse complement strand
ACTAATTAAAGATTATTCAAGTCTTTTAATGATCGACATTTTTTCAACGGATCTTGAAATTTAACTTCTTGACGCTTTACATGAGTTAACCCTCTTTTAATAATTTCAGTTTTTTTAACTGCTCACGTTGTGCTTGCTCCAAAGGAGATATGTAAATTTAAAGTAAATCGTCCATAATTATCTCGGAGTGGTAAATTAACAACTCCTTTCTGATTATAGGATATATTTTTAGCTTTTAAATATTTTGCTACAGTTTTAGGATTAACTTTATATTTTTCACAAAAGGAATTAATAGAATTAGATAAAAAATTATAAGATGTTAAAAGTTTAATAAATTCGTCAGGTGTAATTGACCTTGACATCTTT
This sequence comes from Rhysida immarginata, assembly GCA_023313115.1. Taxonomy (NCBI): domain Eukaryota; kingdom Metazoa; phylum Arthropoda; class Chilopoda; order Scolopendromorpha; family Scolopendridae; genus Rhysida; species Rhysida immarginata. The sequence goes on along the minus strand of JAHWFO010087576.1, from coordinate 14,386 downwards.
TTATTTATATATATTATTTTTTAAAGTATTGTAAAGTAAGGAATTGAATGGTAATGTACAGTATTTGTAGTGTTAGGTATTGAATTGTAACGTATACACTATATGATCAAAAATATCCGGACACCCCTCACAGATCATCGATTGGCCCAATGTCACATGATAATGACTTGCCCATCATTTAAATAGCTTCCCACACCTTCAGACACAACTCTGCTTGGACATTGGCAAGAATGAGTCGTTCGGCAGAGCTCAGTGAGTTCCAACGTGGAACCATCGTTGGATGTCACCTATGCAGCAAGTCCGTGCGTGACATTTCCAGCCTTCTTCAGATACCCAAGTCAACAGTAGGCGATGTCATTATGAAATGGAAGACCCGGGGATCAACAACAGTTCAACAACGAACCGGTAGACCCAAGAAACTAACGGACAGAGACCGTCGAGTGCTTCGTCGTGTCACCCGCAGCAACCGGAAGTCCTCGGCGGAAAAAATTGCCACAGAGTTTCGAAACGCCTCTGCAAATGATGCCAGTACCACGACAATTCGTCGGGAACTGCACACGATGGGATTCCATGGCCGTGCTGCTGCCCACAAGCCCCACATCAGCAGGGTCAACGCCAAGCGACGTCTGGAGTGGTGCAAAGCCCACAGAAACTGGACAATGGACCAATGGAAACGTGTAATGTGGACAGACGAATCTCGCTACACACTCTGGCAATCCGATGGACGAGTTTGGGTTTGGCGCATACCTGGAGAACGCTTCTTACCTGAGTGCACAGAGCCCACAGTCAGTTCGGAGGAGGAGGAGTCATGGTGTGGGGCTCATTTTCATGGTACGGACTGGGCCAGCTCGTTCCTGTGCAAGGAATCATGAACTCCGACCGTTATCTGAAGGTTTTGGACAACTGTGCACTTCCAACGTTGTGGCAATTTTTCGGAAACGGGCCATTTCTCTACCAACACGACAATGCTCCGTGCCACAAAGCGAGGCGTGTACAGCAGTGGTTTGCGGACTCAGGGGTCGAAGAAATGGGTTGGCCGGCACAAAGTCCCGACCTCAATCCTATAGACAATAAGAGTCTGTGGGATGAATTGGAAAGACGCTTGCGGGCCAGATCACATCGGCCAACTTCTGTACCTGATCTGATTCTCGCTCTTCGGGAGGAATGGAGGAACATTCCGGAAAGTACCTACCAACATTTGGTGGAAAGTCTTCCCCGAAGGGTGGAAGCTGTGATTCGGGCAAAGGGATGTGCAACGCCCTATTGATTTCCATGAAATCGTGGCTAGAGCGCAAACGTGCATGTGTCCGGATATTTGTGATCATATAGTGTAGTTTTGTATAGTAATAGAGTGGCGAATTATTGTAATAAAGTATGGTAATAAGGAACGGCCCTGTAAAGTATGCTATTGAATGGTAATGTTTAAAAAATAAATCTAATTAAATGGAAAAACAAATCAAATTATTTACCCCAGTGAAAGTGAATTAATGGGATTAGATAATTTAATAACCAATGTACCTGAATTACAAGAATTAATGCAGAATCGGGTTATAATATTCAAACTATCAATAATGGTGTTAAAAACCTAAAAGGTCTTCCAGATTCGTATAAAGACATGATAATAACATTTTTTAAAGCATTGAATAACACACATATTACTAAAGAAATATATAAATACTCCAATTTTAGAAATCAAGAAATAATTGATAAATTATTAGCCAGAGAACAGGAATATAAAAAAAATTATAACAAAACAAGCATCTAAACACAATGATGAAAGTGGTATAGACGAAATGAACAAAATGTTTAGTACGATGATAATAGAAACAAAAGACAATAAGAAGATAAGTAGATATATGAATAAAACCCTAAAAGATATAAAATTTCAAGATGATTTTAAACCTATATTTGAGAAGAAAGGTATTAACGAATATTCTAAAAAAGAATTAGTAGAAATGAAAACTAGTAGTAAAGGTCCGACATTTAAAGATATTGAAAAAATTCAAATAGTTAATATTGCTGAGGGGAAAAATATTATCAATGGGAAAATAAAATACGAGATAATTTTACCCCTTTATGCTTTACATGAGATAACCCTCCATTAATTATATAAGTTTATTTTATAACCATCATAAATAATTGTGATATTTTCATCCAACGAAAATGTCAAGATATTTAATGCAATTTTATTTATAATCCTGCTTCATAGTCCCATAGGGTACATAAATTTCTAAATTGAAAAAACATTGGGTATAAATAAATGAATCAAGTGGATTCAACCCCGAAGGACCCACGCGTTGAATTTCAAAGAAGAATGAAAGGTCTATACAGATCAGAAGATTCTGCAACCAATGAGTTTGAAAGAATTATGATTGGAAATATGAATGCTCAATTTAAAGAACATGAGAATAAAATTATAACTTTAGCTAAACTAGGTTTTTTGAGAATTAACTAGCTAAGAGTTAACTCAGCACTTGTGCTTAAGTCCTTCAGTCACTCATGTAAAACATGAAAATATCTTTTCCCAAATAAATGGACATAAATAAGTCTGGATCAACACAAAGTAGAATATGCTTAGAATTAAAACACCCTGATAATTTTTATAACTACAAGAATAAATATGAGAAGACATGTAAACAGTGTAAGAAAGCTGTAAATTGTGAACGATTATTATGCGAGTGTAGTAGATATTACACTCAAACACTTTATCAAAGACATTTAAAATCAAATTTGCATAGGAAGGGGATACTTGCTTAAGTATTGAATAATTTTTTTATAATAAATTGGTTGTTATATTTTTCTTTCTAATAAATGGAGAATTTATAACAGCGTTTAAACCAAAAACGTTTACCAGAATTATATAATATAGCCAAATCATTAGGCATTCAATATATAAGGAGATATAAAAAAGAAGATTTAGTAAAAGAAATTTTTAGAATGTATAAGAAAAAGAAAAGAGAAAAGGGAAACAAGAAAATTGCAGAAATATTTCCATTTGATAGTGATTTAATAGCAAAACCAAAGAAAAAGAGAGTAAAGAAGATTAAATGTGAAGTTTGTGGAAAATACATTGAAGAACTCGAATGCAACTGCATAAAGCACGATAAAATCCCGAACCTGATTTTATTTTAGTGGAAGTTGCTTTCAAAGGAAGATTATTAACATATCAACATAATAATCAAGATGGAGATTTAGACATACCAAGTTATATGAATTTAGTAAAAAAAAAAAAAAAAAAAAAGGAGCTAATGTGATTAAAAATGCTTTAAATCTTCATAAGAATATTAAAATTAATTTGGAAATGGAGTTTGACTTTGAGAAGTTAAACAGTACTGATGAGATGACCCATAAATTTCAGTTATCAAATGTTATATTACGAGAGCAGCCAGAGGCATTGCCCCAAGGGGGCGAAGCAGATAATTTAGTAGATTATTGGGATGAACAGAGAGAACTGTCTATAGCTAGATGTGATGAATTAGAGGCGAAAGGATCAGGATGGAAGCTAAAGAGGATAGACTATTTAAGAATAAATATCAACAAATATAAACCACTGGGCGGAAATTCATATATAGAACTACCAAAATGGATTAAAGATAAGAAAGCCTGTGTAAATGTTAAAAATACTGATAATGAATGTTTTAGATACAGTATAATATCTTGTTTACATCAGGCAAAAGACCATGTTGATGAATTATATCATTACAATAAACCAGGATTTAAGGATGAATTAAATTTCAAAGGAATCAACTTTCCAGTTAAAATTCAAGATATTCCAAAATTTGAAACAGAAAATAAATTTAATATCACAGTATTCGGTTTTGAAGGTCGTACGTGCTCTAGCAAAGCCAGCTCGACTGGCGTCTTTTATCCATTATATCATAACAAGAATCAAAAATATGATAAAAATATTGATCTACTATACTTTGAAGATAAAACAAATAATCATTATTGTTGGATTAAAACTTTAAGTCGATTGTTAAATGACCAGTTAGAAATTAATAGGAATAAAAAGTATTTCTGTAGAAGATGTTTGAATTATGCATCCAGAAGTGAAGAAGCTTTACAGAAACATCAAGAATTATGTTTCAATAATGAACCTTGTGTTCCTGTAATGCCGAATAACATTAGAATTCAAAAATACCCAGAGAATGTTGAGACATCTATATGTAATCTACTGTGATTTTGAATCTATTTTGAAACCTATTCAAAAATGTCAACCTGATTCAGAGAAATCATATAGTCTGAAAACTCAGCTTCATATTCCTTGTAGTTATGGATTATATGTCAAAAGTGTTTATAATAAATAGAAAATCCTCTAGAAATTTACAAAGGTGCAGAAGCAGATAAATGTTTTATAAAAAGACTAACTGAGCATGCTAAAACTATTTTTAAGATGTTAAAGAAGAAAAGACCCATAACGGATATTGATTTAAAATCATATGAAAAAGCTGAAGAATGTTATCTCTGTAAAGGAAAATTTACTGATAAGAATCCAAAAGTTCGAGACCATGATCATTATACTGGAAAATACAGAGAAGCTGCTTGTAATAATTGCAATCTAAAATATAAACGACCACTATTTATTCCAATTCTGTTCCATAATCTCTCTTCATACGATTGTCACTTATTTGTTAGAAATTTGGGTGAAGATAAGAGTAAGCTTAAGTTAATTCCTGATAATGAAGAGAAATATATATCATTCAGTAAAGTTTTGAGAATGGATGATGGTGGTTACATAGAACTAAGATTTAACGACTCATTTAGATTTTTAGCAAGTAGTTTAGATGCTCTTTCATCGAATCTAGAACCAGAGCAATTAAGAGAAACATTAAAATACTTTCCACAACGTTTTGGATGTTTTATTATGTGTCAAAAGTGATTAGAAAAGGTATATATCCTTACGAGTATATGGATTCGCTAGACAGATTTTTAGAAACAAAATTACCTTCAATTGATAAATTCTACTCCTCACTAACAAAAGGAAGTTTTAGTTGGTCTGAATATGATCACGCTCAAAAAATCTGCAGATCTCTAAATATTAACAATTTAGGAGAATGGCATGATTTATATGTGAAATTCGATATTTTATTATTAACAGACACATTTGAAAGTTTCAGAGATTTATGTTTATATAAAAGCTATGAACTAGATCCTGTTTGGTACTATACAACTCCAAGTTTAGCTTGGGATTGTACTCAAGTAGATTTGCAATTATTATGGGATTATGAGATGTATTTGTTCCTTGGAAAAGGAATAAGAGGCGGGATATCACAATGCAGCAATAGATATGCTAAGGCTGATGAAAGCACGCAATTAGTTTATGGATGGGCTTTATCTCAGAAATTACCTCAAAAAGATTTCGAGTGGATGGCTTCGGATGAACTAGAAAATAATCTACTATGTCAGCAAATTCCAGCCTTTTTGCTTAGGTGTTAACATTTAAGGCTTTGAAATTTGAAAATTTAAACTTTCCAATAAGGAAGTATTATTGTCATTTCCGTTGCTATGATTGGTGGCCGTAGAAATAGAGATTTTTCCTGATTGGCTAACATTTAACAGGGAAAAAAAACGAGAAACGTCGTCTAGCCAGTGCGTTGTTGTTCATGGCTGATCAGCTCCCTGGCTTTTCATATTGGCGGAAAAACCACCGCTTCGCTAAATATTATAGAGTTAACTGACAAAATTTCACCGCCATGCCCTGAATTAATAGTATAGAAAACATTTTATTTCTTCATGACCATCGAACAAGAAAAAATCAAAGTTAATTTTGATAATCAGAGAAGATTGGGTCGGCGGTAAAGGACCTATCGAAACTTTCGTCATCTATCAGCAAAAATTGAAACCCTTATCGGATTTATGTTGTGTGAGCACAAGGATTTAACGTTAAAGCTTTCACCTTGAACGTTTGCAGAGTGATCATGATGACTGAACGGGGTTTTACACTATTTTAAAGTGGAAATAATATAATTTAATATTCTGTTCTTTTTTATATATTAATATATAAATTAAAGCATATTTAACACTATTTGATCAATCAGCTACAAAATATTTACATGTACAAGCCTCCAGTAGCCGGATTGTTTCAAATTCTTAAATTTAAAAGTTCGCCTTTAGGCACGCTTTAGATGCTTTAAGAGAATTTGTTTGTTCTCTTTAGCGTTCCAGCGAGGTAATTTGTTGTTGTTGTTGTTGTTATTAGTTAGTCTGTTCCTTTTAGGTTTTAGTAATTTAAATAAAGCATATTTGGAAGGGAAAAAACACACATAATTGGAAAAAAAATGTCCCGGCGTAAATAAATCATGGAAATTAAGCCCGAATATTCTCAAGACAGTTCTAAAATTCAAATTCTAAAGTTGTGAGGATGACATATCTGAGCAACATTTAAAAATTATGGCAGTCGATTCAAATTATTTTACACAAAGATATGCGGAAGTTCCTGGCCCTTCAAGACTTCTTTATATGAGACAATAAGTGGGTTGCATTAGATTCAATGAAATTCCCGAATACAAACGGCAAATGGAACTTCTGAACAGAGAGAGAGAGAGAGAGAGAGAGAGAGAGAGGCGATTAGCACAAATTCACGCAAGCCAATAAAAAAACTCAAATCAAAGGAAATTAAATTGGTTAGAAAACCAGTTCAGTGAATTGACTTTGGGTGAAATGTGTATAATTTTGCCAAGCTGCACATCAAAGAATTTTTATTTTGAAAAAAGCTTTTCAAGGTATTGTATGAAAGGTAAAGAAAAACTGGTTCCGTTCAAGGAATATCCCCAAATATTGAAAGACTTACTCATGAGGACACATCAAAAAAATCAGCAAGTTATGGCACGAATCAGGTCTTATAATAGTGCCCTTAGCTTCGCTTCCTTTGAAGGCAAACGGATTAATATGAGAGGTCGTGATCCTTATGTGTATAAAATACATGGGCAAGTATATCTTAGAATTTCTCCATTAATGCCACCAGAAGAGCATTTTAGACAATTGGCCCAAGTATATGTACTTGATGAGCAAGAGGCTCTTAGAGAGAGGGTATCTCATCCAGCTAATGCCGATTTAGATCAAGGATTACTTACAGAAATTAATCAACTTATACGAGAAATTAACCCCTATTATGAAGCATATAAAATGATGCACGAAGAAGAGCGAAAGTCTCAAATAGAGAATCGCGCAACCAATCAAGTAATGATACGGTTCTTTACTGATAAAACGATAAAACAAAAAATATGAGTAGATACAATGCCCCTTAAGTTAATGAAGTTGCAATGGTTTTTAAGATCGATGATGGTGATTCACCAATTGAGAGAGACAATCGTGTCTACAAGAGGTGTACGAGATCATCTGAATTAGTTAATATTTTGGATCCTAATACCGATCCATGGATTATACAATCTTCTTCCCGAATGATGAGCAAGGGTGGAGTGATGCACTTCGTCATTTTAATTGAAATAATGAAAGAGTCTCTCTCCGAGAATTCTTTGCTTATCATCTCGCAGTTCGTAGCATATTTAATCAACTCCTTTTAGGAGGACCATTATTTCAACAATATGTCATTAACGAATATTTGAAAGCTGAAGCCAATAGACTTAATTTCATTAAGCAAAATCAAGCCCAATTAAGGGTTGATACTTATAAGGGCTTAATGGATTATATTGATGAAAGCGAACATAATAGATACATAAACCATGGGCAGCAATATGTGGCTATGTCAAGGTTAAATCAGCGACGAGTGTAAAAAAAAATTTTTGGACACCTATAACCAAGGCAGCAAATTAATTCCAGGGAAGATATTAACAAAAAATCCCGTAGTAATGGAATGCTGCCTTTGAGTAATATAATCTAAAACGAGTACAATCGGTTCTAAAATTCACATAATTTGCCAAACTTGAGCAATATTGCAAAACACCGCCCCTCACATGGTTAATAAACACTATTGACGAAACCAAAAAAAGAAAGCAAAAGGCGAAAGAAGCAGTAGGTCCCCGTAGTCAAAGAGAAAAGTTGTCCACTTCCACCACAATACATCGCCATCTGTGTTGTGGCAGTAATTTAACACTTTGGACGTTCAATAACGAAAAAAAGTAGTTCAATTGCAATTACAGAAGGAATATTTGTAATTATCGGATTATTTATGTTTTACTTTTTTCACATGATCACTTATTTCTGTAAGAACAATTAAAACATTCAACCTAATATTATATTCACGGTGGCAAGACAATGAATTATTGAGAAATTAAATTTGTTGTTTTCTTTTCATTAAAACCTGTTAGTCTATCAGTCCAGCTCGCACTCCACTACAAACAAAAATTTGGTTGCATGGAACACAGTTATCGTACCAAATATTTCCGACATAGACATTTTATGACCATCCCCAATTTTCGGACGTCGACCGAATGATACCTAATTTTAAGACAAATAAGCAAAATTTCAGAGTATGCAATATGACTATCTTTTTTTCGGTGCGAATGTAAGTCGCACGGGTTTAGCTAGTCTTGGTTATATACTAAATTCAGATGATGACAAAGGTTATGTTTTAGAAGTTGATTTATCTTTTCCAAGAGATTTAGAACTCCACAATAAATTTAATGACCTCCCATTAGTACCAGAAAACAAAATTCCTCCAGGTGGAAAAACTGAGTTGTTATGTCATTTCTATGAACAAAAGAACTATATAGTTCACTATAAGATATTAAAGCTTTATAAGGACCTGGGAATGAAAATAACAGAAATCCACAGAGGAATAAAATATACTCAATCAGACTTTGTAGCTCCATATATAAAGTTTAATACTGAACAAAGACAGAAAGCAAAAAATAATTTTGAAAAGGATTTTTGGAAATTAATGTCGAGTGCGGTGTTTGGAAAATCAATGCAATCGGTTAGAAAAGAGCAAAATGTAAAATTGTTTTCTGATGGGAAGAAAGTCCAGAAAGCTATAAATAAACCGAGCTTCAAAAAGAGAACAATATTTAGTGAACATCTGATAGCAGTACATAATTATAAAACAAAAGTATTATTCAATAAACCGATTTATATTGGACAAGCTGTGTTAGATTTATCAAAATTATTGATGTATGATTTTCATTATAATGTGATTAAAAAAGGATTTAATGACAAAGTAAAACTGTTATATCAAGATACCGATTCTTACATATATGAGATCAAAAATGTTGATTTCTACGAGTTTATGAAGAAAAATCCAGATTATTTTGATACATCAGATTATCCAAGAGATCATCTTCTATATTCTGATAAAAATAAAAAAGTAACAGGAAAGTTTAAAGATGAACTGAACTCTGAAAAAATGTTAGAATTTATAGGATTAAGAAGTAAAATGTACTCATATCGAACAGAAGACTATGTTTCTAAGAAATTAAAAGGCATCAAGAAAGCAGTTCTGAAGAAAGAAATCAGTTTTGAAGACTATAAGAATTGTTTAATGAATCATGTAGAGTATTTTCATAAACAAACAGTCATCAGGAGTCATAAACACGATATATTCACAGAAGAATTAAATAAAACGCAGTGGCTACGTACAGTGCAACCTTGTACGCCTTCCGTTCAATGCAACGGAAGTGGCAAGCTGTGCCGCCATCTGCCGACAGAATCAAAACAGTATTGTGTGGATTCCGACGCTAGAGGGCGTGTTTTGGCTAGCTGTTGTTATAGCAACCACACAATTGGCATGTCGCGGTCGTGTGGATTTCAGATTTTCTTTTTTTCTGCTTTCTCGATGATTAGCCATTGTCAAAAGGAACCATGCCTTAAAGGTAAGCCAGCATTTTTTGAGCGTTCTAGTGTTGGGTTAGGTTGACTGAGGTTAACTTAGGTTTAGCCATAAAATGAGGTCCCGTAACTTTCTGGCAGCCATTTCTGTGACCACTAAAATATACGGATCATTAGCCTCCTGTAACCGGCCGAGGGGAAACCAACTGCCCCCTGTAAACAAATAGGTTGGGTACGTATGTAAATCGACGTCGCCGTGAGCGAAGCGAGGAAGCGTGCGCCGCGGGCAGGGGACGCTGGAGCGGAGCGATGGCGTCCGCGTACTAGTATTGTAGAAGGGGAAACCAACTGCCCCTGTAACCGGTTATGTTGGGGGTATGTTTGTAATTCGGGGTCGCCGTAAGCGAAGCATTAGCGTCCACGTACTAGTATTGTAGAAGTGGCGACTAGTATTTTCCACTGAGTGATGGGAATCTGCCATATTGCTTGTTTCGAAATTAGAGAAAGTTTGGAGTCTGAAACTGTTGGTAGATGGCGGTATAGCTAGCCACTTCCATTGCATTGAACGGAAGGCGTACAACGTTGCACTGTACGTAGCCACTGCCTAAATAAAAAGTCTCTAAGCTGGAAGGATGATAAACGACAGTTGATACCCAATTCAACAAACACATATGCGCATGGCCACATATGCTGTGCATGAGCTACTCCCATAATTATAGTAACTCACATATGCATCTGAAGGTCTTAGCGCAAAGAGGACCAGAGGCAAGGTAAAAAGTACATTATAATCGATATCTAAAAATATGTTGACATTAAATCTCTTATCGACCAAAGTAAATGATGATTTTTATTTTGATTGTGGTGTTGTACCACGAGAGCAAACTGATATAACTCTAAAAGTAACTATACTCAGTATACTTTGTTTATTTTTAAGTATAGTTACATCAGTTTTTAAATATACTTTCATCTATAGTAAATGGATAACAGAAAAATAGATGCTATTCTAAGTATTTTAAAATCGAGACAAATAATCAAAGATAGAATAAAAAATAAATAAAATGAAAGAAGAATTTATAGAGAAATTGCAAAGACCTGTTGTCGAAGCTATCAAACCTGTGGTAAAAGCGGTCGAAGATGGCCTGTAAGATATTTGAAATTGATTTTGTTGTTTTCATCCAATATATAAAACACTCATTGGTTATAAAATGTTTGCTATCAAAGATCATCTCTATTTATTAACCCACATATGCTGAAGGCAATGTGAAAACCCATTTAAACAGTTTTAAAAATAAAGGTTTGTTTGTTTTGTTTTGTTTGGTATTAACGTCCTTTTCAACTGCCATGGTCATTTCAGGACGGCGTTATAGGGGCCGCAAATTTTGCCTCGCAAGGGTTCTTTAACGTGCAGCCGGCAAACGACTACACGGGACCAACGGCTTTACTTCCCTTCCGAAGGAAGTGCGTGATCTCAGGATTTCCCCCTGAAAAATCCTCGTCGTCCTCGGCCGGGATCGAACCCGCGTACTCGGGCATCAGAGGCGATCACGCAACCGCTGAGCCACCGAGGCCGATTAAAAATAAAGGAAAATTCTTTAAAGAAAGCGGTATGTGGATGTATGTTTTAGGGTCTGATGCTATACGAAATATCGATTTTTTTAAAAATCCATTACAATGTGTGAGTTAACCCTCTTCTATGAAATTTGGTATCATTGGAGTTCAAGAATTTCAAAATTTTGAGATTTTCTGGACACTTCCTGATAGAGATGATAAGGCTTGTCAGTGACTAAGTTACATTACATATGAACCTGTTTATCATATCATATGAGGTTTCCCTGATAAGTGTTGTAATGAGCTTTCTGTGTGGTTTCCTCTCAGTGATTTTCATGAAGTGCAATACAATTTTCGGTTTATTTTTAATTTAGTCTTCCTGTTGAAATACTCTATTTCATTATGGAAATGTTTCTTTCTAATTAATTATAAATTTCTTGTTTCTTTCTGATTGTTCGATCGATTTGTCTTATTTTCCCACTTTTATTTTTAACACCGTTGGCAAAAATAATTGTTATACTTCATTAATTTGATTTTAATTTTAATTCCAATTCCAACACAGACACACAAATAAATTATAAAGTAAAATTTCTAATGTACAACAAAAATTACAGAAAATGTTTTTTGTACATAGTAAGCTTTATGAAATTTTTATTGTATATAAGGAATTTTGTACTTTTGTATGTTGCGTTTGGAATAAATATTAAAATTAAATTTTTTTTATTTTCCCTTTTTCAAAACTTGATAGGACGGATTTTTACAGTTTTTACAAATTGGTTTCATACAGTTTTACATGAATTTCATACATTTCTAAATAGATTTAATACAATTTTAAATGAATTTAATGCGATATAATAAATAAGAGCTGGAGCTAATTCTCCAAACATCAGGTAATAATATTATTTGAAAAAATGGAAGGAAAAATACTGCAACTTGGATTCGACCAGGAACCACGAGTTAATATATAATAGATTTAATACTCTTTTAAATGATTTTAATACGATTTTAAATGAATTTCCTGGTGAAATACCCCCTCAGTACAGAAATACGGAAGAATAAGTATTACCGTATTTATTTTAGTTTAATTACACAGTGGTTAGCTGTTACTCTTTATAAGTTTGTCATTTGTTTGTGTTAGGGTTTTAAGCAGAAAACGTAGGATTTTAAAGGAATATATAAGTCTACACATTTGATGATAGCCATTTTAGATAAAGAGATGTTTTATTTAGAACATTACCAAGAAAGAAAATGTATTGTAACAAATAAGATTTCTCAACAGTATGCACGTGAAACAATAAGTACGAGGAACGTAAACTGTCTGTGTTAATACAGTTCAACAATCTCTAACACCCTCTCATAACACATGACTGTTATCAATTTATGAATATTAATATTTGAAATAAAAAAAAAAACTTAAAATTTTTTTAAACCTAACTTTTCAATAGAAACATATGTTGAGATTTTAAAAGTCCTTTTGTAAAGACATCTGCAATCATTTCTTGTGTAGGAAGATACGAAACAATAAGTTTACCACTCTTATAAATATTTCTCACAAAATGATATCGCAAATCAATGTGTTTGCTTCTTCGATGAATGATGGGATTACGAACAAGTTCTTGTGCACCTTGATTATCACAATAAATAACTGTAGCTTCATTGCCTTCTAAAATATTCAATTCTTGTAGGAGCTTTCTAAGATATACCATTTCTTTAGAAGCTTCACATAGAGCAACATATTCTGCCTCTGTGCTTGATAAGGCTGTACATCGTTGTTTTCGGGATTCCCAAGTTATTGCAGCCCCACTTAAAACAAAACAATAACCAGTATAAGACATGCGATCATCCACGTCAGAAGCCCAACTGGCGTCAGCATATCCAATGAGTGGATTGCTAGTCTTTTGAAAAAACAGTCCATAAGATTTAGTGCCTTGTAAGTAGCGCAGCACTCTTTTGGCAGCAATCCAATGTTGTTTTCCTGGATTTGAATTGAACTGGCTTAGATAACTTACAGCGAAAGATATATCGGGTCTCGTTCCAACAGCCAAATAATTAAAATAATAAAAAATAAATTTTCTGTAAATTTACTAAAACAAGATTTCCATAAAAAAATGTTTTTTTCTTACTTAATTTTGGTTATTAAACTACATTTACACATACTATTTTAAATAAAAATCACATACTATTTTTTATTTAAAATTGTAATAAATCTATTTAGAAATGTAAGAAATTCACGTAAGAAACAGGTTAATGTTATCTTAATTTCTGTAAAGAGCCATGAAAATAAAAAGGGAATCATGTATTAAACAACAGATATCGAGGATCTCTATATATTATTTATCAAAGGTGTTTTTTTGTGGGTATAAAATATCTCCCTTAATACTGTATCAAAATTAATGTTTGATACGCCATTTTGATTTTTTTCCCTCTCTAATGACGAAAAGTTAGTTGATATACTTAAAATTAATATTTTGATTAAAAAATACCAATTTAAAAAAAAATCATTAAAAAAAAAAAACAGATATTGCCATCTGGTGGCAATTTTAACTAAAAAATTAAATTTTATTTTCGCTGTTTTTGCCAGTTTGAAATTATTTTTCTCTCTTATGACAAAAACTAAGGAAATACATAAAATTAATGTTTTCATTAAAAAATTACATTTTAAAAATTTCATTTAAAAAAAAAAAACTTTTATAAAAAACAAATGTCGCCATTTGGTGGCAATCTGTTTAAACTTTATTGTCAGTATGTTTTTGGAGATTTTTCGGTGGAGATTACATGGACAGGTATTACCGGTGGCTAATATAGAATTTGCAACAGCTTTTCCGGATGTAGCTTTTTCAAGCATGCGCAAGCGCGCAAACTCCATCCGCGCCCAAACAGACAGATATACACCAGCGGCTATAGGTGTCAACACACATATCCGACTTTGACGCGCATGGTTTTCATCCGACTTGAAGCGACACCAGAGTGCATGCGACTAGCAAAACACACATTTCCAACTTCCGCGCGCACGACTTTCAACACTAGCAGCTAATCCTCGAATTCCTCCCACCAATCAGAAACAAACGTACGTGTTGCGCCCTCTTTTGTCTATCTTTGCAGAGAACTAATATCT
>JAHWFO010087573.1:0-27471 GCA_023313115.1 Rhysida immarginata | reverse complement strand
GGACAGCATGTCTCCTGCACGCCAGATGGCATTTAAGCAGTAGTCGCGCAATGGCTAAGGGGCCCCTTTAGTGGATCGCGATTGCTGTTGGTTATGCAGCTAGTTAAATCATTATTTATGGGTGGTGCGAATTGTAGTATCTAATATGCAATGTTTGTTCATCCTTATAAGGTTAGATTTCGAGCTGATATTAGTTGTGAATAAATAATTATTGTGCTCTTAATTGATCTAGAAATCTGTGTAGCCCGAGTCATTATTTCCACTCCTCTAAATCAGTTCCGAACTCATTTGACGCGCGCCTCACCGAGACTATATTCAAGACGGGTATAGGATCGTGCATGCTAATGAAGTGGGGGCGTGTCACACTATCATCCAGTGACCGGTACCCTATAGCGTCCATCAACTCAGGTCCCTCTTGCGCACGGCCCAATTTTATAGCCGATTATGCCAGCGTCACTGGGTGGCTGTTCGAGTTGTTGAAGAGAGATTCACCCTACAGGTGGGGCCTACGACGGCAGAAGGCCTTCGAAGACTTGAAAAAGGCATTTATAAGATCTTTGACCCCGGCAAGGAGTTACATATTTTGTGCGAAATCTCCGAAGAGGCCATCGGGGCAGTAGCCAGACAGGCCTAAGGGGGGGAAAGAGTTCCTCATTGTTTACGAGTCCCAACACTTCATGGACGAAGAAGCACATCTATCAATATACGCCATGGAGTTGCTGACAGAGGCCAACGCGGCAAGATAATGATGCCAGTAAATGCAACAAATCACAACAGTGATATATACAGACAACCAATGCCATCTCAAAGCTACATACTCAGGCCAAGCTATCGAGGCTGCAGGCACAAGTGATGCAGTACATAATGGACTACAACATTTTGCTTCATTATATCAGTTCGGCGCATAACATACCGGCCGATGCACTCTCTCGATCGTTCTACAAGCCGCACAGCGTCAACAACATCATTACGCAGGAGCCTCTGTGTTTGGAGGTGGCAAGCATGTCACGGAATTCAAATGCCATCACGAATTCCGATGACACTTTCTTTCGGTTCCATAATCACTACTTTTATGGTAGACATCGGAGAGGGAACCGATGGAGGGCGCATCACCAACATCGTCAGCCAATGGCAAGCGAGAGAGGAAATTTCAAACCAATGATGAAAGATACCGAGATCGAGGTAATTTAATTTATCGAGGAGAGATAACGGTTTATATGCAGGAAGATCAATGGGAGCTCTAATGGAAGAAAACGAGAGAATGGCTGCTTGTTGATATTTCGAGGGAGAAGACAGAAATACTAGCAGGAGATAGATAGCAAACACTGCGGAGGTTTCACCGAGGTACAAACCATGTAAGTGAACGGTCGAGGTGAACAACGAATGCTCCACCCCAACGAACGTTTCCGAGTGCGACGTCGCAGCGAAGATGCCGAGAAAGTTCTCTTGGCAATGTTGTGCCATTTCCTGAGCTTCCACAATGGTCTTTAAGCATCACGATTAATTACCTGCTAAGCGCTAGCTTTCGTATAGGTAGTTGTGGACAATGAGCAAAATTAGCGTTCATTGAGCCTCAATACTACGAATTTGCTATTCGACTCGTACCCACGGTTAGACTTACTTTTAAATACCGCCATTCATCCCGTTATGCACATATTCTTTTCGTTCGACTGTTGTAGTGAACTGTGTCGGGTAGTCTGCCCTGTACTTTGCCTACTATCCACTTGCGACTAAACGATAATTTCTAATAAATAAAAAGTCTTAAGAGAAATTTTTTTTCACACCAAACCTCAAATGTTGATATCATTGATGAAAAATAGGAAAGAAAATTCCACAGCCTGGGATCGAACCAGGAACCTTCTGCTCACCATGCAGATGGACCAACCAATTGCGCCACTGTGGACATGGAAGCATTACGCTATGTACATGTCCTTAGGGCTGGTTGGAGCAGTACCCAGTTCACGAGCTGGGACTATCTTTCTTACCGGCGTATAATCGTTAAAGATTAATAAATGAAAGGTCTTAAGTAGATTTTTTTCACGCCAAACCTCAGATGTTGATATTATTGATGAAAAATAGGAAGGAAAATCCACAGCCTGGGATCGAACCAGGAACCTTCTGCTCACCGTGCAGATGCGCCAACCAATTGCGCCACCGTGAAAATGAAATCATTACGCTATCTACATGTCCTTAGGGCTGGTTGAGATAATTTCTAGTATTTTTCAGTGCCTCTCGAAATGCTTTGCTTAATACGCCTTCAGAAGAAGGTAGTAAAGTTTCCGGCTATTGACTGGCCATTCCTTGCCGACAGTGTCCTCTTACGTTTTGCGTGTGTGAGTGAACTATAGCGGCTATGACCCTTTTCAACTGACCGTGCAAGTTGCACGTGAGTAATATATCAGTTCTTTATATTAAAGTGTTTTCCTGTGGATGTTATATCACTGATTCATTCGTTGTGTGACGATGTGTATTGTGGTATTGTGTAATCTTTAATTCAGTGTGCAATACAATTCTAAGCAGATCTGTACACAAGTGGTGTTCATATTACTGTGTGTGCCTATGAATGTGGTTTAAATTACACGATTTAAATTAGTGGTTACTATTGTTGCTGTTTTGTGTTTCCATTGCTTAAATAGTTTAAATGCTATTTAAGTCCTTTAGATTTAAGGAATTACTTTTTTTTTTTGAAATATTATATCAATAAATCTTTTGAGTTCTAGTTACGCCTACTGCCATAGTGCTTGTTTTTCTTCTGCGCTAACTGGGTTATTTACCTAATTATTTACACATGAAAAGCACTTAAGTGGTTTGTTTCAATGACATTTTTTGGGTCTTTCACTTTCTCTCACACATGTTAATAAATTAACTCTAGCTAAGATGAAAAATGGATTCATTTAAAATCATTTTAAATTTGCTTAAAAAAGATGTTTAAATTCTTCAAAAGCCATCAGTTTCATTATTAAAAGCTGATTTTTAATAAGATCAAACATAAATCAGTGCATAATGTGTAAATTATGAATTTACTTGACCACGTCCTTCAAATTATACTCGCCTGATACTCAAATTCAATAACATCAGTAATATTATTATATTCATATATGCGAGAGTTTGGGAAAGCCGAGTAGAAATCCTTATCTTCGTAAAACTCACAATGTTGAGGCTCCTTTTTCGTACCATTTACAAGAGTAGAAGATTCTGCACAAACAGTTATTTTAGGTAGTTTGTTCAATGGAAAATGTTTAGTTCCAATATAACTGATAACTTTGACTGGTTCGGAAAAGTAATATGCAATTCTGTCGTAGCTTTGGTAAGAACACAGTAAACCCAAACAGAGTAATGATAAGGTGCACAAAAATCGGCGTGCTGGATGTAGGGCTTTATTTCTGAATATTGTCAAAATAATATTTTTCGTGGCAAACTTTTCTTTTTCCAACTCATCAATGACTATTCTTCGAACTCTTCTCTCAAAGAAATACATGTTTTTATTATTTTTTGACTTATCCATATTCGATAGTTCTCTGAGAATATTTAACCTAAAAATAATAAAAAAAGATTAATTTCTATATATGGTTAAATCTGTCTATAACGACCACCCACGGGACCAAGCAAAAGTGGCCGTAAAGCTCAGGCAGTCGTTATATACAGGTTGAATAAAAGAATTACAAATCCTCAACACATATGTTTATTTCTTTATAAAATGATCTACGTTATACTTTGTTTGCAGTTTCTTGTCTTCCAAGTGAAAATTTACTCTACAAATCATTTATCAAACTCATCCAGTGTGTTTCCATAAAGTCTAACCGGTCGCTAGCAGGTCACTTGGTTGAACTACTTTCCATTTGTGCTTTTAGGCAGCTTTGATGATGATTATTCGAGACTGAAACTTCATTATTACTAATTAGGATTAAAAACGTTTGATTATCCAGACAGGTAAAGAGTTGAATTTTTTGAATTTCCTCCAATATTTTGATTCTGCTAGAGCAGGTAGAGCCTGGCCTTGGAGTACTTTCTTGCTCAGCGCAATTGGTCGCACAAAATGAGCGCAGCGGCCTTTATTATTGACAGGATATTCGCAACTCACTCAAACGGTTACGACCAGTCGGACTTTATGGAAACATCTCTAGTGAACTCCAGTGTTGTCAACTCACTCTTGATCTCCCCCCCCCCCCAAGCGGACTGAGAAAACTCCGAGAATCCCCCAGAAATTGCAAAAAAAGCGAACTACCGTAATTCCATGCGGATACTTCGCGGGTTATCTGTATTTTATTCATTGAAAAACTACTCTGCGGGTTATCTGAGGGGCGGGGATTATCGGGGAAAATGGGTACTAATCTTTCTAAATTGCAATAAATTACAGTTATAAACGAATTTATGTGATAATTCTTAGAAACATCGGAAAGAACAGTGGCTAGCCAAACTTGAGAAACTCAGACTTGATCAGAAAAACGCTATTTTTTTCGAAAATATTTAATATTCTTAAGGTTAAATACTGAATTTACTTTGGTTATTTATTTATTTATTTTAATTGTTTATATATTTCGAAAATAATACAGAGCAAGCATCCAAAGCCAATATGACCGAAACCGACAAGATAATTCCCTGGGGTGGATGGTGTAAACAATAAATGAGTACAAAATTTAAGGGTTATATGAAACGAGGAAAAAGAAAAGAGGAATGATGAAGAAGAGGAGAGCCTAAGAATAAGAAAAGTTAAGGGACATTTCTTAAAAATTCAATAATCTTAATTTAAAAATTGCTATAAACGGAGAACTTATTTCTGGAATTAAGTTTGACCAGAGTTTAAGACCCGAGTTGGTAACACTTCTAAAATGATAAACATCAACAGGAATAAGTGCCTGAACGCGTTGAATGTTGTATGGGACAACAACTCAAAATTTTCCACACAATGTCATTACTTAAATTTATATCGTTTAAGCGAGTTATCCGGGGTAGAGCAACGGAATTATGGTGACGTGTATTGTGGAGAGGAGAGGGAGCAGAAGTGAAAAAAAAGTGGGAGAAGAAGGTGAGAAGATAGTTATTATAAGCTTTGAAAACAAAAATAGCCACATTAAAGATATAGAGTTTGCAAATGGGTGTTATTCTAAAAGAGTTAAAAAATTGAGATACAGAATAGGGTTTACAATGTTTTAACAGTATCCGTAAGAAACACTTTTGGAGGTGGTAAATGCGTAATAGTTTAAATTTGGACGAAGAACCCCAAAATTGAATCCCGTATAGGATCAAAGATTGGATTACAGCACGATACAGTAAAAGTAGGATATAAGGAGGGGGGGGTGATAATGGAGACGGAAAAAATATTCTACATGAAAATTGAATTTAGAGGCTAGAGCGTTAATGGGAGAGTCCCGGGATTAATTATTTGAAAGTGAATACCCAGGTATTTAAAAGAATTTGATGGGGTGATAATTTGAAAGTTATAGTTAAGCGTGAATTCAGATATATCGAATTTTTATTTCATTGAAAAAGGATGAAATAGGTGGTTTTATCAAGGTTTAGCTGCAGGTGGTTAGTACTGTTCCAAAGTTATAGTTAATGTAGTGCAGAATTAAACTTACGTTAGATAGACAGACGTGATGAGTCTGCTGATGATAAAGTGGCATCGTTGGCGTGAAGAATTAGAGATAGAGGAGATA
This sequence comes from Rhysida immarginata, assembly GCA_023313115.1. Lineage (NCBI taxonomy): Eukaryota > Metazoa > Arthropoda > Chilopoda > Scolopendromorpha > Scolopendridae > Rhysida > Rhysida immarginata. The sequence goes on along the minus strand of JAHWFO010087573.1, from coordinate 21,814 downwards.
GAAAAAGCTAGAGATCATTGAAAAATGAGTTAAAAAGAAGAGGGGACAAAATTGAACCTTGGGGGGACGCCAACATTTCGAGTAATTATATCTATTTAATATAAAAGAAGCGAAGTGTTTGCTCTCGGTTGGATAAGAAACTAGTGAGCCAGTCCAGCAGAGGCCCGCGGATATTAAAAAAGTGGGAAAGCTTAAATAAAAGGAGCTTATGGAAGACTGAATCGAATGGCTTGGAGTAGTCAATGAATAGGGATATGACAAAATTGTTATTAATCTTATTAGAAACTATAAACTCGGTTAGCTCATAGCATGCACTACTGCGCTTAAGGGCAAAACCATGCTACGATGAGGAAAGAAGATGATTCGAGAAATTATAAAATAAGCCAGGAGTAGAAAAAGCTTTCAAAAATATTAGAAAATGAAGGAAGAATAGAGATGGGGCGATAGTTGGAAAAATTATTTGCATCACCTTTTTATACAGGATGACTTAAAAGTCGCAGTGCACCCTGTTTTTTCGTAAACCTTGCAGGAATTGGGAAATCTGAATATTCCAGTAAGGTATGGGTGAGGTGATCAATCCTTGCAGATATTGGGAAATCTCTTACGTATGTGCCGAACACGACTACCATCTCGAAATCGGCCGTCTTGAATCTAAGTCAATTTTTTAAATGGAAAGGGGGTCGTGTGATATATCAAATAACATCAGCATTTTCTGAGAATTTCATTCCTGTAAACAGATTTGAAGTAGCAGTTATGGTTCAAAAGTTACAACTCCTGTCGTTTCATTTTGTAGCAGGTAAATGATAATGGCTTTGACCACGGAGGAGAGTATTGAGGTCATTTTGATGTCTGGAGAAAGAAGTTTCCGTGCCATAGCAGCAGATTTTAACAACCGGCACCCAGAAAGACCTCCACCTCCAATTTCACGGTGTCAGGTGCTTAATTAAGAAATGGCGAGAAACTGGGACTGTGGATGACAAGGCACGGAGTGGCCGTCCAATAAGTGCTACTGACGAGACAACCTTAACAATGGTTTTGGCGTCCTTCGTCAAGAACCCACAACGCAGCACACGATGTTTGTCAGCAGAATTTGGAAACAGCCAGTCAACGATCGTACGAATCCTTCATGCTATCAATGGCATCCATTCAAGATTCAGGTATTCCAGCATCTAGCAGACGATGACCCAGACAGGCGTATGCATTTCTGCACATGAGCCCTAGAGCAACATCGACAAGATCCCTATTTTGTTCAGTGATAAGGCAAACTTTTTGTCAGTGGTGAAGTCAACTGTCACAACCACAGATATTGGAGTGACCACAATCCACATTGGATGGAACCTTCCAAGGAAGTTGGTGACGTAAGGTTATGGTGCGTTTTGGAATATGGGGTACCCATGTAATTGAACCCATTTCCATTGTCTAGAACCTAACTGCTCAACGTTACCAGGAAATGCTGTAAGATGTGGTGTTTCCCTCACTTCTGTATGAAGATCACATCTTTCGCTCTTACTTTCAACAGGATAGGGCTCCACCACACTACGGTGCAGATGTTCGTCAGTGGTTAATGTTCAATTTCCTGGTCATTGATTGGCCGACGTGGTGCTGTGGAATAGTCACCCACATCACCTGATCTCACAGCACTTGACTTTTATCTGTGGGGTCATTTAAAGCAACTTGTATATGCTGAGAAAATCAGAAACAGACACCATCTCCAGCAACGCATTGAAGAAGCATGTGCCAGCATTTCTGCGGAAATCCTGCTGCGAGTGCATTGACGATTAGATTCAGCGTCTTCAAATGTGCCTTGACCAAGAGGGACATATGTACACATATTATATGACTGTCCTTTATGGAGAACAATCCAGCCTCTAATACCAAACAAAATGTGGTGTAACTTTTGAACCATAACTGCTATTTCAAATCTATTTACAGGAAAGAAATTGTCAGAAAATGTTAATGTTATTTGATATATCACACGACCTCCTTTCCTTTAAAAAAACTGACTTAGATTCAAAATGGCCGATTTCAAGATAGCGGCCATGTTCGGTATATACCGTAAAAGATAGACCATCTCACCCAAAGATTACTGGAATATTCAGATTTCCCAATTCCTACAAGGTTTTCGAAAAACAGGGTGTATTGCGACTTTTGACTACCCTGTATATATTGGTATATTTCTAGTGATCTCGAGACATGACGGGAATATTGCCTTGGGGCAATGAGATATTTAAAAGTAGTGTAACAGGAATCACAAAACCAGAGGAAGCCGCGATAATTATACCTGATGAAATGGTCAGAGGATCGGGATAACTGGAAAATTTTAGGTGAAGATAATATTTTATCGAGGGAGGAAGGGAGGATAAAGAAATCATGACGTATAACGGGTGGAGACAATTGATAGGGTGAAGCGTGAAGAGGATAGAAGACGGTGATAGTAATAACGTTTCTAGGAAAGACGTTAAGTGGGAAGTTTCAAGAGTAGAAGGGCCGAGAAAGGGATGGTCTTTTTAGAGCTCCATGAACTAAAAATTGTTGATAGCTTTCCATTTTAGCTTGTTGTCACCAACTTTGTTAAAGAAACGAGAGAAATATATAGATTTAGTTTCTCTGATAATTTTAAGAAAATAGTTGGAAAAAGAGCCGATGCGAGCTTATTGTGTAAAGTAGGAAAACGTTTAGTCTTTCTACATAGGGCATTTTTATGCGATATTAAAGATAAAACCTATGTGAATATTAGAAAGAAATTTAGAAAGTAGAGTATTTATATTTTTCTCTGGAGGAAACATGGAATCCCAGTCAGTATTTTCCAAAAAAAGATTTGAAAAGAAATAATCTGTTCGTAGTATTAAAGACAATAAACTTTCTATACCAACAAAATTTTAATTTAAATATACTATAACTGACATATTTAATAACCCCTCTATTTATTATCACATATATTACAAATCAAATGTGAAGTATTGACATCAAATTTATATTTTAGTCCCATTGGGGTTTGAACTTAGTTGGTGAGGTGTGCAGTATGACAGAAGGGGGTTGGAATGTAAAAGTTAGAAAATGATTCCAGAAAGCGCATTCTATGACTCCACTGAACTATAAAATGGGCGCAATTAAATGGTTATTAAATTTAGAACAATCTATTTCTTTTCTTCTGGGAACTATTTTTATTTCTTGGTAGAGTTGCATAAAACCAAAACAAAATAAACATTACCGTTTGTTTTGCAAGATCTTAACTTAATTGATGATGGGCAATCGTCCGTCAAGTGAATTCTTCCCGTCTTGTTGCCGTAGAGTACGCGTCCCGACTGAGCTCCATGGAGCATCGACAATCGATTAGTGTAGTGAATAAGTATCACGAGGGGTTCAGGAGCTTAGCTCACCTCACGCATTCGCCCAAAAAGTAAACGAGATTATGTATACCGAGGTGGGAAAGAAGCCTGAAGATCCTCTTATGTTATCCAGAAAGGAAGTCCCTCCAAGGCAGGGACGAGAATCTGATTGTAGATTGACGAATAGAGATTCTAATCAACAGGTTCTAGAAGATCCAGTAGTTAGGGAACGCCGCCTTGTTAATGTCTTCGGAATAGAGATCCAGGATATGACAAGTGAGTGATCCTAATTACCAGAGACCAGAGCATTTTCATTATTTTCCATTTTGAGCAACATATTCATCAGAAGTGTCTGGACAAAGGTAGTAATGTGGAAAATCCCTAGATCATCATAGATAGAGTGTTGTCTTCAACTCCTCTGTTAATATGGAGAGCAACATTTTGGAATGTCTGGGGATCCTCCAACCTTGATTTGCGAATAGAAGTTCAACCAGGCATTCCATGGAGTAAAATAATACGAATTACAAACCTTCTAAAACAATGGTTTTTTTTTATCCACAATAAGAGCGCTGTTTCACCTCGGAAACACAATCCAGCTGAACTTGGCTCTCTTTGCTTTGTTAAATCCGTATTGGACTTGGACTTTCCAGTTGAGTTTGGAGTCGATTATGACACCGATATATTTATAACATTTCACCCATTCAAGTTTCTTGCCAAATAAGAAAAGGGGCCTAAGAGGATTTTTGCGTTTGCAAGTGATAAACATGCTTGGATACTGTTAGATAAGCTGCTCCTCCATGCAGCAACTGTCAATCGACAACCGAACAGTGAAGTGAAAAGAAAAACGCGAGTGGTCCAGGGGCCTAGCTCACTTTGCAAGCTCACCCGAAACTAAACCAAATGGGGTACACTGAACTGGGAGGGAAGCCTGATGAACCTCTTAAGTCCTCCAGATAAAAAGTCCCCACAAGGAGGGATGAGAGTCAGATTGTAGATTGATGAAATAGAGAGCTTAAAATCAGCAGGATATAAAAGATCCAATACTTGGAAAAGACAGCCTTGTTAATGTTATTAAAACAGACATACAGGATATGACGGCGATCTTTAAAACCTGAGAGAATTCTTAACAACAAGCGATTGATACAGAATACCAGAAAACAGAGTATTTTCATGGTTTTCCGGGTTTTTCTTGGTTTCACTTATGTTCCAATATGGGTCATCCCCAGATCTTCATAGATAGAGTGGTGTTGGAAACTCTTCTGTCAAGTTGTGCCAATGAGTGGGGGAGCACATTTTGGAAAGTCTGGAGATCCTTCCACCTTGATTTCCTTGATTTGCAAATAGAAGCCCAAGCAGGCATTCCATGGAGTAAACTAGAAGGAATCACAACTTTTTATGACAAGAGTTTTATATCCACACCAAGAGCACTGACTCACACCCAGAAGCGCAATCAAGCTAACTTGTTTTTTTTTGCTTTGATAAGCTCGTATTGGCTTGTAATAACAAGTTCTCTCAAGTTCTCTCGAGGTGCTCCTTGGCTGCTGAATGATGAAAGCAAAGCTTTCAAAAAGCGCTTACAGACACAGGTTGTATTTTTTTCATTTTATTTTCTGTCTTTTTCTTTTCACGTTTTTTCAATTCCTGTTTCGTTGTGGAAAAGGAGTTTTATTTTTTTCTTAAGTTAATCATCGGCATTATCCACATAAGGTTTTTTAGATATTTTAGTTATTTGAACGTAGATGTTTTCACTAAATGTTCCCAACTTTGAAGCACGTTAATTAAAAAATGTTCTATGGAAGTTATCCTGCAAATTATTTTAATAACTTCTACGTCTTTTTGACTATTCGAAAGGATATAATACTCTCAGTTAAGTAGGCAAATCAAACACAAAATGACAGAGAAAGCGGTCCTGGATCGTAGAGATAAATGTTTATTAAAAGTAAATAATAACAGAATGATCGTAATAAAATAAAAAAACAGTATACGAGGCACGTCACACAGTCAGAAGATGAAACAATCCAAAAATCCAAGCCACGTCGCGTTTTTACGGACAATACTGTATTGCGAAGAGCACGGTATAGCACATCTACCACGGACGAATCGCATGAGCAGACTAAAGACGATTCAAAAATGTTTTGTAAATGATCAGTGTATCTCAGATCGCAAACAATGTGCACCCGACACTTTTTTCATTGTCTCGAGGTGGCAGGTATGAAACAGATGATGATTATTTTCGAAGGTTGGTTATTTTGAACTAGGACTTGCGCTCATTAAAATCTACTACTTACGACAGACGTAGTAGTTATTATACCTTTTTGTATAGTTAAAAAGACGTAGAAGTTACTAAATTAATTTGCCGAATAACTTCCATAGAACGTTTTTTAATTAAAGTGCTTCAAATTTGGGAATACTGAGTGAAAACATCTTCATTCAAATATTTATCGAGCAGCTACTTTATACCGATAACAAGTTGTATCAAGTTTTATTATTTTTTTTTATAAACTGGCATATCCCCTACGTAAAAACAGCAAAAAAATTGGACCCTAGACACTGGAAATTAAAAAAAGGATAAATTAGAGCAAAAAATGATATTTTTTCTTTTAATTTAAAAGTCACATATCTAGAAATGTTAACTTTCGGATAGTAGCTTATAGGGTAAAATCTAAATAATAAAGTCCGTAAAAATCTAAATTGACTTTCCCTGTAACCTTGTATATGCTATTATCAATCATCACTGATCAATTAATGCAATAAAATTATATTCATCATGGAGATTGAAAAAAGAAGGAAAATTACCTTTTTTGGACGTTTTGATCGGAAGGGAGATTAGCATTAGCACACTAACATTTGAAGTATATAGAAAATCCACCGTTTGTGCCTAATTCGATAGAGAGAAAGTCTAATCACTGCGTCGCACACAAAATCTCAGGCTTCAGACAGATGATTCAAAGAACTTTTAACCTTCCTCTCACCAATAAACAAAGGGAAGACGAGTTTTCCAAAATTAGATGGTTCGCAGCCGGCAATGGTTACAGCGAATACCTATTAAGTAATCTCATCCATAAACACACGAGGAAGCAGGTTATACAGCAAGCCACCATGCTAGTGTGACATTCCAGTTTGGCGCATACGGCTCGGCAGAGGATTTATTTTTTTTTGTATTATTATTTTTAAATAGTGCCTTTCAGTATATGGTGAAATTTTTATGAGTTAATTGTGTGTTGGGGAAAATATTTTGAAAATTTTAATATTTGTTTTTAAAAGGCACTTTTGTTTTTTTGTGTTGTTGCCATTGTTGTAAAATAAACGATCGCTGTTGCAAGGAGTTGTTAGTTGCAACAGAGATCGCGTATGCTGGGGTGACATTGTTTTGTTGATAAGGCAGTGTTGACATCCAGTGAAAGTTGTTGTGGTAGAAATATGGAACTGTGCTGTTGTTTCTCTGTTTCTCTTTGGAAGAGAAGTTTTTTTGGTGTGGTTGAGTTAAGCTGAGTGCTTAAAAGTGCCGAATTGGAGCTCTCTTAACTAGTTTTGGTGACAAGGAGTGACGAAGGAAACTGTTTGGAGTTGTTTGTTTTTTTTTAGTTCCTGAGCGTGGATTCGTCTTAGCGTACGTCGGGCGTGAACTGAAATTCGAACGCTGCTGCGGCTTGGCCGCCGTCTTTCTGGATGAGTGGTAATAAGTTAAAGACTTTGAAGACATTGCGTGGTGAGTACTATAGTCATGATCATTTTGACGCGGCTTGAGGAGAATCATCAGTCGACAATTCATGAACAGTGCAGTGAGTTTGAAACTGAGAACTCGTTTCTCACCGAAATTGGGCCTGTGGATCTGTGTGGCTTTAAACACCAAAGAAAGCATCTTTAAGTTGTCATATCTATATATACTCTTGTTGTAAATGGCTTTATCGAGAGAAGAATCACTGTAGTTACCTATTTAAAGTATATTAAGAGTATAATAAGGTTGGTTTGGTGCTTCTTATAAAGAAGGTGGTACTCGGTGTCTCGAGTTGCTACGGGTGAGACGGTTAAGGGCTATTGGGCTTTATAGACCACTCCGTGGTGCAGGATACCAAGGGTGTGTTAGTTACGAACCGTGGTCAATGTGTGTCACCCAGAGGGCCACAGTGGTTCCCCCTCATATGAATAAATGTCTTAAAGGGACCACATAACGTCTTCTGAACGTTTACCGGCTTCTGAAGGGTGTCACCATTTGTCCAAAAAGTTTGTCACTGTGTCCGTTAAGTAAAGCAGGCTGCTCAAGCTAGCAATAGCCCAGTCTCCTCCTTCTTTATTTGAGGGTAGTATTTGGCGGTAATAACCTGATTAGTTGGTGCCTAAGTGTGTGCTGAGTTATGTAAATATATATTAATGAGTATTAATGGTTTTTGAGGAGCTTCTCACTTTGTGTTGGTCATGTGTGTCTTGAGTATTAAAAAGGTTGTTTTTTGATTGATTCCGTGCTTATTATTTGCCAACATTACACCTCTAGACACTCCAGAACCTAGATAAACCCACCTCTCACGTTTTTGTTTATGCTGGGGTGGTAAAAGCATATCAAGGAGGGGGTTTGTCATACTAGAACCATAAACAGAAAAAAACAATTTTTGGGTGTTGCCATACAACAGACATCTCAGTAGATGACTTGATAAAATAGCTAAGGGATTTGGTCACAAGATCTCTTACAAGAGTGCACATACCATTAGAAGACTCGTCATGACAGCTAAGGATCCGATACCATCCGACCAGAGCTCCGGGGTATATAAACTAGATTGTAGGACGTGTGACTGCTACTACATCGGACAATCTAGATGGAAGGTGAACACCAGAATCAAAGAACATTTTTGACATATTCGGATGGGCAACCCAGATGCTTTAGCCTTCACACAACATATCATACGTATCTGCCATGATGCTAGGCCAGACGGATATAATATCCACTACAGAAGGGAGACTGAAGAAGACTTAACTTCTTGGAAATGCTTGAAAGTCACAAGAAGAAGGGTGATAACCTATTAAACAGCGACAGCGGCCATTAAAACTAAAAGACTGGGACAGGCTGTTAGAACACGTGAAATAATATAGACATACCTGATTGGAAGTTGGACCCAGTTATGACGACCTGGATGATTCTACACTTTGAGGATTCTCTGCATTTATTTCCAGGACCCAACTCGGATTGAATTCTATCAGATTGGACGAATTGGATTGACTCACCATAACTGACACCTGATTGACTTTTCGTTTTGGTTTCTGTCTTTCTAGGATTGACCTTAGCTTTGGTTAAGTGGACTTGATTAGTCGGTTTGTTATATAATCTTTTAATACTTTTTTGTTATTTACTCTCAACCTATAAATCCTGACTGGTTCTTGATATGTATAAATAGCCCGGAGGCACTTCATAACAATCCTTACGAAGGGAATTCAACACCAAGAATTAGTCTCCAAGTCTTATGCAGGAATGGAATCGGCCTCCCTCATTATCAATAACATCTCCCTTGGTGAAGTGAAGTATGTGGCGCTCTACAATTCACGTAAACATTATCTTGACGCTAGCGAGCTTAATGAACTCTTCAGTGGTCACACTCCAGTCGTTCTGGCTGGTGACCTAAATGTCAAACACCCAAGTTGGAACTCCAGAACGCAGAACGACAATGCATTGATTCTCTAGATAAAGATGATATCATTAGACCTGTGGAGGACACCCACTACAGCGACCACTCCGCTACTAGCGACGTTTGTACATCTCGCTCTTGAAGGGTTTCTTAAAACTGTACAATATCTTCAAGACTGATGACTTTTCTTCTGACTTTAAGCCTGTGGCGTTTAACTTTGACAATGTCGACATAAATTTTAAAGAAGAACTCGTATATCGTCAACACTGCAAGCTCTACAAAGATATTCTTAAGAAATATGGCTGTCGTCCAGATGTTGCGTACTGTTTGGAGGACATCAATCAAGATGTTGAGGACATCGCCAGACGTATTAACAGTGCCATAGAAGCTAGTAACTATCCATGAGAGAATAAACCTTATCATCGAATCCAACTCACTCCTGGAATCCAACACCTAATTGCTGAAAGAAACAGCACCCGTAGACTATGGCAACGCAAACGTGAAACTTGGCTCAAAACCAAGTACAACAGGCTAATGCCAAGAGTCCAAGAAGAGATAAAAGAGCTTCGCAATGCTACATGGAATGACAAACCCAAAAGCATGTCGGCTCGCGACAATTCCATTTGGAGTATGGTCAGAGCATTACAGAAAAAGAAGAAGAAGAATAATACGCTTCCTCCAATCCGTACACAACAAGGTGACTATGTGTAAACTGATCAGGACAAGGCCCAAGCCATTGCAGATTCACTGGAAATGCAGTTTGTTACTCCTATCAACAATAATCCCGAGAGCCAAATCATGTGAAAGATGGTCTTGTCAACTTTGATTAAGTCCCGCAGCATTTAACGAAGAACAACATCGAGGCCAGAGACATCGCCACCATCATAAGTAAACGGATAAAGAAGGCTCCAGGAAGAGGTGAGCTAAAACGCTCATATGAATCTCCTGAAGAACTTTATTGACTATCTCACCAATAACATTAGCGACTGCTGGAAACTTTCTTACTTCCATGCATCTTGAAAACAATCTATTGCGTTGAGTATCCTCAAGCAAGGACAACTCCAGCAATTCCCTTGAGCTACCGCTTTATTAGTCTGCCCCCCTCGATGTCTAAAGTTTTGGAGAAAACGATCCTCGTCAGATGCCAAGACCACTGTCTCGCCAATGATTTACTTTGGAAAGATCAGTTTGGCTTTCGTGCCACCCACTCTTGTCAGATGCAGATATGGGGGCTCTGTGTACCCCCATAAACCTTTCCAGGTACTGCAGAGTGGTATTTCTCGATTTCTGACCAGATGTGGCGTGAGGGCCTTGTCTAACAGATGATTAGAGACAGGTTTTCTCCCGATTTGATTTTGATGGTGAATTCTTTTTTCACCGACAGGTCCTACCAAGCTAAAGTTGGTGTAAATCTATTCACGCCCCGTGTTGTAAAGGCCGCTGTCCCTCAAGTTTCTGCCCTCGTGCCCATGCTATTTAATTATTTTGTGCATGATTTTATGAAACTCAAAAATTGTAATCTATATTTTTATGCTAAAGATACTACCGTTATGACATGGGCACATAAGATGGCTCACGTTATCACTCGTCTGCAGCACGCCTTGAAGATGTTCGAAGACTGGTTTAATTGTTGGAAGCTGAACCTTAATGTCGGAAAGTGCAAGGCTATGCACTTCAACAGAAAGTTCAAGCGTCGCCCGGACTCTCTTATTCTATTCAATAAGAAACTGGACTGGGTAGACAACTACAAATAACTTGGCATTATCATCGACTCAAGAATCTCGTGGAATCGTCACGTGACCTACGCTCTGAACAAAGCGAAAAGGGCCAAGTACAGTATCATAGCTCTCCTGGATCGCAACAGCACCCTCAGCATCGACAACAATTTACTTCTGTACAAATCGATTATTCGGACCATACTCCGGTATGGCATGTCTGCGTGGGCGACTATCTGTAGAAGCAGATGGAGTGAGCTACAGTCGTTCCAGAATGTTACCCTGAGGACCATTGCCCAGCTTGGAAGAAAAACCAATCCATCCATTCAGATTTAAACATGGTCCATATCGGAAAGTTCATACAGGACCTGCTTTTGATTAAGTTGCAGAAGATGAAGATTCACGACAATGACTAGTGGCTGGAATACTCAAGAACTCAATGGAAATGAAGTGGCATATGAAGTATCGAAACCGAGGCACATTCTTGACATCAACTTTGAAGACATCAGCAACATTTCTTTCCTGAACTACTGGAAGATGCGATAATCTTCTTTCTCGTTGTATTTTTTTTATTTTGTTTGTATTTTTTTTCTGACAATCATCAATCTTATTTTCTTTTTTATATATTATGGAGACCGCTTGGATTGGTTTGGCTTCTTGACTACCTCAGTGTACTTCTTTTCGAATTGTTTCTGGTTCGATGAGTTTTGTGATAGCGCTGCTTTCGTCCCATCTGAAGAAATGTACATTTCACCGTTGGATTGTCGTCATAACAATCGTGATATATATTTTTATCTGACAATCGTTAAATTTATTTTCTTTCTTGTAAAATATTGAAGACTGCTTGTGTTGCTCAGGCTTCTTGACTATCTCAGTGTATTTCATTTGGAATTTATTCTGGTTCGATGTTCTTTGTGAAAGCGCTGCTTTCGTCCCATCTGAGCAAATATACACTTCACTTCGATTATCGATTGTCATAACCTCAGTGGTCACAGGACCACAAGATCACAGGACGATCCTCACGATCGGGACAGAGTAGCTCTTCAAGGTATCCCCTCTATTCTCCCTTCAGGTATCATCTCATTACTCTCATTTTATGGTGCGCCCTTTTCAGGGCGATATGAACCTTTTGTTACGTTTTATGCGCCGTCCTTGGTGTCGTAATTAATATTCCCGTAAACCAGTACATAAAGACCCCCACTCTCCACCTGGGTATCCGGCGTTGGGAATAATTTCCTCGCTAACCTGACTTGAGTTAGAGGTAGAGGTCAGGAGTCGTCTCATACATCAGTCAATGTGAACTTTGTTGACCTACAGTTGGAGGTACCCGGCTGCGTCATTATTAATCCTGGTTGCTATTGTTGATTCACCAGTGGATTTTCCAAAAGGTTGGACTTTTTAAGTCTTTTTATAAACTTCGTCATCCTGAGTATGTGTGTCCTTCTGCGTCATCCTTCAGGACTTCTGTGTGCCTTTTTATAAACAGACGCTGCATCGAAATCAGCTAGCTAAGGTATTAGCTTGTGTTAGCTTGTGTTAGCTTGTATTAGCTTGTATTAAATATGCTGATGGTAAGGTATTAGCTTGTGATGTAGCTTACAAACATACATGTAAGGATCCCAGATTTCTTGCTTTTGACATCATTATAAATGAAGAGCTTAAGGCATTACATTCCTAATTGAACAAAGACTATCTGGACTTAGAAACAAGGTTGGAAGCGCTGACCTAGGATATTAGCAATGTGAATTCAAATATTGATAGTTTTAGAGAGGATGGAAAGCGTGCAAATTTGGAAAGTACTAACGGCATTTCTAAGATTGGGCTCTAACGGAAAGTACTAACGGAAAGAATTTATGGGCTCTCCCGTTACGTCCGTTTCGCCCATGTTATTGGATAACGCTAATCCCCCAGTTAATAGTAAAGAAAGTCCTGCAGGCCTGGGCATGATCAGCGACTGGAGTTCCTCATCAAGAACAAGCACAAAGAGGAGGGTTGACAGTGACTCTGCAAACGTTGATGGAGTGATTGGCATGTAGCACGGAATAGAAAGAACAAAAGAGGTGTTAGGATCGATCATATTCAGTCCACTGTTGATATTTGCGCTAGTACCTCTGTAGCCGTTCGTGCTAACAAGGCCAAGCACAGTTTTTCCATATTATTGTCACCCGTGAAAAGGAAGTAATATACAGGGTGATTCAAATCGTGTGTAAAACAATTTAACGGGGTTAGATAGAGGTAAAGGTAAACACAAAAAGAGGTGTATCTTCTAAGAGTTCATGCAGTCTGTTTTCCTGGAAATCGGGATATCTTTGGGCACATTTGAGCATTTGTTATATTAAATCGTATACTCTTTTGCTTTTAAATTAAATGGTAATAATAAATTGATAACTTATGTTTTGTTTACCTATTTGCTACTACACTAATAAAGCTTTGATCTGCTGTAATTCTGTCCCTAATTGGAATACAACCCATATTCATATGACATTTTTTGCTCAATCTGACCTTCCCAACAAAATGCCGAAGTATTTTACACTCGTTATGAATCACCCTGTATATCCCACCAATCATCATTTGTCATCACGGGAAGCCAATAAAGGAAATTTTGGAGATCAAAAAGCACGTACCTCTTGACAAAATTACCGCCCACACAGGACGAAAGGACACAATAAAGGGAAAGTCATAAAATTCTTGTGTCTGGAGTGAAAAGCAACGATGTGCTAAAGATCCAACATGATCAACTTAAGTCAGAGAAAAGGCTTAAATACTTTGTCCGAAATGTAGATACAAGATATGACTTGGAAGACTTTTGCGAAGACCTCAGGAAGGCATACTATTTCCAGAAAAAGCAATCAGGCTTAAAAAAGCATACGGTGCAATGGATATGCCAATGGTTTTGGTCCTAATTGAATATAATGAACACAATAAGTCTTTTTTGAGTTTGAAGCGTGTCGGTCCTCTAGCTATTATTGATGAATTATTTAGAGGCAACAAAAGGACCTTGCAATGCTATAACTGCTTACGTTTTGGTCACGTCTCCTAAGTTTGCACCTAGTCTCCTCGATGTAATAAGGGCGCTGGCGACCGTCAGTCGAGGGATTGTACTGACGTAAAAGGCAAAGACTCCCCAAAATGTATACGTTGTTCTGGTCAGCACGCATCTAGCTACACCAAGTGTCTCAAATATCCACAAATCAAAAGGAATAAAAACACCAAAATGGTTGAGAGAAAATGCTATGCTTTGGTCGCATCCAGTTTTGCTGAAACTAGGGACATACCTAATTGCCTAATCTGTACAGATTTCTGAGAGATTATAAGCGATGTGGACACAGGTGAAATCTCATTTATCTCTTTATATAACTCACTTAAGCACAAGCTTGATCCGTGCGAGTTGACGAGCTGCTGTCCAGGCCTATTCCAGTTGTTACTGCGGGCGACTTGAATGATAAGCACCATGCGTGGAACTCCAAATGCCCCAATCAAAATGGCAATAACTTATATGGATAGACCTTAAACGAGATTGACACCTTCGTTGCTGGTCCCCTTGATGACACGTACTACTGCGACCACTCTCCTGTTAGCGACGTTGCTGGATACTGCAGTTCTTAAAGGTTTTCTCAAGCCCTATATTATATTCACAGTCGATGACTTATCTTCTGACCACCGTCCAGCGATGCTTATGTTTGAGGGCTTAAACATCGATAAGAAAATTGTGCTCCGCTCTAAATAGGACTGGAAGCTCTTTATGGATATTCTTAGAGAATAACATTTCTTACAAGGAGGTTATTGATAAGGAGGTTAGTGATAACGATGCCACTACTTCCAGTACCTCTACTATCAATCATAAGCGTCATGTACATCTCGATCTCCCTGCTTGTATCAGGCGTCTTTTTCTCGAAAGGAATTCTTACAGAAGAATATGGCTGCGTCAGCGACTTTCCTTTTTCAAGACGAAGTACAACCGGCTTTCTCGCAAGGTTCAGGAGGAGATTAAAGCTCTACGAAATCAAAGGTGGAGCAAAAAACTGAAGTACTTCTCTGTTCAGGACAACTCGCTCTGGGGAACGGTGAGAGCCTTAAAGGGTAACAGATCACTCCAATTGCCGCCAGTGCTTGCAAGCAATGGCAACGTTGTCACCAGCGACGAGGATAAGGCTTATTTGATCACTAATTCCCTGAAAAGTCAATTTACCATTCCTAGTGAGACCACCTTGGACAGTCTCTCAAACACTGAGCTAGATAATAATGACTGCATCGCCTATAGGCGCAGTCATTGTGTTCTCACCCCTGACGAAGTCATTAGTACTCAAGAAATATCTGAAGTCATCAAATGATTAGAGACCAAAAAAGCAGCAGGTATTGACTCCATCACCAATAGTGCTCTCAAAAACTTGCCTCCATTACCAGAGCCATGAACGACTGCTGGAAACTTGGTTACTTCCCCGATAATTGGAAGGAGTCCGTCATCGTTATCATACCCATGCCCGGTCTAAACCCTGCTCTCGCTGTCAACTACAGGCAAGTAAGCTTACTATCTATGTTATCAAAAGTCTTTAAACGCGTCATTCTGAAGAGAATTAACGACTTCTGTATAACCAACAAAACTTGTTCGGGAGGAGCAATTCGGCTTTCGCCCAGATCACTCCTGACAACTTCAGATCTGGAGGCTTGTTGCAGATCTAAACACTCCTCTAAACTGTGCTAAATATGGCCTGGTCTTCTTGGATGTCCGGAAAGCTTTCGATCAGGTTTGGCATACAGGCCTCATATATAAAATGATTACTTGTGGTTTACCGGACGAGCTGATTGCTTTGATTAGTTCCTTTCTGTCGAAAAGGATATTTCATGTCAAGGTTAGATGCTACATGTCCGACCCTTGTGATATCAATGCTGATGTTCCCCAGGGCTCTGTCCTGGGCCTTGCACTCTTCAACTTTTTCATCCATAATTTTCCGACTTTTACTAATTGCAAGCTATATCTGTTCCCTGACGACGCGTCCATTATGACTACTCATCGAAATCCCGCTCACGTCATATCTCGATTGCAAAAAGGCTTACATCAGTGCGAGAAAGGGTTTGGTAAGTGGAGACTTAATCTAAATGTTGACAAATGCAAGGCGATTTTCGTTGCGAAGAAACTTCGAAAACCCCCCACAATCTCTCTTCTTTTCTGGTAAAGAGTTCGAATGGGTAATTACAAAAACCTCGGAATAGTAATAGATGCCAAGCTAAAGTGGGGCGACCATGTCTCCTACGCCATCAACAGGGCAAAGAAGGCAAAATTCAGTTTGGTATGTCTTCAGGGGTGAAACGGCGCGCTTGGATTGGACTGCAAACTATTGTTATACAGGATAGTAATCCGAACCATCTTGCTTTATGGTATGCCTGCTTGGGCAACAATATGTAAGTCCAGATGGATGCCCAACTCTTCCAAAACCTTACCTTCAGGAACATTGCCCAACTTGACAGCAGAGTTGCAAGAAATACTTCTATTGCCGACGATTTTGCCATTGGAAATCACTTCCAGGAGTTGCTGAAAAAGCTGCTTCCTAAAATGAAGGACCATCACATTCCTCTGATTGCAGGTATTCTTGAGCATCCACTCACCTTAAGAAGCTTCCTCAGGCATCGATGGCCTCGTCACATCCTGGACATCAATTTCGACGACATCCAAAAAGCTATCTTTCCCGGATACTGGATCTCCTTGCTCCTCGTGTCCCTTGTCCCTCCTCAATCAACAATCAAATCTATTGTCCTGATAGGAAAGGATTCCATCTTATCCTCTGGATGAATTAACTAGATTTTATCTGGCTTCTTGCCCGGTTCAGGGTACTTCCCCTAGTTACTTTCTGGACGAGTATGGCAGTGAAAGCATTGCTTTCGGACCGCTCGTTTCGTTTTTCCTGCAGTGTTCGATTGTCGATTGTCATAATCTCAGTCTTGTTGAAAATTGGACGCGTAGGACCCGAAATACGTATACAAGTTAATAAATTTTATGTTGTGGAAGTGCGGTGTGACTCTTCTTTGGTTCCTTCTATGTTGCTATCCACATATAAGGTAACTATTTTATTTCTTAAAACCTGACATAGTTAACAGCAGTAGGCTTAACGAACCCGTTCTTACATTTTTGTATCTCTTGATTCTGACTGGTTGATTACAGAGAATAGTGTAGTGATATAATTGGCAATTAGGTTCGTACCTGATTGACTGCGTAAGTGGTCGTTATAGACAGGTTTCTGTAGTATAGGTTTAGATATAAAGGAAATCAAAAATGGCGGTCTCTGGTCGCGTTACGCTAACAGATTTCTCATGTAACATTCTGCGGGATCAAGCAAAAGTTGTTAAACACAGAAGGTCGTGATATACAGGTTTTATATTATTTATGCTTTATAAATCGTCTGAATCGTCAGTGGCGGTCTAAATAGGCTAACAGGGAAAGGCTTCGATATAGTTGAAATGGATTCGAGTGGGACTTGGCGTATTGGTAGAAGGGTCTTTGACTGGGTATGTGCACATAGCCTTAGCGCGCACCATTCTGCCGTTCGCAAATTGGGCGCCCAGAACGGCGCGCATTCTGTATGCTGAGCAGTGGTTGAGCAACAGTAAAGGGTTCGCTTGGGATCCCGTAACTTATTACGGGGTGTTGGTTCAAATACCGGCCAGCGAATTTTTTTTTCAAAACTCCGCAAAACTATTTTTTTTCATTCCTTATTAATAATTACAAATAAAAATGTATTTTTATTTACTTTTTCAAGTTTCTTTTTTGAATAAAAGTATAAAAATGGCACTTTTTTATTCCTCGTTAATAAATTCGACACAGCAGAGCAATTTTTTACATTTTCAATACATGAGACACATTTCAAAATACACAACTTTTATTTTAAAAACACTTATTATATATAACCCAAACCAAAACTAGTTTGAGATGAAACATTTTTTGAGATTATGAAACATTGCTATTTTTTTAATTCATCAGAAATGATTACACGATCACATAATAATTTTTTATAGAATATCTTACCTTGTTTATCCTCTAATATTCTAAGAGATTTCAATAAATAAAATTTTTGTAAAAAAATTGATGAAACAATTTAGTAAGACAAAATAATCAAACATAAGATAATAAACAACGATAGGAATGGTCCCTGGTTCGATTTCAGGTCGCGGAATTTTTCATTCCCTTTTCAATTTGTTATAAGATAAATAAAGGTTGGGACACTTTTCTCCCTGACCAGAAATGGTTGGGACACATACATATTCTGTAAATCTTCCTGAATGGACTGATTCTTGCAGTATTACTTTGAATACAGATATTTAAAAACAAACATTAGTTGCTTCAAACATTTTGTTATTCTGAGAAAATGGCTCGTGGTAAAGCTATGAAGAAAGTTGTGCGCGATATCATTATTCAGCGACAGTCTGAAGACAAGAAGACACGTGAAATTGCTTCTCTTTTGAACATTCCTAAATCATCGGTTGGCAATATTGTAAAAAAACAATGAAAAGAGAGAAACTACAGAATCTTTAAATGGATCTGGTCGTGCATTAATAATAACAGTATAACACTAGCGAGTTTTGAGAAGCATAATAAATGACAATCGATGTGAACCAATTGTCATTTTAGAGGATATCTACGTTATTACTGAAATGGAGATGGAGAGAGTGATTTTTATTTATTTATTTGTTTATTGCTACCAAAGATAAGGATGAAGGTAGCTCGGTGCCACACAGGAATCCCCACCAAGGCACCGAGAACAAAGACAGAAAGACAAAACAAAAACACATAAGAAAAAAATATCTTTATATATAAAAATTCAGGCTCAGGGTGCGTCTGTAAATGTTCTAAAAACTTTTGAACCAGTTATCCGATTGCGCCAGAATTTGCTTATCTTTTCCTTGAAACCGAAACTGGAATAACTGCGCAGAAGCAGGACAGCAAAAAAACGTCCGTTTTCTTCCGGAAGTGTAGTAGTTTTTGCACATTTCAAGGCAGGAAACGCAAGTTTTTTGCTGTCCGGCTTCTGCGCATTTACTCCAGTTTCGGTTTCAACGGAAAGGTCAACATAAAAATTCAGAGTGCGTCTGTAAATGTTCTTAAAACTTTTGAACCGCTTATCCTTTTGAGCTCATACTTGTATCAGATGTTCGTTAGGTTTAGAGAAAGGTTTATATGTGCCGAGTATCGGGTTTGCCCAATGGGGAAAGGGTAAAATTTGGCTGTCTGACATGAGCCTAAGATATGCGCGGACCAACAATGTATGTGATGTCCTACAATGCACAGAAAAGTTTCCTCAATAATGTGCCATAAAAATTACTTAGGCTATGGTCATGGATAAGGAAATACAGGATGGGAAACTCCATTGTTTAAAGCGTGATTTTTTTTTTCACTGGCGCTCTCTGGCCATTTGCGTGGACATTATTCTCTGTCTGTTTTACACGGCGTTGCTCGGGCTCTTTTTTGATTAAATGTTGCAATTTCTGTGAGTTATTATCCAGAAAAAGAACATATGAAGAAAGATTAGAATTTTTTAAAAAGAATTCATGCTTTATATTTTGCTAAACGGCCGTATTTGGAGGCGCCATTCATCGGGAACTTTCTCAAGGAAATCTTTTTAAAATTTGAACATGAATTTTTTCTATTTAAATTGAAAGCTTTTTTAGTTGCTCGGGTCAAATTCAAAAAATTTTGATTCATCCGAATGTAAATGTACAGCTAAAATGAACACATGAACAAAGTTTAGAATTAATAAACCATAAAGGAATAACATGACCAAGTACTAAAAGGCTAAACTAAACTAAACAATTCGACCATATTTTTCAACTGGCCTAAGTTAACATTGAAAGTTTCTAATAGACTAAAATGATACCATTAAACCACGTACCTTGGAACCAATTTAAATTATCAATAACTTTACGTTGTATTCATAATTACACATCAATGAAATTTGTTAAATACAGGGTGTTTCAAAATTATGTACAATAAATTTATTGACATATTCTTCAGGTCAAAAGAAGACGAAAATGTTCTATAGCACTTTGTCTGGAAACGATTTGTTTGCGAGTAATCCAATATCATACAGTAGGGAAGCACGGTAGTTAGCGGACGATATTTTAGCAGTTCCAGCGTTTCGACCCAACACTAGGTTGAGTGGTTTGTTCCATTTAAACCTACTTTGTTCCATTAGTTGTGTACGGTTGTTTCCATTACTGTAGTTTCACTACTGTACATCCACTAGGAATATCAATTTCAGAACGTTTGCGTGCTTTAACATACGCATTACGATTTACGTAAAAAAAATCATGTACACGTATTCCAGTGCAGAATACACTGACAAGCACCTAATGTATGGTCTTGTGAACGGAAATGCTGTGGAAGCAAGAAGACTCTGCCAAGAACGCTTTCCGAATTGACGATTGCCAAATAATCGAACATTTGTATCTGTCGACAGACATTTGAGAGAGCGTGGTTCTTTTGGCCGTCAAACAGGACAAGAGCGGCCTGTAGCAATTCTCCGGATGAGGAGGATGTGATAATTGACATCATACGTGATGAACCACAGATAAGCACCCGTCGTATTTCTTCCATGATACACATTCCGCACTCATCTGTTTGGCGCATTCTTCACCGTCAGCTTTTGCATCCATACCACCTGCAACTGGTTCAGGCACTAAACCCAACGGACTATCCACACCGACAACGATTTTGCCAATGGATACAACGTCGTCATGCTGCAAGACCCTAGTTTTCTCAGCCAGATACTTTTCCGGACGAAGCAACCTTCACCCGGACAGGAATCGTAAATTCTCACAACCAGCACCATTGGGCAGATGCTAACCCGCATGTTACCAGAGCTCGAGCGCATCAAGAGCGTTTCTCCGGGAACATTTTGTGTGGAATTGTCGGAAATAACTTAATTGGCCCTTATGTGTTGCCGCCACGATTGACTGAGCGAACGTATCTTTTGTTTCTGCAGAATGCATTGCCAGAATTAATGGAAGATGTTCTTCTTTTGACAAGATCTAACATGTGTTTCATGCATGATGGCGCTCCAGCACATTTCAGCCATGTTGTGCGAGCACACCTTAATGCTGCATACACGAATGGTTGGGTAGGTCGAGGTGGACTGGTAGCCTGGCCTGCAAGATCACCCGACCTTAATCCCTTGGATTTTTTTCTGTGGGGTCATGTGAAGACGATCGTCTACAGCACAGAAGTTCCTAACATTATGGATCTGCGACAACGAATTGAAAATGCATGCCAAACCGTTCGTAATGCTGGCGACGAACTCTTCCATGACATCAGACGGTCGCTCATGCAACGAGCCGAAGCGTGCGTGCGAACTGGTGGCAGGCACTTTGAACAATTCCTGTGATTTGGAGCCACGGGTTTAGTTGGCTGTATCGCATAAATAAATCGTTTCCAGACAAAGTGCTATGGAACATTTTCGTCTTCTTTTGACCTGAAGAATATGTCAATAAATTTATTGTAAATAATTTTGAAACACCCGGTATAAGTATAGCGTATTTAATAGCATTGAAAGTTCCAATGAATTATAATGGTTCCACTAAACCAGGTGTCTTTGAAACAATTTCCACTATCATTAATTTTATGTTATATTCATTCATAAGACTTCACTCCAAATTGTTTGATATATAAAATGCCAAATGTAGGCATTAAAAGTTCCAATGAACCATAATGGTTCCACTAAACCAGATGCATTTAAAACAATTACAATAGCAATATCCACCATAATTTAAAATTTGATCCACCTTAATTTAAAATATGGATACAATCCATATATACCTTTAAAATTTGATCTAATTCTAACAAGAAGTTCCAAGTTACTCATTCAACATCATAATACGTACGTGTTTACTTGTGAGTACTAACTAGCACTTGTCACAATTTTGACTGTGTAACTCGGACACTTCTCGTTGGAATTCAATCAAATTTTAACGGTGTACACAGTCTTAAATACTCTGTTATTACTCCAAATTTCAATAATCTAGGCTTTACAGAATCTGAGTTATTATAACTTGTTGATTTTGGTGGCGGCATTTTTATTTCTGTTCATATCTCAGTTATCGTTCATATTTGAACCCATGTTCATAGGACGTTTTGTGTCTATCTTAACCTCTATAATACCCCCTTTAAGTA
>JAHWFO010087572.1:0-19643 GCA_023313115.1 Rhysida immarginata | reverse complement strand
CCATGACCTTGACCTTGGATCAGTTTGGCCTGCCTAAAACCTTCCCAGGGTCAACCTAAATTACCATGCAAAATTTCATCAAGATAGACCAACCATTTTGGAATGCATAGCGAACAGACAGACAGGCAGACATACAGAGAAATTTTATATATATAGATTCGCTCCTAGTAACAGTATTGTAACAGTATTGTAGGGGGACTTCGCAAAGGATTATGGGTTAAACCATCGTTGATTACAAACAGATTACAAACCAGTATTGCTAATTTATCATTTTATTTCATGCGCTTGTCCTTTATGGGACATTATTAATAAAAATTAAACAATGCACAAAACAATGAAAATGCTTTTTAAACTGGACATACCCCTGCTAAATTGGCAACACTGATATCAAACTTGATGGCCGAGAGCGTTAAGGCTCAGGTCTTTTGGCTTTCGTGATGATCAGGTTAGGTTAGGGTCTTTTCTGGCGCGGATGTTTTCTCACTCATAAAATGAGCTTGCAATTTTCATTTGCCAGAGTATAGGGTTATTGACCAATTCACTTCAAATTAACTATGCTTTTTCAGTGCTTCATAGATTTGGAGGAACCTCATCCTGCAGTGGATAAATAATGGTTGTAAATGATGGTGTTGATACACTGCCTAGCCAAAATAAAGTCGCCGTCGAATATTCAATATGCAAATACTAAGGAGTCAGTCACAGGCATACTACTGAAGTCTTGTGCGAAATACTTCCTTTATATTGTCCTGCATTAGTTTATCGCTTTATTTGTTTTGAAGAAAGATGTATGTGGACGCAGCACATGGTCGCGGAAAAGATGTCACCGAGTTTCAGAAGGAGCAAATTATCGGCTTATTCCAAGCAGAGAAAACAAGCAAAGAGAATGCGGCAATTAGTGGGATTGAGTAAAAAGTGTTCAACAATTAGTAAAGCCTCGGAAGGAAAGATCTGAATCATCAACCCCGAGTAGTAACTGTGATCGGAAAAAAATTCTGACTAATCGTGACTGGAGATCATTAAGACGCATGATGAAGGAAAAACCGAAGAAATTATACATTAGACCTGACAGAAAAGTTTAACAAGGAAATCAAAAGCTTATCCTTCCGCACAATGCGAGGAAACTTTAAGGACTGTAACTAAGCAACTGCTCTGCCACAAGATATCCGATTTTTAGTAAAAACAATAGGAAAAGATGATTACTGTTCGCCCGGGAGGACAAAAATTGGAAAATGGAGCAGATGAAAAAAGTCATCAAGTTTGATGAATCTAGGTTTACCCTATCCTACATACAAGGGTTGGTCGAAAAGCTGTAACTTTTTTATTTGGTGACCGATTTTCAAAATTCTTTTTATATCTGATACTTACATTTGTCCTCAATATAATGCACTATTTTCCATTAGACAGAGTCCTGATCCCTTTCCACGCATTGCGCCAACGCATGAATAATCGGATGAACCCTTCGGAGCAGAATTCCGGGGTTGTTGTCGACATGAGAATTGAATGGCATCTTTCACCTCATCATGAGAACGCAACTCATGTCCCTTAAGGTGCTCTTTCTTCTTTGGGAAGTGGTGAAAGTCACAAGGTGAAAAGTCTTCCATCTTTGAACTGTACACGCTGCAACGCTTCTGGGTGTGGGAATCGTATGCGGTCGAGCGTTATCGAGCTACAGAAGAGGGTCCAAAGCTGCCATTCAATCCTGGTGTCGACAAAAACCCCGGAATTTTTCTCCGACGGGTTCATCCGACTAGTTATGCGTTGGCGCAATGCGTGGAAAGGAATGGGGACTATGTCGAAAAGTGAATAGTGCATTACACAGAGGACAAATATAAGTATCAGATACAAAAAGAATTTTGAAAATCTGTTAAAAAATAAAAAAATTACAACCATGGAGGCATTACTTTTCGACCCACCCTCATAGATGGTGAGCGCATCAGGGTAAGAAAAGAACCGCACTATCCAAGCCTGTGGAGACTCTGCGATGATCTGGGTTTGCTTCTGTTGCTCTGGTCTGTATTCTGCAATGTTATGCAGCCGAGTGCCTGAATCTGCTGGATGACCAGGTCATTCCATTCTTGGACGAGTTTCTTTTTTCTGATCGAACTGGAGTGTTCCAGGAAGACAACGCCAGGATACACCAAACTTGAATTCCAATTGATGGTGGTTTTTTTCCCTCTGAAATTGAATTAAAAACTCATGATTCGAGAAAATACAGTACATTGAAATTAAAAAAAAATTCTTTACATGTGTTCCTATGTAAATAATTTTGTGCAGCTAACTACTCTGAAACGGC
This sequence comes from Rhysida immarginata, assembly GCA_023313115.1. Lineage (NCBI taxonomy): Eukaryota > Metazoa > Arthropoda > Chilopoda > Scolopendromorpha > Scolopendridae > Rhysida > Rhysida immarginata. Next base: position 17,350 of record JAHWFO010087572.1, on the reverse strand, counting down.
AAAATGTAGAACCGAAGGAAACTAATACACTGTTAGAGGGAGCCTTAAACTTATGAAAATGGGTTAAGTCTTTTATGATATAATTTTGTTAAAAAAAATAAAGAAATGTTGTAGCATTTATTTCAGCGAATAAAAGTTAATAGAGTCACTATAGGCAGAGACTCCTTTTATTGAGACGAATAATACATTCTTCAATAATTCGTTGGATAGTCCCCTCAAAAGTATCCGCATCGTCATCAGTCGTTCAACATTTGTCATAGATGTTTACAAGGCAGGGTAATCATTCTTTTTAAAATTATGCCGGGTGAGTTAAAAGTCTGTTACCCCCTTCCTATCTTGGATACCAATGTAGTTACGCAAATTCCAATACAAGGAATGATTAAGAACTGGAGGGTGCTCTACCTTTCATCATCTCAAATATGCAAATTAAGGCACATCTAAATTCTATCTCGAAAACTGTAAGAGATACACAAAAAAATTCTAATTGCACATTTGTTCAACAGCAAATTCCAAACAAAACAAAAAAAAAGTTCACCAAAATCCGATGAGTTGATCACTCACAATCCTCATTGCAAGCTCATTGGACGACTTCAATGGGGCATATAGAACAGGTCGAGTTGACTGCGAGACAAAATGATTCTAGGACAAAGTGAATGATGTGACGGGAAGTGATTCTGGGACAAAGTGAATGATGTGACGAAATGATCTGATAACGTTTTTGTTTCGAGTTTGTTTGTTTTATAAAACGCTAAAACTTTCCTCCTCAGTTTTCCCATCGAATAGGGTAGACCCAGTGACGTGATGTTATTTTAACTGAAGAAACAAAACAAAACGCGAACTTCTAACACGGAAATTGCCGAGAAATTTCGACAGTTTTCGGTCGATAAGTCGCTCGCCGATAAGAATTTCTCCTTAAGGATTTCTTCAGTTGAATGCGAGCTGAGGAGCGTAACAATTTTCCCCCCCTCGGAAAGAATGGGATAGTCTGAACATAGACGAAACAAAGCCAGCGAAATTATAAACAACACGATTCGTTCGTTCGTTATAATCTTCGGTCGCATGCAAGCAGAGAAGCGGGAAACTTACAAGTTCTGATTTGCGTGGTCAAATTCCAAACTCGATTCTCTACTTTTGTCATAAATCACTTTCTCAACGGATCCAATTCGTCACATTTATTTCATTGCAATAACTCAGGCCAACGATGAAAAATCATCTTGAATGAATTTGCCTTATTCTTGTGGGGTTTTTTTTGTGTGTGTTCGCTGAATCATCTGCTTTTAAATTTTTTCCTTCACATCAGGTTTCCGAGTTACGCACATAGGGACTGACATGTAAGTAATTGGCGTGAAGGGAAGCGGCTGCAATGTTAAAGTATCCATATTTTTGGGCCACAAGGAAATTTATCAGGCCCCAAACTCTGAATAATTTAAAAGTGTTTCATTGATAAACAAATCTGTGGGTGAGGGGAAAAAAATCCGAGATTCGGATTCAGCACAAAAGAAAGCGTACGAGAATCAAGTCTTAACGTTACAAATGAATTTTAAAAGATTTTTGTTTTGTTGGCCTGTGTAATTCAAACCATTCTTTTTGTCACAGATTTACTACTTCATTACTCAACAAGAACATTTTGTTGTTATTATCAAAAATAAATTCGTTATGTTCAAATGCATAGGAATTAAATTCAATTTTAAATTAAGACTAAAGCTACACAAATATATTTTTATTTATTTATTTATTTTTTTGGAAAACTACAATTTTATTTCTACAGGGGAACTCAAACTTATCCAGCATAATTGTTTAGGAACATTGTATGGTTCAAATGGAACATTATATCTGGTTTCGATCGTGTGTGAGACATCGAAGTCTGAACGATCCTGTCTCCCTGAGAACTTTAACACCTCTCGATGTGGATGACGCCTATGAGAAAATGCATCCGCGTACAATCTGCTGGCTTCTGCAGGGTTACCAGCAGTAAGCCCATAGTAAAAATGAATATTCGCATATTCTTCTTTTGTGAAAATAAACGTCATAATGAACCTGACGTTGTGTTGCAGAATATGAGCAATTGCTCAAATCAACGGCCAAGTCAATGAAATACTTTTCACACGTGTTACGACGATTCCTCTTCCTGTTTGGCATGCAAAACAGGAGAGTATATTTAAGAATAAATAGGTAAACCTACTTTTTTTCTAGGAAAAGACTCTAAATAAAAGAAAATAGACAAACGTCGATATCTCACACACGATCGAAACTAAATGTAAAGTTTATAGGACATTTTTTAAACCATACAATGTTCCTAAACAATTATGCTGGGTCACCCTGTATAAATATGCATACTGTTTTAAAAAAAGAGAAGAAAAATGGTTTATTTAAAAATAAAAATTATAAGTAAAGGAGAATTATTTCCTACTGAAAAACTGCGCACTTATAACTTGAAAATAATACATTGTAAACTGAAAATGTACGGGTATAAACATTTTAACCGCCATAACCGTGTATTTTCATGGTGGCGCATAAAAATGTTAAAACATTGAGTTTTTGTTAATGATGGATGTAAAAGAAAAAAAGGACGAGACACAAAAAGAACCTGGAATAAAAAGCAAATTGAAAGACCCTGAAAAAAAAAGCTGACGTTTCGGATAGAATCCTTGGTCAAGGCAAAAATAAAAAAAAAATGAGGTTTTTGTTAGGTAATTAAATAATGAGAAGAAGTAAAGGTCCAGGATTATTATATGATACTATACAACTAAATATGATACTATAATAAAATGGTGCTGATAAATTGTTTTATTTATCAAGCACTACTTTCTTAAAAAAAAATTAAAAACAATATTTGATGGGAAAAAGTTTAAGACCTATCACTTCTATCCCCCCCCCCCTCCCCATTTTAGCGACTTATTCCATTTACATGATCAGCCAATTACTATTACGTCGCATGCAAATATATGGAAAGTGTGGATAATTATTTGTAGTGCATGCACCATTTCAAAATGACTTTAAATTGGCAAAATACAAGTCCATCTATCAGAAAGGGCAGACTCGCCAAGAAGTGACAGACCCGCAATTCCTAGACTGCACCGCATTATAGAGCGAAAGTAAAAGTAACATGAACTATGTGAAATTAATGAAGAACGTAGTGTAAATATTAGTTGGAAAAGTGTTTCACGCCGCTCGAATAATGCTGGAATCTTCACCAAAATTTGTAAATCTAGACTAGAATTTGCTATACTCATTTGTCATGGACATCTAAAATGTTTTCTGATAAAAACAAGTTTCAACTATTTGGCAGTGACAGAATAAGAAATATTCGAATGTGTTAATGGTCAAAGATTTAATCTTGTACATCAATTGCCAACAGAGACAATTACCATTTATAGATTGTGTGGGAGCATTTTCTTATGCTGGATAGATGACAACATACACCAAATAGATGACACTACGGATCGACATGTATACAGAGATATTCTTAAAGATAAGAAATTCCAAATAGAATGGTAAATATCAGATCATTTAATAAATTCTTGCTTATTTCAGCAGCCTGAACCACTTAACAAATATTTGCATCTTTATACCTATTCTTTTGAGAAGAGTCTTAATTGAAATTACTTTATCATAGTCACAAGCGGTAAATGAAAGGTCATAATTCGAGCATCATTGATTTTTGAATTCAAACTGTCACAATACAACTGAGGCATCCTGAAATGTATGTTAAGCGTATGCGCAGGGTGCCTTGTCAACATGAAAAGCTCACTTTTGTTTTTCAAAATTCCTGGATGGAGATGAATCCGTCGAAGATAACACCCGCCCTTGGCGATCGTCTGCTGTTGATGGAGATGCACTGAAGGCAGTTATTGCGGCTATTCCATGCCAAACCTGTCATGCATTAGCACAGTGACAGAGGAAACTGTGCATAATTATCTTCGCATACAGGGAAAAGTTAAAATATTGGTTAAATGGATCCTCCATCAGAGCCCGCTCTAGCTTTCATGCCGCCCCGGACGCATATTACCGACTTTTACATTGCTAGATTTTATTAGGACTCTTATGCGTTCTCCTATGATGTCAGAAGCGGTGATAACTAGCGTTGAAAACGTCATCCGCAGTATGACTTAATAATATTTTTATCTTTAATTTAATCGTTTTTTGAAACAAATGTCTGTTTTTTATCGCAAAAAAATTTGCTTCATTTTTTTATTTCGCAAAATAAAGTTATCGAACATGATTTTACTTCAACGGCACTGATGAATTTCGCGTTCTGTTTATTATTCGTTCAATGCTTGTGAATAGGCTTTTAAGAAACCTTTTTTTAATCGAAAAAAGTATCCAAAATTTCATTTTTATGAATTCTAGCAATGTAATATACGCTCCGGACAAAAAGACAAATTCCCCCCTTTAAATATATACTTTTTAAAAATATACAGGGTGTCCCAACGGTACACGTCCAAAATGAAAAACTGAGTAAAGGACCTCAGTACTTATGAGAATCATCCCCATGTATGTATCCGAAATGTTATTATTATGGAGATATTAACGATTTTGTGACTTTGTCAGTAACCTTACCTTATTCCATTAAACCAGGGGTGACCAACCTTTTTTTGTCTCGGGCCAAAATAAATTTCTGAAGGTTTTCAGGGGGCCAACCATTTGTAATTCAAATCACATTCAAATATTTTATGAAAGATTAACCACGTTCAATCTTACTTGTTAATAAATTTTACAGTAAATGGTTCGTTTCGCGGGCCGCACAAATTCCTTTGGTGGGCCGCATTTGGCCCGCGGGCCGCAGGTTGGTCACCCCTGCATTAAACTGTGTGTTTTCGGGAATGTATGTCGTTTTGAGGAATTTGGTCAATGGAATTATATTCTTTGGGCAACGTAATATTCAATTTCAGAAAATGGACGAACTGCATGCATACAATTTTTCGCAAATCAAAGTTAAAGTAGGAAGTTCTGAGTTATTGTGAAGTTTCAGAAATGTTTGATGATGAATCTAAACAAAATAAATCAGGTCAGGAGCACTGATAGGTATTTAATAGACTGTTAGAAAAAAACAGTACATGTAATAGATTTTAAAAAAGGATGCAATTTTAAAGGTAAAAATAGGAGTTTCATAGTAAAATTAATATTTCCTCTGGGAACAGCTAAATCATCTTAAAGGTTTCTACAGTTGGATTATTGAAAACCTACACATATTATTTGGAAAACATGTCATTACAATAAGTGTTCGAAGTGTCTGCCACCAACTTCTACACACACTGTCCAATGAAATAGAAACCCGTGATGAATTACTGTACTGATATGTAAAGCGAAGTCACAGGTCACAAAAGGATGGTGATATGCAAATGAATGCAATCATGTGAGGTACATGCTCATTCCAAGCTGCAGGTACAGGGTAGGAACCAGAGTTGCCAACTTATCGGTTTTTAGATGGGAATATTTATTGTTGGATATTGTTATAATACAAAAGCTAAACAATGCACAAATGTCATAATTATTTCACGGTTGGCAAAGCTGGTAGGAACAAGCTGCAGCTGCTCAAGTTGAGCAAAATGGGGAAAAAGCAGACCTGTCTGAGTTCCAAAAAACAGTTTTTGTGGGAGCCTGTCTAGCTGGAGCTACGATTTCCAGGACAGTACAACTGACCGGAATCTCAAAAGTCAGATCTCCAAGGTGTTCAATGCGTGGAAACGAATTCCACAAGTGTTGTCGAAACGGCAGAATTGTGGATTAAAAGCAATCAACACAGACAGGGACCGACGTCGTCTGAGACGGATTGTGCGGCAAAACGGAAGGTCTACTATGGAGCAACTGACGGCAGACTTCAATGAAGGATCATCACAACCCATCTCCTCCAGAACAATGCGCCGAGAGTTGAAGCGAATAAGGATGGGAAGTCGCATGCCAGTGAGGAAGCCCCTGGTGTCAGCAACAAACCGGAAAGTTCGCCTGCAGTGGTGTAAAGAACGATGTGACTGCACAGTAGAGGACTGGAAAAAGGTGATGTGGTCGGACGAGTCACGTTACACATTGTTTTGCACCGATGGCCGACAGAGAATTTGGCGGCAGCCTCATGAAGCGATGGACCCCTCATGTGTTGTGAACACAGTTCAAGCGGCAGGAGAAGGCGTCATGATATGGGCCATGTTTTGTTGGTCCTTGACAGTCGGGTGAAAGCCGAAGACTACCTGGACATTGTTGGAGATCAAGTCCATCTTGCAATGGTGCATTTGTACCCAAATGGTGACGGGTTCTTCATGGACGACAATGCTACTGTCCATCGAGCAAGAATGGTTCAGGAGTGGTTTTCTGAACATGACACCGAGTTGCAACATCTGCCATGGCCAGCGCAAAGTCCGGATTTGAATCCGATCGAGAATGTTTGGGATATGTTGGAAGGAGACATTTGTCGAAGGCATCCGCTTCCGTCTACTCTGCAGGACCTGAAGGTCTCTCTGACGAATGCATGGTCTGCGATTACCTTACCTGCATTGTCACGCCTTGTAGAGTCCATGCCAAACCGCGTATGTTCTGTAATTACAGCCAAAGGAGGGTCAATACCATATTGAACGAAGGTTTCTAATTCATTGGCCGGTGTATGTATATCTTCGAAGGGTTACCGACAAAATCACAAGATTGTTCATAACGTTAATAAAATCATAAGAGTAATATTTTAGATAACTTACATGGGGGTGATTCTCATAGGTATTGAGGTCCTCTACTCAATTTTTCATTTTGGATGTGTACCGTTGGGACACCCTGTATATCTTTTACTTTAAATAAAGATCAATTGATTTTAAATTATAATAAAAACGTATTACATTTAGAATGAAACATCCAAAATAAGATTAACAGTCAAGTAGCACAAAACAGTAAAATTTAAAATGTACTTGTACCTGGTTACAAATTGTTATTCAGCAGATGCATTTTTAATACACAGTCTAGTCAGATTAATGTGACCATCCCCTACGTTCAACTTCGGCGGAAAATGGTTACGTCCAGAAGGTACATACCAGTATCAGAATTGGGGGGGGGGGGTATAAGAAGAGTGTCAGAGGGAAGCAGAAAACATTGCAATTGTTGGAGTCATGGCGAAACTTTTCACCATTTATCCGAACTCCATGATCATTGGCTTCCGAGCCAAGGGCGGCAGTATTTCTGAAACGGCTAGTTTTGTGAACTGCTCGCGTGCCGCCATGGTGAAAATGTATATTGCATACCAGAATGGCAATACCCAAAATCAGCGACTTGCCATGTGTGGGGCACCACGGGCCATAGTTGACAGAGGTGAACGACGGCTACGGAAATGCGTGCAAGCGAACAGACGTGCAACTTCCAACTGACCAACTGACCTCCCAGATGAACCAAAGACTGGCGGAAGATGTTTTTTCCGATGAATCATGGTTTATGTTTCATCGGACAGATGGGCGATGGCGTGTACGGCATTCAGCGTCAGAAAACAAACACCATGCAACACGTGCCGCAAGGGTCCAGGCCGGAGGACGCAGCGTTTTGGTCTGGGGAATGTTTTCATGGCATTCCCTGGGTGCACTCATCATTGTGGACGGCACCATGGACCAATGGAAGTATGCATCTCTTCTTTCGGACCATGTCCACCCCTACCTGCAGATTGTGTTTCCTCAGCATGATAGCATCTTCCAGCAGGACAATGCGCCGTGCCGTGCAGCGCGCAGTGTCCGTGCATGGTTCGAAGAGCACGCGGATGCGTGTACAGTGCTCCCTTGTTTGGTTGTGAGAGCTGGTTTTGTCCGATAATGATAGCCCAGTTCATGTAATATGTTTCTTAGTCTTTTGTCACTCACTTTCACACCTGACTTAGCCCATTCACTGTTCATGTCTTTGGAGGTCTGTTTTCTCATGTTCTTGCACAGCTTCCTCAATTCTCGATCCTGTCTCGGAGTTGTTGCCTTTGGTCTTCCACTTCCTTTTTGCCTCGTAACGAATCCTGTGGTCTTGAATTTCTTCCAGAAGTTGGAAACTTCACCTTGTGTGCATCCAAAACACTTGGCTACATCTTGCTTGTCGCCACGTTGCAAGTTTTCAGTTATTCTTGTTTTCATATCATCGGACAGCTGTTTTTTTGGAGCCATTATTAATGGGGGTCGACTTTAAAATGAATAATAAAATGTGTTGATTGCTGTCATGGAATAGCTCATTTAACAGAAAAGGGAGGTAGGTGAAGATTCAGGAATATAAAATGCAATTTACAAGTGAAATGGCACATATTAGATTATGCGTATTAGATTTTATTTTCCACATAAGAGTTACTTCTGTAATTTTTAATGAAAATCCAACCATTTGGTTATGAAAATCAAATATAGCTCTTTACAATAACTTATTTCCCAAATGATTTTACGAGTAATTCTTTTTTAATTAATTTGTTTAGATGCATCGTAATGAATTGGAATACATGTTAGTTTTTTCTTTCCAGGGGTTATATAAAATATTGCACTTGTTATCACCACCGACGTATTAGCAAGATTAATGCTTTTATGTAACGAAATCACCCTAGCGGCCCTTTGTAATCTGAGGCATGATATTTCTTCAAGTCAAAGCATGATATTCTTTCCTACCGGTATTCCTGTTTCAAACAAGTTCACGCAGCGCCCTTGGTAAATTGCATGGTAATTTTAGCCAAAGAAATAAATCGACAAATTTCGATTAATTGGGTATTTAACTTATCAGTATTTTGTCACATTCACAACAAAATGCCCCCTTTTAAATTTGCCGGCCCGGACAAATTTCCAGGTTGTCCGCCCCTAGAGCGGGCTCTGCCTCCATGCTTTATCAGGACCAAATAAAGTGCAACGCCTGGCCCACTTTCTCTTCCTTGCTCCAACGTCAACCACGGAGAGCCACTGATGGACTGAATCATCACATGACATAAAAAGTGGGTCTTCTACAATAATATTCATCTATTTTACCAATGATTATCTTCAGAAGAACGTCCTAGAAAGGCCAGCCCAGTGGCCGAAAACGCTGGAGCGTACAAAGAATCCGTCGGGTTGCAGGTATGGATGTTTGTGTTTGTTCTCGGAATGTAAAAAGATAATAATCATGTTGAATACTCTCGACTGGGTGAGGAAATATTAGAAATGATTTAGTTATTGGCGCGTTCAAAAATCTATTGAACTAACCAACCTCCAAGAAATATTCCAAACAGGACCTGTACGTGAAGAAAGTGTTGCTGACCGTTTTCTGGATAGCACTTGGAGTAATGCACTTTGAGGTGTTACTGTTAGATCAATGTCATTTTTATGTGTACTGTGCTTCAACGGACTCTTCAGAAACTCTTCAACAACAACCTTCATTAGTAAATCGCAAAGGCCGTACTGCTACAGGTCTATACAAGATAGCATACAGCCTTTAAGATCTTGCCGTTTGGGTGGGAAACTGTGCTTCGTCTCTCCGTACTCATATGACATCTCTCCCACATATTATCATCTGTTAGATCATTAGATAATCATGCGCAAACGACAGTTTAGAGATCGTCATGCCCTCGAAATAGAGTTGGAGACCTTTTCACCTCCAAAATCAAAGTTTTTACCAAAGACATGGGATTTACATTTCCCAGCCGTTCTGGATATGTTATTAATTGTAAGGGTTATTTTTAGGAATAAATTGAATTACTAAGAATAAAAACTGTGAATTTTTAATCTAATAATTATTTGTAATATCTTACAATATAACACAATATTACCAATTTAAAAGATAAATTTTTATGTCAATAATGAATACATGTATAGTAATTATGAGATAAATCGTTTACTTATTCTTTATTGATATTAACAAATTCATCGTTTTAACTGTTAATATTTTGTTATATTATAGGATATTATAGGATATTACAAACGGTTATTGTAATAAATTGAATGTTTTTTCAGTATACTGAAAACACACAAGCACTTTTTAATGATCTGATATAAATTCCATGATATAATAGTTTCCTGAAATCCTATGTAAATTCGAGATAGGTGTATGATATAAGATAGGTATATGATTATGTTAGATATTTCTAAAACATGGCAGGTGACAAGTACTGAAGTACTGGATTTATTCTATTAAAAATCTTCTTTGTAGGATTAATTATTTGTTAGTCAAAAGTCATTCCACTTTTACAAAGTGTAGCGTCTATCCGAAACATCAACTTTTGTTCAGGGTCCTACCACCCTGTGTTCAATTTTAGTAAAAAAATATTCAGAAATATAATTAATTTTATTTGTTTTATTGTACGAAATTTAATCGACGGATGGCAGCTTTTTTATTTTTTTAAATTTTATATTTAAATTCGATTTCATTGCTAACTCCTCGAATTAATTGTTGTACAGTATCGAAATTCTTAATGCTCTTTTTATTGAATAATTAATTTTTATTAATCACAATGATTATCAATCTGCCTGTAATTATTTAATTATTCAACCTGTATCACAGATATTTTACTGCTTGTTTAAATTCTTTTTATTATTTAATGATGAGTTTTCCGAAAATTTTGATGCATAATGGCGATAGCATTATTCTCATATCATTTTTTGTTTTTTAACCTATCGTATTCGTCAAACTAGCGATGGCTTCCGTTTTGTAGCGTTTCTACGATGGATCACATTTTTCTAAAGCTCTGGATAGGGAGCTTTAAATTCTGCCACTCAAGGGCGCTGAAACTAAAAATAGGTGACGATTTTAACGCATTGGTCGCGACGATCGCGCCGTTTTTCAAGCGCAGTTCAAAATTTCTCCGCTTAAGGTCGCCAAAACGTGCTCGATGATGGGACCAGAAATCCTATTATGTGTCTCACTCTCCCTTATCAGCTCTTGATATTACTAATACCGATACAAAGACCTCGAACTATATAAATACAACAATAGTCTTTGCGACAATACACATAACGTCGACGATTTTTGTAGGCAGACTCAATAGAACGTATGGTCCAAGCCGGTCAGGTGGCCGAGAGGGCTAGGGCATAGGCTTTTTAGTTCTCGAATCCACCTGGTCGTGGGTTCGAATCCCGCCGTGGGCATGGATGTTTGTGTTTGTCTCGGGCTGGGTACAGATATAACTTGTGTAAAAGGCGCAAAATGACCTTAGTAGTCGACGCCAAAATTTCTAATAAACCAACCAAGTATGGTCCAAGATAAATAGAGTATACATTTGGATATGGTCCATGGACTCTCTCTCAAAACATTGATAATCAACACAGTCTTTTAATCGCCTGGTCTGTGCACACCAATGACGTATATTAAAGATAGACTCCGAATCCTATTGTTAACAGCGGCAAAAAGTGAAGCAAATTGAGCCATGAGAGTTCTGGGCAGGAGTGAGCCGTGGAGTAATTAGCTGTCTGGCTGCTTTGTTTTTGAAAGTTTTGGGCCCGAAAAATAATTAATTCAAAATCATTCCTCAAAGTTGTTCTGCGTACAACTGTACAAACAGACACGAAAAAGGATCAGGAATCATTTTCCACAAGCATAAATCAAAAATACGTAACTAAAATGAAAATACATAACTGAAAGACGATCGAAACGAAATTGAAATTGAAACCATGATCGAAATATTGTTTATAAAATATAATAAAATGCTTCAGATACAAAGTTAACGAAAGGATAAATTTAGACAGCCCCGGCCCCCCCCCCGCCTCCCGAATAGGGTAAAGCACTATTTTTATCCCTTTATCTGCACTTTTTACCTCTCCCCAAGTTTTTTAATCAAAAAATTAATTTTGTAGAACATAATATGTAGAAAATGTAAAAAAAAGCTCGTAATTTCTTTCCTTTCTCATCATTTCCGAACGTATGTTATATCACATGTCATATGTTGCCATAGTTCTAAAGACCAAGTGACTGCCACCCCCGCAAATCCGACCCCAATGGAACAAATGGGCCTAAAATGCATTGCAATGTAGATCTTGCCTAGAGGAATCTGGATCCTGAATTTCACGCCTTTACGTACTAAATAGCACAAAGATATGTTGTCCTCTCTGAATCCCACCCCCGTAATTCCGACCCCAGTGTACCAATCAAAACCAAACTAAATAGTGCAGATGGACATGCCCATAGGAAGCTACATTCTGAATTTCAACCTTCTACCTCAAAAAATGTAGAAATTATGAAGGGGACGGACTGACATTATAAAACCATTCTTCCGCTACTTAATAATTTAGACTAGAGACTTTTTGCAACCTCAAACGATATGCGAAATACGAAAGGCGAAATGCGATAGTGGCATTTTGGTCATGTGACTGCCATGTACCGTTTGGTCAGGCCAGGTTTTGTCGAACGAAATACGAAAATTCTAAAAAATTACGTTGCCACCTTTGGTAACCAAATTTGTCGTCGCGCGTGCGTGCTGCGCGCAACTTCCACGCTCTGGCACAAGCCTTCTATTTAGGAAGTCTTGTCTGGCAGCAAGTTCCTCGCGTTAACCAACATGGCGTCCGAGAAGGAAACTGCTTCGCAGTTATATTTAGATATACTGTATTATAGACTATAATAGCATTAAACTGTAATAATACTTACTTCTCCTGGCTGCCATGATGCTGAGAATCAGATATCAGAGTGAGCTGAGCAGTGTAGAAGTAAAATCTGATGTTGGCAGTATCGAAAATCTGGAATTTCTCTTTTTCGCATTTCTTATTTCGCGGGTGCAAAAACTCTCAAAACGAAATACGAAAGGAGAAAGACGAAATGTCATCTTTCGTATTTCGCCTTTCGTATTTCGCATATCGTTTGAGGTTGCAAAAAGTCTCTTATTATGAGCAATATTACTCTCTTACTCTGGTCGCGTTCGACATGTGCACACTAAATGCACCTAGTGACGTCCGTCAGAGCGAGCGGTGAAAAAAGTGTAGTGCATTTTGTGTGTGTCATGAAAAACGGGAAAGAGCGCGAAAGTGGGATGTTCACCTCACCCGTGCTATCATGAATAATAAACATACTGCTCAAAATAAAACCCATCATAACATCTGAATTCATATAATACGCCGAAATCGATCATTACACAGTAGATTTCAATGTCAGTTTAAACGATATACAGATTTCAATTATTTTATTATACCTGTTGGCTCTTTAACGGCAACTAAAACTCCGAACTATCTATCGCTACATTTCAAGCTCTAGGGCAGCGCCATCTTGCAACGCACTAAACGACTCTGCTCCTAACCTAGGGTAATTTGGTGCGCGCACGAAACGCCCGATAGTGCGCGCACTCGCGATGACGAACACATGCGGGTTCCATGACGAATACGTTAGTGCGTTTAGTGGACGCACAAAGGCGTTTAGTGCGCGATGTCGAACGCGCCCTCTGTGTTATGAGCACTTGAGCAATCGTGCGTCGACAAAGCGATTTCACGTGCGCGCGCCGATGTCAGTAATGCTTAAAAGATGAACAGAAAGTAACAATGTATTCCTTCTTGACAAATCGATTGTTATATGACATGCCGTTATCTTGGTATTCATTACACTCATTGTTTTAGCACGTGAATTCGACTTGAAGGGGTCCACGAAAAATTCTGAAAAGTTGATACGGCCGAGCTAAGACTTTGATGGTCATACTTCTGAAAACAGAATTTGAAAAAGTTAATCCGTTTTCAAGCTATCGTGCAAACGGCGGCCGGACGGCCGGATAAACGTACAAATCAAGGGCGCATTCTTATAAGTAGCTTTTATGCTAAAGCTCCTAATAATACGAAAGCGGTTTCATCGCCTAGCAACGAGCCAACGACTGACTGAGTCTAAACGTGACCACCGAGAGAGAAGGCCTCCGTAAGGAAACTGAATACATTGTTGCATCACATAGATAGTGCATTGTTATTCGTATTTCTACCAATAATAAGCCCTGAATTTGCACTATCTATGATGATGTAACAATGTATTCAGTTACATTGCGGAGGCCTTCTCTCTCGGTGGTCACGGTCTAAAGCATTTCTGAAATCAATAAATATTGCATCAACTTGTTCACGGTGATCGATACCAGTGAATACATAGTCGGTGAAACTGACTAAGTTGGCAGGGAATAGGGAGTTCTCCCTATTCACTGAAGTTGGTTTCAACAGATCGGGCAGAGTAAAAGCAATGCTGCTGTTGACGTATGGAGGAACTAACGTGAGCTAGTATGTACCTGTGAAGAAGAATATCAAATACTTTGGCGAGAGTTGGAAGAATGGATATGGGTCGATAGTTATTGACAGCTGAGGTAGGTCCTTTCTTGTGCACGGGAATCACAATGCTAGTTTTCCAGATGTCAGGATAAATCTCTTGATATAGGCAGAAGGAAAAGATATGCTCTAGGGGTCAGGGCCGGCTCTAGCAATTTTGCCGCCCCGTGCAGAATGCAATTTTGCCCTTGCCGTTGCCGTTGCCACCCCTAAAAGTTTGCCGCCCTAGTAGAGCCGGCCCTGGTAGGGGTGACAGAAGATCAGTAGATAATCCCTTGAACATAAGCGCAGGAATGTCAGTGGAGTCTGGGCGACTTTTGGCGTTTAACCGCCTTATGGAATGGAGTATATCAAGTTCATTAATAGATGTTAGATGAAAGGTCCCAAGAGGTGAAGGCATGAAAGCGGCATCGAATTCACTATGCATGACTGTAGAGTCGAAATTGTGAATGTTGCAATTCGTGTTAAAGAAGAGAGCAAAGGAGTCAATTTTTGTAATCAATTTAATTATTAATTTGTATATGTAATATTTTTCATTTGTTAAATATTGGTTCAGACTAATTTTAAAAATTTTTATGATGTAGCTCTCCTGATTTACCTTCATCTGTGGCAAACATTTTCTTTTAATTACCCCATCAGGGAAATATTGTGTCATCATGTACATGACCTGACTTTTTAAAACTTTTCCCTCTCCTCACTGTATTGGGAAAAAATGTCTCTCAATTATTCAATTTCGTAAAAGTTTCACTTGCATTTTGCCGCCTGTATTTTAAACTGTTTACCCGTCAATGATTTCAGTTTTTGGCACTAGGTGGTCGCTACTGCAGCGCACCAACGAGTTACTGGAAGCGTATACGTGCATTCTTTTAAGTAGCTTTTAGCTATAGTTCCTAATAAGGATGCATTATTATCCTGTCCATTGTTAGGAGTGGCAGTTGCAAACAATTTGAAAACGGTAATTGTTTTGATTGTTAAGTATAATAATTAAAATAAACATTATTATGAAACTCAGAATGGTCAGGATTTTAATTTTTGTAAAATTTTTATTAATATAATAAACCACAAATAGCAAAGGCATTTTTTTTTGTTAAAAATGTAGCGTCTCTTCATCGATAACATTATTTTGACATTTGAGAAGTAAAGCCATGTAATGGAACGTAAAGCCATAATATAATTAATCACATAGAATAGATACTTAATCTACAGGTGTCCCATAAGTTTCCATACATAGGAAAATACACGTTTTTTTTTTAAGAAAACCATATTTATTTATATAATATGCTCTACACGACTACCATTGTTTTCGATGCGTGCCCTCCACTGCTGAAGTCATGAACATATATGACACCCTGTATATGAATAAAAGCCAATGTTTGTATTTCTCGATAATCTCTACAACCACGAATCGATGGGAGTCAAACTTTGCATGCTTTCACTTAGTTCGGAAAAGATTTTTAACTACTTTGCAAAGGATTTCATTGTCTTGCAAAACAAGTGCAAAACCATACATTGATTTTGCGATAGCACGTTCTCATGCATTTACATTTTGCATTTTCAATAATTAAATTCTACACATTTAGTCAAATTTGGCAAAAAAAAAAAAAAATCCTGAATTTCGTTATTCTAAAATTTACCGTAAACAACCTTTATATTCAACTAAACTGAGCGGAGCCAGGTGCCTATTCTAGTGAAAAGCTAACAGAATTACACAAAACACTAAACAGGTGGTGGCCTTACAGTATAACAGAGGGACATCAGGAGTTCCAACTAGTTTCGCCATTTATTCCCGGCTTTGTCAAGGATATACAGCAAGAGGCATGCAAGCCTTTATATATACAGAACAGTGGTACAAGCAATGAGCGTAAATACATACAAGAACCAATAGGATAAAAAGCAAGGGGGCCAATGAGAAAAAGGACGTAATGGCCAGTAGAATAAAATAGAATAAATACAAAACTTATTAAGATACACAAAAGAGAAGTTATACAGAGATGGTGCGTTTAACGCGGACCGAAAAGAGAACATATCCGGTTGTCCGAAGACAAGAGAATTAACATAAAAAAAAAACATAATAAAATAAAGGGGTAAGAAACTTACAAATTGCAGAAGAAACATAAAATAAAGAAAACGAGAGAAAATCATAGTAGATCAGATAAAGAACTAAGTATAGAAAACACGTTAAAGTCCGTCTGGCAATTGAGAAGCAAGTGTGGGGTGGACTTCTTGGCCTTAAATATTTCGATCGCTTCGAGGGTAGCAGTTTTTTCAGGTTTATTACAGATGTGCAAGACAGACATAACCTCTTCTTTTGTCTTCAAAGTGTGTCCGGAATCTGCGAGATGGTTTGCATAGTGGGAGACACGGTCCCGTTTTCTATACGAGTCAAGGTGTTCCCTGAATCGCAATGCAAGATTGCGGGTCGATAATCCCACATAGAACTTATCGCAAAACGCACAATTCAGGCGGTAAACTCCGGATTGGGAATATTTGTCGGCGGTGACGGAGGTGGGCGGGTTCAGGGTGCGAGCAGCTGGGGTTGGAGTACGAAATGATATACGGAGGCCAAGGGACGATAAGAAATCGGAAAGCTGGGAGAAATTAGGTCCCAGATATAGTAAGGACGTCCACTTTTTAGTTTGGGGCGAAACAGGAGGTGGGGAGGAGAGAAGGGCCCGTCTGCGGCGGTGAAGAATGCGAGAGAATGTGGAGGACGAATATCCATTGGAGTGGGCGAGGTGACGGATTATGCGGAGTTCTGAAGATCTGGATAGGGGGGAGAGGGGGAGCTTCAGGGCACGGTCGATTAGGAATCTCAGTGAGGCTTGTTTGTGGGTGGCGGGATGTGAGGAGGAATGGTGTATTAAGTTGGAGGATGTGGTCGGTTTACGGAAGACAGAAAAGGAGAAGCGGTTAGTGTGGGGATTGTTGGTGATGAGGATATCAAGGAAAGGGATGGACCGGTTAGTTTCTAGTTCAAAAGTGAATTGGATATGGGGAGAGAAGGAGTTAAAGGTGTTAACAATATTAGTGGGAGTAGTGGATCGGGAGTCAAAAAGGATGAGGATGTCATCGACATATCGGAAATATGCGATGACGGAGGAATTATTGAGGAGGGGGGTGACGTGTGTTAATTCCAGGTGCTGTAGGAAAACCTCAGACAGAAAACTGCTGAGTGGGAACCCCAT
>JAHWFO010087557.1:0-17254 GCA_023313115.1 Rhysida immarginata | reverse complement strand
TATTACGTCGCATGCAAATATATGGAAAGTGTGGATAATTATTTGTAGTGAATACACCATTTCAAAATGACTTTAAATTGGCAAAATACAAGTCCATCTATCAGAAAGGGCAGACTCGCCAAGAAGTGACAGACCCGCAAAACAATTCCTAGACTGCACCGCATTATAGAGCGAAAGTAAAAGTAACATGAACTATGTGAAATTAATGAAGAACGTAGTGTAAATATCAATTGGGAAAGTGTTTCACGCCGCTCGAATAATGCTGGAATCTTCACCAAAAATCGTAAATCTAGACTAGAATTTGCTATACTCATTTGTCATGGACATCTAAAATGTTTTCTGATAAAAACAAGTTTCAACTATTTGGCAGTGACAGAATAAGAAATATTTGACTGTGTTAATGGTCAAAGATTTATTCTTGCACATCAATTGCCAACAGAGACAATTACCATTTATCGCACTGATTGTGGGAGCATTTTCTTATGCTGGATAGATGACAACATACACCAAATAGATGACATTACGGATCGATATGTATACAGAGATCTTCTTAAAGATAAGAAATTCCAAATAGAATGGTAAATATCAGATCATTTAATAAATTCTTGCTTATTTCAGCGGCCTGAACCACTTAACAAATATTTGCATCTTTATACCTATTCTTTTGAGAAGAGTCTTAATTGAAATTACTTTATCATAGTCACAAGCGGTAAATGAAAGGTCATAATTCGAGCATCATTGTTTTTTGAATTCAAACTGTCACAATACAACTGAGACATCCTGAAATGTATGTTAAGCGTATGCACAGCGTGCCTTGTCAACATGAAAAGCTCAGTTTTGGTTTTCAAAATTCCTGGATGGAGATGAATCCATCGAAGATAACACCCGCCCTGGACAATCGCCTGCTGTTGATGGAGATGCACTGAAGGCAGTTATTGCGGCTATTCCATGCCAAACCTGTCATGCATTAGCACAGTGACAGAGGGAACTGTGCATAATTATCTTCGCATACAGGGAAAAGTTAAAATATTGGTTAAATGGATCCTCCATCAGAGCCCGCTCTAGCTTTCATGCCGACCCGGACG
This sequence comes from Rhysida immarginata, assembly GCA_023313115.1. Taxonomy (NCBI): domain Eukaryota; kingdom Metazoa; phylum Arthropoda; class Chilopoda; order Scolopendromorpha; family Scolopendridae; genus Rhysida; species Rhysida immarginata. Next base: position 16,169 of record JAHWFO010087557.1, on the reverse strand, counting down.
CATATTACCGACTTTTACATTGCTAGATTTTATTAGGACTCTTATGCGTTCTCCTATGATGTCAGAAGCGGTGATAACTAGCGTTGAAAACGTCATCCGCAGTATGACTTAATAATATTTTTATCTTTAATTTAATATTTTTTGAAACAAATGTTTGTTTTTTATCGCAAAAAAAATTTGCTTCATTTTTTTATATCGCAAAATAAAGTTATCGAACATGATTTTACTTCAACGGCACTGAAGAATTTCGCGTTCTGTTTATTATTCGTTCAATGCTTGTGAATGGGCTTTTAAGAAACCTTTTTTTAATCGAAAAAAGTATCCAAAATTTCATTTTTATGAACTCTAGCAATATAACGATAGGTAATATCGCCTCCGGACAAAAAGGCAAATTGCCCCCTTTAAATATATACTTTTTAAAAATATACAGGGTGTCCCAACGGTACACGTCCAAAATGAAAAACTGAATAAAGGATCTCAGTACTTATGAGAATCATCCCCATGTATGTATCCGACATGTTATTATTATGGAGATATTAACGATTTTGTGACTTTGTCAGTAACCTTACCTTATTCCATTAAAATGTGTTTTCGGGATTGTATGTCGTTTTGAGGAATTTGGTCAATGGAATTATATTCTTTGGGCAACGTAATATTTAATGAGGTACATGCTCATTCCAAGCTGCAGGTACAGGGTAGGAACCAGGGTTGCCAACTTATCGGTTTTTAGATGGGAATATTTATTGTTGGATATTGTTATAATACAAGCTAAACAATGCACAAATGTCATAATTACTACATGGTTGGCAAAGCTGGTAGGAACAAGCTGCAGCTGCTCAAGTTGAGCAAAATGGGAAAAAAGCAGACCTGTCTGAGTTCCAAAAAAGAGTTTTTGTGGGAGCCCGTCTAGCTGGAGCTACGATTTCCAGGACAGTACAACTGGCCGGAATCTCAAAAGTCAGATCTCCAAGGTGTTCATTGCGTGGAAACGGATTCCACAAGTGTTGTCGAAACGGCAGAATTGTGGATCAAAAGCAATCAACACAGACAGGGACCGACGTCATATGAGACGGATTGTGCGGCAAAACGGAAGGTCTACTGTGGAGCAACTGACGGCAGACTTCAATGAAGGATCATCACAACCCATCTCCTCCAGAACAATGCGCCGAGAGTTGAAGCGAATAAGGATGGGAAGTCGCATGCCAGTGAGGAAGCCCCTGGTATCAGCAACAAACCGGAAAGTTCGCCTGCAGTGCTGTAAAGAACGATGTGACGGGACAGTAGACGACTGGAAAAAGGTGATGTGGTCGGACGAGTCACGTTACACATTGTTTTGCACCGATGGCCGACAGAGAATTTGGCGGCAGCCTCATGAAGCGATGGACCCCTCATGTGTTGTGAACACAGTTCAAGCGGCAGGAGAAGGCGTCATGATATGGGCAATGTTTTGTTGGACCTTGACAGTCGGGTGAAAGCCGAAGACTACCTGAACATTGTTGGAGATCAAGTCCATCTTGCAATTGTGCATTTGTACCCAAATGGTGACGGGTTCTTCATGGACGACAATGCTACTGTCCATCGAGCAAGAATGGTTCAGGAATGGTTTTCTGAACATGACACCGAGTTGCAACATCTGCCATGGCCAGCGCAAAGTCCGGATTTGAATCCGATCGAGAATGTTTGGGATATGTTGGAAGGAGACATTCGTCGAAGGCATCCGCTTCTGTCTACTCTGCAGGACCTGAAAATCTCTCTGACGAATGCATGGTCTGCGATTACCTTACCTGCATTGTAACGCCTTGTAGAGTCTATGCCAAACCGCGTATGTTCTGTAATTACAACCAAAGGAGGGTCAATACCATATTGAACGAAGGTTTCTAATTCATTGGCCGGTGTGTGTATATCTTCGAAGGGTTACCGACAAAATCACAAGATTGATAATATCGTTAATAAAATCATAAGAGTAATATTTTAGATAACTTACATGGGGGTGATTCTCATAGGTATTGAGGTCCTCTACTCAATTTTTCATTTTGGATGTGTACCGTTGGGACACCCTGAATATCTTTTATTTTAAATAAAGATCAATTGATTTTAAATTATAATAAAAACGTATTACATTTAGAATGAAACATCCAAAATAAGATTAACAGTCAAGTAGCACAAAACAGTAAAATTTAAAATGTACTTGTACCTGGTTACAAATTGTTATTCAGATGCATTTTTAATACACAGTCTAGTCAGATTAATGTGACCATCCCCTACGTTCAACTTCGGCGGAAAATGGTTACGTCCAGAAGGTACATACCAGTATCAGAATTGGGGGGGGGGTATAAAAAGAGTGTCAGAGGGAAGCAGAAAACATTGCAATTGTTGGAGTCATGGCGAAACTTTTCACCATTTATCCGACCTTCATGATCATTGGCTTCCGAGCCAAGGGCGGCAGTATTACTGAAACGACTAGTTTAGTGAACTGCTCACGTGCCGCCATGGTGAAAATGTATATTGCATAGCAGAATGGCAATACCCAAAATCAGCGACTTGCCATGTGTGGGGCACCACGGGCCATAGTTGACAGAGGTGAACGACGGCTACGGAAATGCGTGCAAGCGAACAGACGTGCAACTTCCAACTGACCAACTGACCTGCCAGATGAACCAGGGAGCTACTAAATCTGTATCTCAACGACAGTTGGATCCGCAGCAGACGGGTGGTTCGTGCACCAATGTTGTTCACCGGAAACAAAGACTGACATTTGCTCGCCAGTATCGCAACCAACTGGCGAAAGATGTTTTTTCCCGATGAATCATGGTTTATGTTCCATCGGACAGATGGGCGATGGCGTGTACGGCGTTCAGCGTCAGAAAACAAACACCCTGCAACACGTGCCGCAAGGGTCCAGGCCGGAGGACGCAGCGTTTTGGTCTGGGGAATGTTTTCATGGCATTCCCTGGGTGCACTCATCATTGTGGACGGCACCATGGACCAATGGAAGTATGCATCTGTTCTTTCGGACCATGTCCACCCCTACCTGCAAATTGTGTTTCCTCAGCATGATGGCATCTTCCAGCAGGACAATGCGCCGTGCCGTGCAGCGCGCAGCGTCCGTGCATGGTTCGAAGAGCACGCGGATGCGTGTACGGTGCTCCCTTGTTTGGTTGTGAGAGCTAGTTTTGTCCGATAATGATAGCCCAGTTCATGTAATCTGTTTCTTAGTCTTTTGTCACTGACTTAGCCCATTCACTGTTCATGTCTTTGGAGGTCTGTTTTCTCATGTTCTTGCACAGCTTCCTCAATTCTCGATCCTGTCTCGGAGTTGTTGCCTTTGGTCTTCCACTTCCTTTTTGCCTCTTAACGAATCCTGTGGTCTTGAATTTCTTCCATAATTTGGAAACTTCAGCTTGTGTGCATCCAAACACTTGGCTATATCTTGCTTGTCGTCACGTTGCAAGTTTTCAGTTATTCTTGTTTTCATATCATCGGACAGCTGTTTTTTTGGAGCCATTATTAATGGGGGTCGACTTTAAAATGAATAATAAAATGTGTTGATTGCTGTCATGGAATAGCTCATTTAACAGAAAAGGGAGGTAGGTGAAGATTCAGGAATATAAAATGCAATTTACAAGTGAAATGGCACATATTAGTTTCTTATTTCTCAAGATTATGCGTATTAGATTTTATTTTCCACAGAAGAGTTACTTCTGTAATTTTTAATGAAAATCCAACCAAAAAATTTGGTTATGAAAATCAAATATAGCTCTTTACCAATAACTTATTTTCCAAATGATTTTACGAGTAATTCTTTTTTAATTAATTTGTTTAGATGCATCGCAATGAGTTGGAATACATATTAGTTTTTTCTTTCCAGAGGTTATATAAAATATTGCACTTGTTATCACCACCGACGTATTAGCAAAATTAATGCTTTTATGTAACGAAATCACCCTAGCGGCCCTTTGTAATCTGAGGCATGATATTTCTTGAATTCAAAGCATGATATTCTTTCCTACCGGTATTCCTGTTTCAAACAAGTTCACGCAGCGCCCTTGGTAAATTGCATGGTAATTTTAGCCAAAGAAATAAATCGACAAATTTCGATTAATTGGGTATTTAACTTATCAGTATTTTGTCACATTCACAACAAAATGCCCCCTTTTAGATTTGCCGGCCCGGACAAATTTCCAGGTTGTCCGCCCCTAGAGCGGGCTCTGCCTCCATGCTTTATCAGAAGCAAATAAAGTACAACGCCTGGCCCACTTTCTCTTTCTTGCTCCAACGTCAACCACGGAGAGCCACTGATGGACTGAATCATCACATGACATGAAAAGTGGGTCTTCTACAATAATATTCATCTATTTTACCAATGATTATCTTCAGAAGAACGTCCTAGAAAGGCCAGCCCAGTGGCCGAAAACGCTGGAGCGTACAAAGAATCCGTCGGGTTGCAGGTATGGATGTTTGTGTTTGTTCTCGGAATGTAAAAAGATAATTATCATGTTGAATACTCTCGACTGGGTGAGGAAATATTAGAAATGACCTAGTTATTGGCGCGTTCAAAAATCTATCGAACTAACCAACCTCCAAGAAATATTCCAAACAGGACCTGTACGTGAAGAAAGTGTTGCTGACCGTTTTCTGGATAGCACTTGGAGTAATGCACTTCGAGGTGTTACTGTTAGATCAATGTCATTTTTATGTGTACTGTGATATGTTTCAACGGACTCTTCAGAAACTCTTCAACAACAACCTTCATTAGTAAATCGCAAAGGCCGTACTGCTACAGGTCTATATAAGATAGCATACAGCCTTTAAGATCTTGCCGTTTGGGTGGGAAACTGTGCTTCATCTCTCCGTACTCATATGACATCTCTCCCACATATTATCATCTGTTAGATCATTAGATAATCATGCGCAAACGACAGTTTAGAGATCGTCATGCCCTCGAAATAGAGTTGGAGACTTTTTCACCTCCAAAATCAAAGTTTTTACCAAAGACATGGGATTTACATTTCCCAGCCGTTCTGGATATGTTATTAAATGTAAGGGTTTTTTAGGAATAAATTGAATTACTAAGAATAAAAACTGAATTTTTAATCTAATAATTATTTGTAATATCTTACAATATAACACAATATTACCAATTTAAAAGATAAATTTTTATGTCAATAACGAATACAAGTATAGTAATTATGAGATAAATCGTTTACTTATTCATTATTGATATTAACAAATTCATCGTTTTAACTGTTAATATTTTGTTATATTATAGGATATTACAAACGGCTATTGAAATAAATTGAATGTTTTTTCAGTATACTGAAAACACACAAGCACTTTTTAATGATCTAATATAAATTCCATGATATAATAGTTTCCTGAATTCCTATGTAAATTCGAGATAGGTGTATGATATAAGATAGGTATATGATTATGTTAGATATTTCTAAAACATGGCAGGTGACAAGTACTGAAGTACTGGATTTATTCTATTAAAAATCTTCTTTGTAGGATTAATTATTTGTTAGTCAAAAGTCATTCCACTTTTACAAAGTGTAGCTTCTATCCGAAACATCAACTTTTGTTCAGGGTCCTACCACCCTGTGTTCAATTTTAGTAAAAAAATATTCAGAAATATAATTAATTTTATTTGTTTTATTGTACGAAATTTAATCGACGAATGGCAACTTTTTTATTTTTTTTTAATTTTATATTTAAATTCGATTTCATTGCTAACTCCTCGAATTAATTGTTGTACAGTATCGAAATTCTTAATGCTCTTTTTATTGAATAATTAATTTTTATTAATCACAATGATTGTCAATCTGCCTGTAATTATTTAATTATTCAACCTGAATCACAGATATTTTACTGCTTGTTTAAATTCTTTTTATTATTTAATGATGAGTTTTCCGAAAATTTTGATGCATAATGGCGATAGCATTATTCTCATATCATTTTTTGTTTTTTAACCTTTCGTATTCGTCAAACTAGCGATGACTTCCGTTTTGTAGCGTTTCTACGATGGATCACATTTTTCTAAAGCTCTGGATAGGGAGCTTTAAATTCTGCCACTCAAGGGCGCTGAAACTAAAAATAGGTGACGATTTTAACGCATTGGTCGCGACGATCGCTGCGTTTTTCAAGCGCAGTTCAAAATTTCTTCGCTTAAGGTCGCCAAAACGTGCTCGATGATGGGACCAGAAATCCTTTCTTGTGTCTCACTCTCCCTTATCAGTTCTTGATTAAATCTATTTGAAAGAGATTAAAATCAGAGAGAGTGGACGCGTAAACCAGACGTTAGTAATCGATAATCGTATCATTCGCTGACTTTTTTTTCTAAGTCCAAACACACAAGGATTACTGAACGCGCTAGTCACAAGTCTTTTATCGTTGTTCTCCACAGAACACGGCGGAACAAGCTGTCATTTCATGCCGCGAGAACCTCGGGGAATTTCGTCGCCGAGATTCTAGTCGCTTCAATTCTACATATCGTTAGATTTTGCTAACCTGTTTTATGTCGGAATACCTTCAATTTGTTCTTTGTTTGGATGTGTAAATATGCAGTCGGATAGAAATTTCACGTTTCATAGATTTCCAGAATCAGAATCGATTAAAAAACAGTGGATTAGTTTTTGACAGCGAGGGAACTGGTATCCAACTCCAAACAGCATCGTGTTCTCATTTTGAAGCGCCTTGCTTTGTCTACGCCTCCGCCGTTTTAAATTCAGTATCAATTCAAACAAGAATACACGCTGAAACACGTATAAGGTGGAACTAGATGCTCTGCCAACTCTAAATGGGGCTGGCGTTCAAGAACAACGTCCGCAAAGCACTCGTTAAACGCGAAGGAATGAGGAGGTAGGACTATCTATCTTCTGTGTAAAAGATTCCGACGCGGCAAGCAGAAGATCCCGTTTCACGGTTTAATGCATAGGGCTGTATATCGCAGAAGTTGCAATAGCATTTAATTCTGCTAACGGTAAAGGTTCAAAGTAGCGTCCCCTAACGGCCCTTGTATATCGTTGTCACTTATCAAAATGCAGTCGTCACTACTGGTCTCGTTTCATATTCATAGTCCATTGCGATGCCCAACTGACAACTAACCGATAGCGCCCAATGTGTGACGTCACGAATTCGAAACTCCTTCGCACTTCTCGGTAACTTGTGACGTAACAGTTGCCGAACCATGGCGCCAGTGTCTCTCGCAGGGGGAGAAAAAATGAAAGTTTTTTATATATTTTATCAATTTTGAGTACGAATTGAAAATTTTTATACATGCTACGTTCTTATTGAGACTTTCATCTTTCATTTTAAACAAAGTTCTTTTGGATGTGGAGTTTACCTTTAAGTTAAAAATTAAATAATAAAAGGACATGGATTAAAAAATAAAGCAGTCTTAAATTTAACTTGTTAACACGAGTTTCATTAGGTTGTGAAGGTCCAGGCTGGAATGTGATATCGGGTTCTTGATGCTGTTCGGTTCGGACAATTACTTAGTATTGTGCAGAAGTTTCTACTGAAAAAGAAATTAAATTCCCATTTAAAATGCTCGTTAGTTTATTAAGCTGATATGTTTGTAAGAGAACGTGTTCATATACCGGGTGATTCAGTCAATTTCTGACCAATTCACTCGAATGACGTGCATTAGGAATAAACAATTGAAAGAATATGAGCGCCATATCGAATTTCTAAATAGTTGGAGTTTGTATTGTTGCAATGGCGCTGCATGAAAAACGTATTGTTGAAAAATGGCACCCGCTTTATCAACAGAGCAGAAATGCAAGGTTGTCGAATGGTATTTCGAGACAAAATCACCTGTAACCGTGCAAAGAAAGTTCCGGAAGGAGTATAAGTGCCGAGACCCACCAGGCAGGCAAGCAATTTCGTGCCAAGCGCGTGTTCGAACGGCCGAAGTTGTCGAAAATGTTCGCACAAGGTTGGCCGATTCCCCTGCCAAAAAATCTGTTCGCCGCCTATCCATTGAAGGGCTGTCGTATAACACGACGTGGCGAATTTTGAGAAAGGATTTACACCTGTTCCTGTATAACATGTTTATCAGCAGTTAACAGATTCTGGCAGACAGAAGCGACAACAATTTGCGATGGAGTTTGGAGCAGAAATGGAAGCCAATCAGGACATTGTGGACAACCTGCGGGTATCAGATGAGGCCTTCTTCCATCTGTCAGTGACTTTAATAAACACAACGTTCGTTTTTGGGGTTCCCAGCACCCTCATGAGATCCATAAGTCACCTCTCTATCCACGAAAGGTTATGGCTTGGTGCGCGATTTCCAAAAGAGGCATCATTGGTCCGTTCTTTTTTGAGGGCACCGCAACGTCACAGGCTTACCTTAACATGTTGGAAACCTTCATCCCCGAGCTGCGAAGGAGTCGTATACCGCTTCGACATCAATGGTTTCAACAGGATGGGGCTAGGCCTCACACCACTAATGAAGTGCTAGACTTTCTCAATCAGAAATTCGGAAATCGTGTCATTTTAAACAGGTTTCCAGATCGATTCGGGGGTGGACTTCTTTGGCCCCCTACGAGTCCTGACCTAAACCCATGTGATTTTTATCTCTGGGGGTTCCTTAAAGACAGTGTGTTCACTACAGCACCAAGAACCCTAGACCGGCTGCGACAAAGGATCATCGACTGCTGCACCCTTGTGGATGCAGAAATCCTGGATAGTGTTATGAACAACTTCACCATTCGGCTGCGAGCAGTTCAAAACGTTCGTGGTGGCCACATTGAGCATATCACCAAGACTTTTCCACGGGAATAAAAACTCCGATCTGCCTAAAATATCATACTGAAATGCTAAGTTTGTAAACATTAATGGGTCAATAAATCATAGTACTGAAATGGTCAGAAATTGACTGAATCACCCTGTAGTACTGGCGATAGTAAGATGCTCACTAGAAAGTCTCTTCTCTCTAACATTTCTGGGCTGTCAGCTTCATAAACACTTAAAGGGTCATCTGAAAAATGTCAGACTTTCATTTGTCTCTGGGTAGTGTGCGCACTGGCGATGACGAACACGACCGGGTTCCGTGACGAACACGTTAGTGCGTTTAGTGGACGCACAAAGACGTTTAGTGCGCGATGTCGAACGCGCCCTCTGTAAACCACGTTGGGAAAAACGACGAGGTGGGATACACTTTCACTCTCAAATTGTAAGATGAGCAAAACGAAAGTGTTCGGTCAGACTCAAACAGAAAGCAATCGGGTATGTAGGCATTACTTTCTTTTTCTTCCTATCATATTTTTACAATTATACATTTATCGGCAGATGATTTAATGCTGTACTAGCACTTAATGCTAAATGACTGAATACTGTAACAGGTTATTCGTTGAAGAATTGCTTTGACGAGGTGGCCTCACTGTTGCAGTATTTGCTTTTGTATTTCAGTGCTAAATATATATAAATAGGCCTGTTATTTGCAATCTCAGAATTTTAAACACATATTATTCCAATAAATTATTTATATAAAACCTTGGCATGGTTTTTTTTTTATTTATATTGGTGATAGATAATAGAAATAGGTGGAAAATAAGGGTTCCCCCGCTATTCCCTATTGTTTTCTAAGGCGTTCGTCTGCTCCAACCTTCCAGTTGACATCACACGTCAGCAGCCAATGACCATCGATCACCCCGATAGAGGCCACCTTCTCTTTAACAACCTTGGTAAAGGCCCGTTCAGCTGGCCGATTTCTTGTAATCACTTTTGATATTAATTGTCACTAGGGGCGCTGCTTTCATGAACTTCAGTTGAAGTTCTAGCTGATTATCACCCATTGATATCGTTTCATCAATTTAAAATGGTTATATGTTGTGTGCCTTTGTGCGTAGAAAGAAGTGAACATAATAAAAATAAAATTATTAAAACTTCATTCCTTGCCAGGACCAAGATAAAAACAATAAAGACATACCCATTTCAGAAGTTTACAGAACGATGAAATATCAACGCTGCCCTATCACAAATTATTATTTAATTAAACTTTTTCCCAATAATTATTTTATCATTTATATTTAAGTTTTTGCTTCCATTGCTTATGATTAATTTTATTATTTTCTTCTTATATAAAATTTTTCTTTTCTAAATAAAATTTCCTGGCTTTTTTGTTCCTGCTCTGAATTTTATCAACATACAAAACAAATTCCTTTTTTGTTGCTAAACCGAATGGTTATGAATATTTTGCGTAATATTTCTAATGTCAAAAATGATGCTTTAGAAACCAAGAAATTTATAAAGAAACCTCTATCAAGGAAAATAATAAAATTATAATGATTATGATAATTTTGTTATAAAATGATAAAATTGTGGTATAAAGAAATAAATATTATTGGATTCAAAAATGAAATGCTCCTTCTTGTTGCTCTTTAAAAAAAACACTTTAAAATTCAAGAGAATTTATTTATTTATTTATTTATTTATTTATTTAGTTCATTTATTTATTCATCTTTATTCACCACACAGTGGTATGTACAGTATAAAATATACAAAAATATAACTATTTTATAATATAATCTATATCACCGTTATTAAAATGTTTACATTGGTTGCCACATCTTATATCTTTACAATCGATGCACAAAATTTTTAGCTTGTCCGGCAAGGAGTTCCATTCTTGTATGGCACTAAAAAGAAAAATGCTACACTTAACAACTTTTTTTGGGGGGCAATTAAATTTGCCCCTTACACTCTCTCATTGTAGTATTTTCTCTAAACCAGTTCATACATAAACAATTATTGATATTTCTCATCCTAATTATTTACTTATTCTAACAATCTGTATATATTTTATCAGGTATGGATGAAAGATAAAATTTCGACCATACCTGATTTTATAAATTGATTAAAAGATAAAAGTCCATAATGGTTACAATGAATTGATTTATTCTAATTTGGCTTCTAACTATTAAAAATTATATGGTTCTAGCCATTAAAAATTAAGTTTACTTGCTCGTTTACAAAAATTAACTGTATTAATAACAATTTTCTCTTGATTCTAATAAGCAGCTATACTAAATGAGGTTCGTGTTGTCAGCCCCCTCTAACGTCAAACAGTTGCAAAACCGATTACACCGATTCCCTAGCCAAGTGAACGGGCCTTTTACTATCTAGGGGGCTATGCCCGTGGCCTTCGAGATATTAGGCCTCCGCATCGGGCTTGAAATAGCGTGCCGAGGCAGTTTCAATTTTTGACCGCTAGTTGGCGCTCATCAGGGATAAACAATAAAGCACTAGATAATACCTCATTATATTATTATTGTATTATCTAGTGCTTTAATAAACAACTACTTTCTACCTCATCGCTATGCTAATTTATCCGACTTTATCTCGCAAAATTCTGGCTCTCACGACAAAATTAGGTCTAATAAAGAAAACTATCTTTCATGGAAATAATTTTATAGGGAAATTCTTATTATATGCTCAAATTGATAGTGGAATAAAAATTCTTTAAGTATGTGAAAAAAAACCCCTACCCTCATCCATCCCTGCCTGTACTTATGGGAGGTTCTCCTTGTTATAAAAGAACATTATCACTTTAAAACTTTAGAGAAAAATCATTACTTAACTGAATTTCCTTTATTCATTTAATTTATGCATATCTTTATGTAATATTGATGAATTTGTCTTTACACCGGTATAATTTTCAGCAAGAGCAAATGATGCGATCCTTATGTGGTCTTGTTTTCATTGCACTGAATGAAATTAATGAAACGAAATTATTCCAACATATTTTTAACATTTTTCAAACGTCACGCTAGCACATTTTAATGAAAACGAATTACTGTTTTGTGTTGATGGTTTTTCTTTTGAATCGAATCTTAATCCAAATCGATCTGCATTTATCATAATGAGCAATATATTCGATGTAAGTGAAAAATCGGTTTAAAATCGGAAATTATTCACACACAAAATATTGAAATAAAATGTTTTATCAAGAACAGATGAAGGGCGGCGGGGGGATATTCACACACGTACCTTCATCTGTTCTTGGTTTATCAATCATTTTAACATAACATACACAATGCTAAACTACTTTTCACCACACGTCATCTGGAATGGTCTGCATAAAACAATCATTGATACGTGGGCCGATTTTAGTCTTCTCGGTGGCCACGGTCTATTGCGTTCAGACTCTAAAAACGTCTCCTGACGTTGGTTAACCGATTTCGAAAAAAAGCGATTACCCGGATTCGATATCATTAAGAACAGATGAAGAGGGAGGGTAACGATAGTACATTTATCGAACGAGATCGTCTGTACTATTATCGATTTTATTGATACATCCAACAGGCTGTTGAATGTACATTCAACTCAAAAGAACAAAACAACTAAATACCTGTTAATGTAGGTTTCGGGCTGATGACAGCATAAAGCGAAATTGGATTTCAATAATTTCAAAATAAAGTACTTTTATTAAATGAGTAATTTAATAACACATGGCCTCTGAAAACAAGCAAGTTTACACTAACACTGAATCAGGGGCGTAGTTAATTAAGGCAAAGGTGTGCAGTACACGGGCGCAACGAATTAGCACTTTAAAAACAACGAAATATCTCAACGAGAGAATACAAAAAATATAAATTACAAATATATATAATCAATGAAAAGCAAAATACAAATTAATAAAAAAAAACTGCGTTCGAAGTGTTTGTTTTTCCTCTAAATTCACGAAATAATTTTATCAACGTCTGTAGCTTCCATAGATTAAGCTTGGATCCACCCTTGTGTTCAAGGTCTATAAAAGACCTTTATAGACCTTGCTTGAGTTATCCCTGATGATCCCCCTCTAGCGTTAAAAAGTTGAACTTCCGCTGGCACGGAGGAAAGCATTGAAATGAGAGGCGATGCGGAGGCCTAATATCTCGAAGGCCACGCTATGCCTATGTAAACTGCGTGATTCTGCCACTAGGCGGCTAACCAATTACATGTGCACGGAGCCTATAGTAATGGCGCTTTGGCTGGCGAAGTTGTTCTGCCCCAAGGTTGTTAAAAAGATTCTCTTTAACAACCTTGATTCTGCCCATGGATATGAATTAGAAACTGGATCGCTCACGCCCAACGATATGAAATGAGTAGATCGCTTATTTGGCCGCCATCTTTGGGGCAATTTGAGGGCGGCGAAAAGTGGAATTAATCTCTAGGCGCCATTACTATGGTTGGCAGCACAGATGAAGAGAAACAAATGGGAAACTCTACCACGTGATTGGAAATCACTACGTCATTTTTCAAAACTGGTTTCGTGGCGCTAGTGAGGACACAATTTTGAAAATAATAAATAAAATAATAACGCAGTTTATGTATTAATTCTTATATAATGTTAAAACACATAAATTTGTATTCAAAAATAAAAAAATGTTTTACATAAACGAAAAATTCTTGATTTGTCACGTGATCACTCATGTGAAGCACTCATGTTTGTATTAGCTCGCCGTTGCTCGTGTCATAGTATTAGCAGGGAAGAATTACAATGGGAAGCGAAGCTCGGGGGATTTAGTGAAATCGGATGTAATTAGCGATCCAAGCGGCCAGGCCGCTTCGACTTTAATCGAAACTGAGCCTTAGATGAAAAATACAGTTTTAAATAAGTGACTACATACTAAATAAATTATTAGGTGAACATAAAATTCCAAGATTGGAGCAGTTATTTTCTACTCTCTCTAATCTAGCCTTCTTTAGATAAAATTGTATTTGTATCTAATTTCCTACAAGGTGATTGGTTTTCTTCAAAGAGCCGTTTCTGCGCGGCGCATTCATGGCAGTTGTTCTTCTATTCAACGAATGTCATCAGCGAATCCAGCAACTAAGTGCCCGATTTTATTTTTTTCTCCGACAAGTCAAGACAGGCGGTGCCAGATTGTGCTGCATTGACACGTTACAACTCAGAACAGAACAAGAACACATTAGGAACATGAAGAGATACGTACGCCCAACGTTAAATGAACGGAATAAAATAGTATTTACGAGAGGGTGGTCAAAAGAACAGCACGGGTGGGGAGGGGGATAGGAGAAGCCTGTGGAGCAGCACCATATGAAGGCCGGAGGGAGGGTTTTTCAACAGCGGAAGTTCCCTTCCTTAGCGGCCTGGCCGTTGGAGACCAGTGGCGCTGTTTCGATTTCACTTGAATAGCATTGGAACTGTTACGACCTGCGCTTCCCGTTCTTCCTCTTCCCTGGTATTAGCTCCCCTCTAATACTATGCTCGTGTTAATCCGAGACCATCAATAAGAAACCTTGGTAATACAAGAATAATTTCTTTTCATCTGTGATAATCCACCTTGCATCGTAGAACCGGTTTTCAAAGTTTTTAATAACCTTGAATTAAATTTTTTAAAATTCCGATGAAAAGAACGTTAAGAAACGTATTTATATGACGTCATATAACAATCCATTTGCGGGAGAATGACGTAATTATGATTAAACCGACAGTAGCGCCGCGAAGCCAGGAGTGTTTTTAAGGAAAATTTCATTGGTTGACTTTCGTCACGTGATCTCAGAAAAGTTTCCCTTGCGGCTATAGGGAGCAGTATTGCCAAGTTGGTAGATTTTCTACTACATGTGGTAGGAAAATAAATTAAAAGTAGATTTGTAGTAGAAAAACAACTCGTGGTAGATTAGTGGTAGATTAATAAGATTGAACGATTGAAAGTTGGGCCCTGCGATGCATCGCCACGTTATGAGTGTTTCACGCCAGACAGGCAACGGCCAATCAGAAGCGAGCGTTAGCGCACGGGCCGATAGCTGATAGGAGATTTCTTGGGATATATAAGCAGGGGTCTGATATCAAGCGTGGCATCTTGAAGAATTCAGCCCTGATTCAGCCAGCTCTAGACTAATACTGCCGTCGTTGAAAGAGCATTCTCTCATTTTTCAATAATTAAGAATAAGTTACGAAATAAACTGTCATTAGATGTAGCCCAGGCAATTATGCGAGTGAAATATCATTTACTTGTTACCAAAAGTACCTGTGCGAATTTTTCAGTGACTGAGAAAATGTTAAATTTATTCATGCAAAAAATGTATGATCACATTGTTATGGAGACAAGTACAAATAACAGTCTGCATGATATTGTAAATGAAGTGTTAATGATTGAATAAAGTTGTTTCAATAAAAGAACTGAATTTGTTTGAATATTAATTTGAATACAAATATGATTTTAAATGCACGTACAGTGTGTAGTAGGAAAATGTGGTAGAAAAAAAAAATTGTAGTAGATTGTGGTAGGAAAAGGACCCGGATGTTGTAGGAAATCTGGTGGAAGACTTGGCAACACTGATAGGGAGTTTCCCCTCTGTTTCTTATTCCTCTGTGGTTGGCAGAACTTCGATAGCTGAGCAGGTAACCGCGCAAAAATTAAGGCAGAACCTTTGTTCGCAGTCCCAGTTTGTGTTTTTTTATCCTCTGAATTTAAATGAAGACTGTTTATGGAACATGGAGGGCATTTAATTTTTTTGATATAGTTAAATTTCATGTATGTGCTCAAATAACGGTTTTAAAGCTTGTGTTTCGACTTAAATCGATGATGCACAAGTTCATAGGCCTAATAACCAAAATCGAAGGGAACCTGTAATCCACAAGTTGATAAAAAATACATGATAATAAAATGTTTTATGGATATAACCTTTCGGTAATTATGTAGATGACGGCCTCCACCCCAACTTGCGTTTTTTCCTACCTTGCGTTGTTTTTTAACATACATCTTGGGTTGCTTAGTGTTTTTGGGGGGGTGGACGAAAAGTTTAGTTTTTATTTTTGGTGGGAACGTGGTTTTCTTTCACTCGAAAGCGGTCTCCTTTAGGTTTAATGGCGCCGACTTCCTTCTTCCAGATACTAGATACGCAACGCCATCTGGTGGTAGCGGTTGAAGTCGGGCACGGAAACGCAGACGATGGTGAAAATGGTCAATAGAAAAATACTAACCATTGGCCTCCTGTAACCGGCCGGGGGGAAACCAACTGCCCCCTGTGACCAAACAGGTTGGGGTATATATCATTAACTTACCCCCGGAGGCGTTCGAGTAACGGAAAACAGTGACCAATGGGCATTATTGAACGAGGCCCGCAGGGCCGATGTGAGGCGCGGAGCGCCGAGAGTGGTACAAGTTTGCTGAAATTTAAAGCTAGTTTGCACCATAAATAAAAACTAAATCTTTCGT
>JAHWFO010087523.1:38124-85814 GCA_023313115.1 Rhysida immarginata | reverse complement strand
TGCTATTTCTATATTCTAAAATTTAAAACAACCTGAACTGTTTTACTTAATAGAAATTTAAAATTACTTTCCTATTTTTTATTATTTTTTGTAATTTAGTAATTTTTGTGAAATTTTTCTTCATTTTTATACTGAATAATTATTTGTTCTGAATAAATTATTAATTTTTTTCGACTGCACGAATTACTCTCTGATTTGAAAATGTTAATCTCTGTTAAAAAATTTTGCTTTTGAATATGAGGCAAATTATGATTTGCAATAAGCAAAGTGAGAAAGAAGTTCAGTTGAAATTTAATATGGCTTACAGCTGAAGATGATTAAGCTCTCGAATAATCTGTCACAATTTTTACGTATTAATCTCTAATTAGTTTTCTTAGAGCTTTTATATGAAATCAAAAGATAATATAAGCTTAATCTAATGTACGAAAAAAAAATTTGGTAAAGGAATATCGCAATCAGTATGTATTATTAACTCAGTGTAATGGCATCTCCATTCGACAAGGTTTCTGGCCATTGCAATGGCATATCCATGCGACAAAAGCTGACCGATAAACTTACATAGAATTTTTTTTATTTTTAGACAGAAAAAGTATATATCAATGACATTAAAAAAGAAGCTCTTCTAAATAACAAGTAAAAATCATATACTATTTCTTACTTAACTTATGGCAAGGTGTAGCACCTAAAAAAATTTTAAAAAATTTTAGTGCATCAATTTTTTCCTATCCTCGTGGAGAATACGGGTGCTGCAGATTTTTCACCCCTCATCTCTCTATTAATGATATACCCACCACTATTTTTAGCGATGATTTTCCTAGAAGAAAATAAAGGTTTCGAATATATTTGTAAATAATACTTAACTTAATAAAATTGGCAATGAAGAAACGGTTGAAAAGAAAGACGTGCACGAACTTTTGTTGGCCAACAATGAAGATTGAGAGTAGAGGAGACCTTTTTTTTTGGAAAAAAATAGAGATAACAACTAGTTACGAGGACAAGATGGAAGCGGAGTCAGGCATGAAGAAGAAGTGCTTCAGGACGCCATGGTTGCAAACGAAGTCACTCCTCGGGCCATTATAAGCTCCTTCTTTTCTTGGGGGATTCCCTCTGTCTGCTGGATAAAGGCGACGCCAATATATGATGCAGCGCAAATATCCTGGAGTCGTGAGTTCAGAAAATTTCGGGTGGAATGTGCGAGACCGTAGGCTTAATAGAAGAAGTCGCAAGTAGAACCCTGCCTGGATGCCAGAACGCCGCTGTTTCGATTTTTTCCAGCATTTATCTGACCATAAACCACGCTTTTGGAACAGTAGTCCAATAATGAAGAAAAAAAGTTTCCACTCCTCAAGCCGATAACTTTTTTCTAAAATTTGGATTCGGTCAGTGTTTTACCAATGCTTACATCTCATGACGTTAAAAAGAAAAGCAAGCAGGTTGTATTTAGGTTAAGGTTGACGGTCCCCACTAACAACTAACAGCCCTCCAGTCACTTACCTTCGCCCCCACCCCCCTACTTCGTTCCACTTACCTGCCCCCGTCAATCGGACTCCCTTCGGCCTGTAAATACCATACGACGCGGGTACCTAAAGAAAAAAGACAAGCACAAGGATTAATCAAATACGTTTGGAAGGTTAGCATTAGGCAGAACTCCAAACGTCCGAGAGTAATTGTTGAGAAAGAACTTGCCTTTTCATATGGTGCTGCTCATTAGTCCCAAAGAACTCAAAACTCCGATCGTCCTCACGAATATCCGAGAGAGCTTAAATTTCTTGTTGCAAACTTTAAATTGTGTATTTTAAACCTAATTGTAAATGTTGTTTGTTCTTTAGGAAAAACATAGTTATTTGACCTAGAAAAGACATTTAATTGTTATATGAGTTCTGTTTGAATAATGAAATAGACTTAAGACTATTCTAACGATTTAAACTTACCTTTCAGTTTTTTTTAATTCTGTCAAAGCCGCTGGTTAAAAAGGAGGTGTTCCCCTCAGCAGATGAATAAATCGGAACGCATTGAGATAAATATTAGCCGAGCGATGTTAAATTTTCCTCTCCATAAGTTTAGTCGAATTTTAAACCTATGTATTATTTAAATGATTTAATAAAGACCCGGCTATTTTTGCCAGAAGTTATCGTTTTTATTCGTTACTGTTAGGATAAGTGCCACACACGTCTACCCCACCCTTTACTCAGAAGGAATTAATAATGAGAGCGCTGACCTTTTACGAGATGAAAACTACAGGGAGAATCGCATTCCAGATGACTGTCGAAACTTACCCCACCAAACCCTGGTAAACGGAGCCAGGATTGCTCGGGGAACCTTCAAGAGTTAAACTTGGGCGTTACAAAGGTTATATTGTTTTAAAACTATTAAAAAACCTAACATTATCATATTTCAATTCAGGCCATTGGTAAAATAGCTATTATAAATCTGCTAGACGATTAAGATGGCTATTTTATTCTTTTACATATATTTAAACGAATATCTTCCATTGAATATAATGATTCAAATCCGAAATAAATATTGAAACAAGTCAGGCAACCGAAATGCCCAGGACCGATAGGATTTGAAGCATTCAAGAACGAAAAGGAAAGCATTTGATTTCTAAAGAAGCCTTTCGTTGTTAAGAATTAGATGAAGTTGCTAAGGATGCCTTTGGGTGCTAAGCAAGGCGTACTTCTAAGGGAAATGTATAGTTCAAACGGAAGAAAAAATTCCTGAAAAGTTAAATGGAGAAAGGAGAAATTCTCTATAGATTAAAACATGCGAGGCCTGTGAGAAAAGTATCCGACCTTCGGCCGGGAAAAAAAAATTACACACCTGGAGCATAGGAAACCTAATCACCCTCAAAGTAGTCTCCTTGGGACTCCACACACTGCTCCCAGCGGTGCCGCCGTTGTTGGAAGCATTCCTGGAAAGCGTCTTTCGGAATGGAGTTTAGCTCGGCTGTCATTGCAGCCATAATGTCCTCTCTTGTCTGAAATCGCGTTCCTTTCAATGGCCTCTTGAATTTGGGGAACAGCCAAAGTCGCAGGGGGCTAGGTCAGGAGAGCAAGGAGCCTGTTGTACCACGGGCGTCTGGTTTTTTGCCAAAAAAGTCTGAATCAAGTTTGGTTTTTGAGGCGCCAATTGCCTGTTGACCACAACTGCGGTCTCTTGCGCCGCACTGCATTATGTAGGCGACGGAGGACATCCCTGTAGTACTCTTTGGTGATTGTTTGACCCTGTGGTGCGTACTCGTCGTGTACCACACCACGAGAGTCAAAGAAAGCAGTCAGCATCACTTTCACATTGCTGCGCACTTGGCGGGCCTTCTTTGGTCGTGGTGACGAGGAATGCTTCTACTCTGACGACTGATGGTTTCCACCTAGCTGTCGCCCAGTTTCTGGCAAAATTTGATGCAGTAACGCTGCTCCAGTCGTTCCGTCATTTTCCTTCAAATCAAAAACCGACGAGAGCACAACACACTGCCTCCCACTAATGCTGATTGCCAGCAACTGACGCTATTGAGAGGCGAGAAAAAATTCACCATACGCACAAAGGTTCAAGGCCGGCTCATGCAAGCGCGCGCGATCCAAATCCATCAGGTTTTCGCAAAAAAAAATTAGGTCGGATACTTTTCTCACAGGCCTCATATACGAACCCTTTAATTTGTAAACATTCCTATTTAATGAAATAAGCGTTAATAGTTGAAGCGTTCTGTGTAAGGGTCAATTCTTTCCTCATAAACTATTGCCAACGTTTTTCTACGTAAGCATGTACCATTGAAGGAATGATTAGCTACAAGCTGTTGTTAAAATTAGCCTAATATAAACTAACTATTGAGAATATAAAGCGAAATACTTACATGCCATATCTTAGCATTGAAATTTTCCAGTGGTTTCATAATGGTATCACTAAAACATGAATCATGGAACCAACTTTTTTTAATTCATTTTAATCCAATACGTCCATCCAGAGCCTGTATGGCCTGAGATCGACGAGTTGGGTCTGTGGATTGACCTGGATTAACGACTGCTATATGCTGGTTATAGCAGCCGAGGGGGTGGGTGAAGATCCTGTGTCACTGATGAGTCGCCCATCCAGTGACTGGCCGTGGCTGATGTTGCTTAACATCACTGAAGTTGTGGTTCAGTGAAAGCCCACCAGGCCATGGCCTCCACCACGGCCTCCCCCCATCATTAATTTTAAGTTATATTCATTCATGACACGGCATTCCAAGTCGTTTTATATATTACATGCCATATTTTAGCATTGAAGGTTCCAATAAACAAAAATGGTTCCAGGAAACAAGGTGCCTTTGAATCAATTTCGACTATCATTCATTTTACGTTATATTCATTCATGGCACATCATTCCAAGTCGTTTGATATATTGCACATCATATTTTAGCATTGAAAGTTCCAATAAACCATAATGGTTCCACGAAACCAGGTGCCTTTGAAGCAGTTTTGACTATCATTAATTTTACGTTATATTCATTCATGGTACATCATCCCAAACGTTTGATATATTACATGCCATATTTTAGCATTGATAGTCCCAATGAACCATAATGGTTCCACGAAACCAGGTGCCTTTGAACCAAAGCGATTTCACGTGCGCGCGCCGATGTCAGTAATGCTTAAAAGATGAACAGAAAGTAACAATGTATTCCTTCTTGATAACTCGATTGTTATATGATATGCCATTATCTTGACATTCTTTACACTCACTTTTTGCACGTGAATTCGACTTGAAGGAGTCCACGAAAAATTCTGAAAAGTTGACACGGCCGAGCTAAGACTTTGACGATTATACGTATTTCTGAAAACAGAATTTGAAAATGTTAATCCGTTTTCAAGGTATCGTGCTAAATGGCGGACGGAGAGACGGCCGGATAAACATACAGAGCAAGCGCGCATTGTTATAATTAGCTTTTATGCTAAAGCTCCTAATAAGCGAGATAAATATCGAAATAATGCTTCAACTACATTCATACGACCGTGTGTACAGGCTCATTCATTTAACTTGTGACGTCGAAATATCTCGGAAAGTATGCATCGTGAGAAAAAAAGGTCTGAAATAAAAGTTTATTAAAAAATTCTTCAATTGGGAACCGTCACCTTTTATTTAAGAATAAATCTGCGATATAAAATATAACTATTTGTCTATAACCATTCCTCCATTTGATAGAAGTCGCTGTATTTATCGTATATTTGCGCACTGTTTCATGAGAGTCCTTTGCCTCTGTGACGGTAAAGGATTAAAATTTCATCCTTTCCCAGAACATGCTTCCCTTATTATGTATCGAAAGCTGCTTTATGCTCAGTGTTAGGAGATGTGTCTGCTGTACGTAACTCTAACTCCTCGATGGAGATGTGTTGGAAATGTAAACTGATTAAAAATAGTAAGATCGATGCCACACAGAGCGGTATGCGCCGAGTCGACCGCCGAATAGTCCGCCGAGTCGACACATATGCTTGTATTTTCAAGGATTGCAAAACACACACTGCACCAATTGTTGCCTAGCAGCTCGAGAACACTATTGACACGTCTTTTACTGGAAGAAACGCGTGCGGTTTTATTGCTGGAGCAGCAGTAGTTTACATTATTTTGTATGAGCTCTGGCACATCGGTATTATCACACGTTGTTTCATTAGACACTTGGGTGGACAAAAATCGCTGTATGTATGTGTGTGTGTGTGTGTGTGTGTGAGACATCGCCCTTAATTTCAATCATTCTGAATTTAGGCAACCTTAATTGTTGTATAAAACCAAATGCTGCACATTGTTCACACTATTATTTTTAATAACTAAGTGAAGTTTAATTGTTGTTGAAGAGGAAATAAAATGCCTGATGCTGTTCTAATTCTTTCTTGAGTTCTCATTAATTTCATTTTAGCACTTAAGCAAACATGGTCCGTCGAGCCGGATGAACGTCCAGTCTTTGTGTCATCAGAAAGTTAACTATGAGTAGTTGTACCAGTCGGCATTAGAATGGAGATAGCAAAGAGATAATGTACCAGCGCCAAGGGTTCTCTAACTAAGGCAGAGAAGCACGTCAAAGAAAATTGTTCCTTCACCCCTAGAGTGAACTCCAAACGCCTAGATGAACTTTTACATCGCTTCCACATTGCGCAAGACGAACTAGAAGCAAGTTGTCCAGCGGAAGAATGTGACCAACAACAAGACGAGAGAGATGAATTTGACGAACGATTCATACAAGTAAAAGCATGCCTTATACGGTTCCTTAACGCACTAGAAAACGACCCACGTGACTTTAGGAATGAGCAGGCACAGTTGTCAAAAGCAACAGTTCCCGTGAAGCTTCCTCAGATCAACCTGCCAGTATTTGAGGGGAAATACACTGACTTGATGACCTTATGGGATTTATTCACATCGATAGTGCAAAACAACCAGCTAGGCTGATTCAGACGTTGCAAACAACAGACGGTAATCACGAGGAAGCGTTAAACATCCTCAAAAATTGTTATCATAACAAACGAATAATCATCCAGTCACACATCAATGCAATTTTGAAGCTCCTAGAGTACAGAACAATCCTTCATCTAATCTTCGTGGTTTGCTTAAACACTATATGTGTGAATCTGAATGCGTTAAAAGTGCTTGGTGTTGGTATCTTCTTTGCTCTAAACTGGATGTCGACTCAAGACACCAATGGGAATTTGCATTGGTTATAACTGATCCTCCTACACTAAATCAACTGCGAGAATTCTTGGAGATTCGCTGTCGCGTTTTGGAAGCCACAACTGCTACTATTGAAAAGTCGTCAACTAAAGAAAGCGCAGTGCAAAAACTGAATAAAAACCACGAAAATTGCTGCTGTTGCTGCGCTGAGGACATCATGCATTTTGTGTAAGGGCTCTCATGAAATCTATGCTTGTGATCAGTTCCATCGTATGTCAGTAGAAAAAATAATCACTACCGTAAAATCAAATCGTTCATGCTTTAGTAGCTTAAGAGCCAACATATAGTTTTGCTATGCTGAAGTAGAACTTGCAAAATCTATGGTAAGAAACATCATACATTACTGCACTTCTCGAATACACCGACCATTTCAAATCCAGTAACGACTACTAAATCGAATCAAGATGGAAAATAAAGCACTTTAGTAAGTTCCATCAGCATCTACAGGACAAAAATACTCCATCACAAGTCCTCTTGTTGACAGCGCTAGTGAAGGTTATAGGCTCAGCGGGAGAAATTATGAAATGCCGCGCGTTGTTGGATTGTGGATCGCTGCTTAATTTCATAACGGAGGAGTTAGCACAAAAATTACGCTGAAAGGGCAAGTATACGCTGGATCTATTCAAGCATTTGGAGCAACGAACGTAAGTTTCATGAATCAAACGATAAATCTTACAGTGAAATCCTGTGTGACCAACTTTATTGTGAATACTGACGCTATAATGCAGAAACATATCGCATCACAGTTGCCCATAAGCCAAATGGTTCCCGAAGCATGGAAGCTACTACCAACGCCATTAGCAGGCCCATTTTTCATTAAAGATGGCGAAGTGCAAATTTCTCTAGGAGCAGAAGTTTTTGCTAATGCAATCATACGAGAAAAACAACAAACGGACGTAGGTACAATCGCACTCCTAACAGAGTTAGGTTGGATATGATGGTTGCTTGCACAACTCCAGTACCTGAGTCAGCAAGTATTGTGTAGTACAGATAACCAAGGAAGATTTATAGTTCATTTTCCAATTCGAAACAACGTAGACTTGGGTGGCTCTAAAGAACGAGCAATGCAGCATTTGTTTAGACAAGAGAGAAAATTCGCCAACAACCCAACAAGAAGTATACGGAGTTCTTAACAGAATACGAGAAACTGGGCCATATGCAACAGTAGAAGTCACAATGTAACCTCAGCCGAAGCAATCAATCTGCAGTTCACGTGAGGTGGCATCGTGCAAAGAAGGGAAGATTAAACGCCGCGCTAAACAGCGAGTCCCTGCCGAGAGGAATAGACGAGTCTAAAGGCTGGCCACATACGAAACTAGAAACGAAAGTTTAATGCGATAATCGTCAAGCGTAAACAACATTCAACAACATTACGCTTTACGTTTATGCTATTGCAACGAAATTCAACATAGTCAACACATAGCCAGCGAGAACAGAACGCGAAATGATGTGATAAACTGTAGCCATCTTATCGTTGGCTATGGATAAACATGGCTGGCAACTCTGAGCTGCGACTAATATTATTAAAAAAAAAAAAGGTTATTATTAAGTTTGATATTCAGATATTCTTTTTTGACGACTCTTTTTAGAATCATTGCTTATTGTCTTCGTTTCATTTTCAACAAACGCAGAATTCAGTAATCAGAAAAAATAGCGGTCTAATAGCGGAAGAGATTAAAATGGCACGGAAAAGAAGTATTTTGAATCTGACATATTAGCTCTACAATCAAACAAGCATTTACATTACAAAAAAGCAAAATCTTGTCATTGAATCCTTTCCTGGATACAACGGACCGGCTTCGAGTGGGCGGAAGACTGCAGAATGCAGCGCTCTCACAACATTCAGAAGTTCCCCTTTATTCTATCAGATCAATGTCAATTCTCAAAACTGATAGTGGATTATGAGCACATTCATCATCTTCATGCTGGTATAAGACTCTTACGCAACAGTTACTGGATCATAAGAGGATGAAAGCTTGTTCGTCAAGGCATCTTGAGATGTCAGAAATGCTTTCGAGTAAAGGCACCAAGAGCATCTCAACTGACGGGATCCTTATCTGCATCACGAGTTAACGCAAGCAAACCATTTACATGTACTCATACGGGAGTGGATTACGCAGGTCCTATACTGATAAGACTGCGACGTGGATCCGGAAGAGTGGTTCTTCATAAGGCATGCATCGTGAAGATCACATACGAGGTCTGTTCAAAAAATACGTAGACTGACGTCATAAAACAAAATATACTTTATTCAGAAGTTACACATCTGGGTCCCCTTCAAAGTACTCTCCTCCCCGACGCACACACTTATCCCAACGGTGTTTCCACTTTTGGAAACAGTCCTGGAACGCTCCTTTTGTGATGTCCTTCAGCGCCTTCGTCGCATTTGCCTTTATGTCGGGAATCGTCTCAAATCTCCTTCCTTTCAAAGGTCTTTTGAGTTTGGGAAACAAGAAGAAGTCACAAGGAGCGAGGTCAGGTGAGCAGGGTGGGTGAGGAAGAACAGTGATCGAGTGTTTGGCCAAAAACTCTCGAGTTCTGAGGGCTGAATGGGCTGGAGCGTTGTCGTGATGAAACAACCAGTCACCTCTCGTCCACATTTCTGGCCTTTTCCACTCGTCCAGTGGCAGTTTTTCCGAGTTTAACACAAAATTTCACAGCAACTCTTTGCTCGTTCAAGTCACTCATTCTAAAAATCCGCCAAACGAAAAAAAACACACTTCACAAACAACCGCGTAGCTAATCAACTAATACTGATATTTGCAATCAAAAAACTGCCTTGTAATCAGCGGATCTGTCAGAAGATGGCGACACCAAGCGATTTTGACTGGGACCAACAGGGCCCGCGCAATTCAAACAGTCTACGTATTTTTTGAACAGACCTCGTACAGAGTGATCTTCATATGTTTTGCAGTAAAAGCTGTATATCTTGAGATAGCAACAGACCTGTCTTCGGATTGCTTTTTAGCAGCATTCAGACAATTTATTTCTCGCAGAGGAAAACCAAACCAGATTTACAGTGATTGCGGTACGAACTTCGTAGGAGCAAATGTAATTCTTCAAAGCAACATGAAACGGTTAGAGAAAATGCTAGTTGATGAATGTGTCAATTGGAGTTTTATTCCTCCGCCCGCACCCTTTTTTGCAGGTTTATAGGAAGCCGGAATGAAGTCTACAAAATATCACCTCAAAGTAGCGATAAGAGAACACAAATTGACGTATGAAGAATTACTAACAGTATTAGTACAAATTGAAGGATGTCTAAATTCAGGACCACTATGTGCAATAATATCGGATCCAAACGATCTGACGCCACAAATACCGGCCCATTTCCTAGTCGGGGGCAGTTTAAAATTGGCATCGGAACAAGATGTTTTACAAATCCCAATAAACCGGTTAGACCAGTGGAAACTTTTAAAAAATATGTTTCAACATTTTTGGAAAAGGTGGAAAACTGAGTACGTAAATAGATTCATCAGAGACCGAAATGGGCCGTGGTGAAGCAAAATATTGAGATAAACTATTCAGTGCTAGTGAAAGATGACGATAGTGATCCCTTAAGATGGCCCTTAGCCAGGCTCATCGCGTTACAAACTAGCACGAGTAGTAACTAAGAATTGCAAAGGGTAAGATAAAACATCGCAATCAAAACTATCAAAATATAGCCACAGTCGAGTCGTTTAAGTATTTAGGACTATTTCTAACTCACGATCTTACTTGGAATTTACATACTGACAATCTAATAATTAAGCTAAATAAAAAACAAGACGTTATTTCTAGGCTCCAGTTTTTACCTAATAATATTCTTCTCCTTTATTTTACCTGGATCCACTCTTCTTTATATTATAGGATTGTTTTTTGGGGTGCCACCTCCCAATACAACTTAAGGCGAATTTTGAAGCTCCAAAAATGGCTTTTACACACACTTGCTAAATTACCGAAAACGGCATCGGTTTCTCATTTATTTCAATCTTTTCATATTTTAACCATTAATCAAATTTACTTAATTCAGTCTTGCCGTTTTATTTATAAAGTAATAAATTCATTACTTAAAATTACAACTCCAATTACAATCAAGTTATACCAAGACACACATCCTTATTCGATTCGGAACGCCGATAATATCCGCCTCCCATATGTAAATCGTGATTACCGTAATCGCTGTACGTATATCAATTAAAGGTCTGGAAAATTGGTCGACTATTCTCAAGGAAATACGATTAACTTCACCATATGTAACTTCTAGGAAATATTTAATCCGATACGTTACCACCTCAATATGTCAACATCTCTTAACGAGACTATGTTAGGTTTAGGTATTGTTTTATTATTTTAGAATTATTTTGTTAACTATGCTTTCACTGAAATACTTAAAGGCAAAAACTTCCTTTATATCTGATAAGATTGTTAGCCAATTTAAAAACCATTATCCTTATAGTTATATTATTATTAATGCATTTTTGGAAATTTGGTAATCTTCGCATATTGTTGTAATCTCGATTCTGCCCTACTGGAACAGAGGTTGTCGGGCTATGCCCTTATGGGTCCCAGTAGCGCCCCTGTGTATATTACTTATAATTATTATGATAATTTCACTACTGTGTTAGTATGTAAGTACGCTTAGCTTAACTTTATCTACATATTGCTACTAGTCATGTTCCTATATGTTAGTAATTCCTTACGTTATTTTTAAGCCTGTTCTGAGATCATTTACTTTTTACTTTTATAAATTATTATTTTGTACCAATTAATTATAACTTTTTGTCTATGTTCTAATGGACCTGTATTAAGTTATATTTGGTTGTTATCTGTTATTTTTTATTTTATTAGCGTTCTGATTAGATTGTTTTATTTATAATTGTTTCACTAACCCATTTCTGTTTTACTTATTGTCCTGTAATGTGCCCACTTGGCCTAATTTGTCGGTTTTTTACCACATTGGCCTTCTTGGGCACTACTGTAAATTTTTTTACCTAACCCAAATAAATAAATAAATAAATAAATAAATAAATAAATAAATAAATAAATAAATATAAGTATCATGGGGGACATGAATGTTGGAAATGTGAAGTGATTAAAACTGTTAATTTCAATCTTTCTGAATTTAGGCAATCTTAACTGATGTATAAAACCAAATGCTGCACATTGTTCAACGCTATTATTAAGTAGCGGAAGAATGGAGCTACTTATTGTTTACACAATGTCCGTCTGTCCGTCCGTCCGTCCCCTTCATAATTTCAGGTTGAAATTTGGAATCTAGCTGACTATGGGCATGTCCACCTTTACTATTCAGTTTGGTTTTAATTGGCCCACTAGGGTCGGAGTTTCGGGGGCGGAAGCTAGAGGGGACCAAAAGGTCTACGCTTATTTATGCATATTAAGGCGTGAAATTCGGTATGCAGATTCCTCTAAGCAAGATCAACGTTACTGTAAAGTTTGGGCCAAATTGTCCCAATAGGGTCGGAATTGTCGGGGTGGCAGTCACTTGGTCTTTAGAACTATTGCAATATGGCATGTCATATATCATTCGATCGGAAATGTTGAGAAACGAAAGAAGGTAGAGCTCTTTTTCATTTTCTAAATACTACGTTTGAGAAAAAAAAAATTTTGATTAAAAAATGTGAGGTGGGGGGGGGGGGGTTAAAAAGGCCGATAAAAAGGTAAAAATAGATGACCTTAACGCTTCCGCTACTTTCATATATCATCTTCGGGAGGATTAATTTCTTGTTTTTAATTACTAAGTAAAGTTTAATTGTTGTTCAAGAGTCTAATAAAATCACTGATTCTGTTCTAATTCTTGCTTGAATTCTCATTAATTGCCTTTAGCACTAAAACAAAGAGTATGATATATTTTCATAATCTGTTTTCGTCAATCGATTAATATGGTTCATGACATAAAACAAGAAGTTAATCCTCCCGAGGAAGGTATAGGAAACTCCCCCCATTTTTTTAATCGAAAAATTGATTTTCTCGAACGTAGTATTTAGAAAATATAAAAGAATCCTATCTTCTTTCCTTTCTCATCATTTTCGACCGAATGATATATCACACACTATATATTGCCATAAAGTTCTAAAGACCAATTGATTGCCACCCATACAATTACGACCCTATTGGAACAATTTGGCCCAAACTTTACAGTGATGTTGATCTTGCTCAGAGGAACCTGCATACCGAATTTCACTCCATTATATGCATAAATACGCGTAGACCTTTTGGTCCCCTCTAATTTCTGCCCCCGAAACTCCGACCCTAGTGGGCCAATCTAAACCAAATTAAATAGTGAAGGTGCACATGCCTATCGTAAGCTATATTCCGAATTTCAACATCCTACCTCAAAAAATGCGGAAATTATGAATGGGACGAGCAGACGGACGGACAGACAGACAGACGGACATTGTGAAACCAAAAAGTAGCTCCATTCTTCCGCGACTTAATAAATCGTAACGACGAATTATAAGCGGTTAATAATTACTGTGTTCGTCAATTCATAAATATGGTCCCATACATCAACCATTTTGAAGATGGTCGTAATCGATACAATTTCACGTGCTGTATACCCTTAAAATACCCTCAAAAATTTTCAGTGATAAGATATACAGAGTCGAGTCACATT
Organism: Rhysida immarginata; assembly: GCA_023313115.1. Classification (NCBI taxonomy): domain Eukaryota; kingdom Metazoa; phylum Arthropoda; class Chilopoda; order Scolopendromorpha; family Scolopendridae; genus Rhysida; species Rhysida immarginata. The sequence continues at coordinate 72,508 of JAHWFO010087523.1, read as the reverse complement.
ATTTTGACCACTAGATAATTTCCCAAATAACCACCTTTAGTGGCACGGACAGCAGCTAGACTGCGTGGGAGTGAGTCAATAAGATTCTGGTAGATTTCTACTGGTAGCTGTTGCCATGCAGATTGTAAAGCATCCGTTAGATGCTGAAGGGTACGCGGTGGTTGTTCCATAGCATGCACTTGATGATCGAGGTGATCCCAAAGTTTCTCGATTGCGTTGAGGTCTGCAGAATTAGGGGGCCAGGATAGTAATTGGAACTCATGGTCGTGTTCCGTAAACCCCCTTCGAACAATTGCAGCTGTATGACTCGTCGCATTGTCTTGCTGGAATGTGCCATCACCCTCTGGGAAGATAGTCGCAATGTATGGATGTAATTGATCTGTAATAATGGATAAATAATCGAATCGGTTGAGGGTGCCTTCCACAGGTATCAGTGGGCTTAGACAATGCCACGAGAACACTCCCCACACCATACGCTGCCGTTACCGGCCCGAAAGCCGGTTATTATCGCCTTTTCCAATTTTGATAAATCACGTTTCTTACCCATAGCAGCAATGGGTGATACGTTTTTAACATAGTGGAAACCCATCTTATATAGTCACCTATCCAATTCCTAACACGTGATATAGACACTCAGCTGGGCAACCCCGAAGAGAAACGTAGGGAATGGTCATTATAATATGACTCGACCCTGTAGCAAGTAATATATCAAACAACTTGAAAGATAAAAATAACAGCTCATAAAACGTTATTATGTACGTTTTCTCCCTTGCATGCTCAATCGAGTTCATATCCGGAGACCTTGCTGGCCACCTATTGCATTGCATTGCATTGCTGGCCACCTTGCAGAAAGTCGTCCATCAACAGAATTCTGTGGGGACGTGCATTATTAATTACTGTTTTCGCCAATTGATAAATATGATTCCGCGAATGAATCATATTGAAGATTGGCGTAATCTACACAATGGCACGTGCACTAATGGTACACTTATGACACCCTCAAAAATTTTCACTGATAAGATATAGCATGCAGTATATCAAACACTCGAAATGTTAAAATAACTGCGAATAAAATGTTAATATGTACGTTTTCGCCCTTGCATGGTCAATCTAGTTCATATCCGGACAGCTTGCTGGCCACTCCATGCGTTGAAAATTCTCACTTTTCACAGAAAGACCTCACCATCAGAACTCTGTCGGGACAGGTATTATAGCCCATGAGAATAAAATCTGCATCCATGGCAAATTCTGAATCCTCTAAATAACTTTCTAGTAAACTTGTTTCAGTAGTACATGTTTTAATGATACCATTTTGGTACCATTGGAAATTTCCAATGCTAAGTTATAGCGTGTAATATATCGAACTTGTAACAACATGCCATGAACGATATACAGTAGTAATTAATAATCTAGAAGATGTGTCGAATTTGACTTGTAGCTTTGCTAATGTTACAATTATCTTACTATTGAAAATTTTCATTATTAAAATATGTCATATAACATAAGAAACAACTTGGAATGACATGTCATGAACGAATATAAAAGAGTATTTAATAAGTTCAAAAATGGTCGATATTTATTCTGCGGTACCTGTGCTAATGATACAAATTATGGTAGCACTAAAAATTTTCAATATTAACATACAGCATGTAACATATCAAACAACAGTTACGACATACCATGAGTGAATATATAGGAATAGTTATAAAATTCGTAGATTATCGAATTTAAATCAGTGGAACCTGATTTAAGGCTTTTAAAAGCAATTCAAAAATTTTGAAACTATGTTTCAAATAGTTTTTGTGACAGTGATTAGTTTAGCCTTTCGGTACTTGGTTATGTCATTCCTTACTGATTTATTAACTATCGAAAGGGGAAACGAGTCTGTCTCTCTGTCTGTCCGTCCGTCCGTAATTCTAACTCCTCCAAGGCTAAGAAAGATTTTCAAACTCCGTGTTCGTCAATGATTATGGTTCATAACACGAACCATTCACAAATACCATCAAATCGGTTCAATGGCACGAGCACAAATGGTACCTTCACGAGCCCAACTAGCAATTTTCAATGGTAAGCTATGAGTAAGTAATATATCAAGCAAATCGTAATGACGAGATAGAAGCTGTTATAAATTACTATTTTCGGCTATTGATAAATATGGTTCCGCGAATGAACCATAATGAAAATGGTGGTAATCGATAAAATTGCACGTGCTCTAATGGTACACTTATGACACCCTCAAAAATCTTTAATGATAAAATATGGTATTTAATAATATCAAAAACTTGGTTTGGTTTGGTTTATTAGAAATTTTGGTGTCGACTACTAAGGTAATTTTGCACCTTTTACAAAAGTTATATCTGTACGCAGCCAGGGACAAACAAACATCCATGCCAATGGCGGGATTCGAACCCATAACCAGATGGACTCGAGATCTAGAAAGTCTACGCCCTAGCCGTCTCGGCCACCTAGCCGGCTCAAACAACTTGAAATGATGTTTCATGACTTATTTCATGACTTTCGTTCAATTTGTCTTTCGAAATATTGGAGTGTTTCTTCAGTCATTATCTTATATTTGAGTTATTTTCATCAATTTATTTGATGGTTAAAGGGTAGAGACTATTCCTGACCTTCGAGTCGGGGCCTGCTCTGCCGATTGAGTTGCTGCGTTGTGGCTTCAATGAAGTTTATTTGGATATCTTGTAACAGCAAAGTTGTTCATATCCGCAGTAGCTCAATTGGTTAGAGCAGTGCCAGCGATAGGCATGGTCCCCGGTTCGAATCCGGGTCACGGAATTTTTCCTTCCCCTTTCAATTTGTCTTTCGAAATATTGGAGTGTTTCTTCAGTCATTATCTTATATTTGATATAATTATCAGTTATCACAAAACAAAAGAATATTCCACTTTTGTATTCAAATTTGCTGATGGATTTACCAAATGTCTAAGCAGGGGTCACGCAAAGTCGAGATATTCCCACATGGTGATGTTTGAGCTCTAAGCTGCCGCTCCAAGACATCCCAAATATGTTCTATCGGATTAAGATCCGGCGAGTTGGGTGACCAGGACATTAATTGGAATTCATTTTTATGCTCCTGGAACCACTCCAACACAATTCGAGCTTTGTTAAAATGGGGCGTTGTCCTGCTGGAAGATTCCATTTCCAGTTGGAAAGACAGATGCCATGTACAGGTGCAACTGGTTCGCAGTGATGTTCAGATAGTCCGCAGCTTTCATGGTCCGTTTTACCACAACTACGGGTCCCAGAGCCGCCCATGAGAACATTCCCCAAAGCATAATACAGCCGCCAAAAAATAACAAAAAATAACACAACTCAATACGAATAATACAGAAGATATTCAATACGATACAATAATAAAACCTTTCACAAACAGAAAAAAATACTAGAACAGATACCAAACATTAAAATCATACCAACAATAACAAATAACAAAACCAAAACATTAATAATAACCACCAATATAAAAACAACAAAAAATCAAAACAATAACACAATTTCTAATTTCAAAGAAATAATTCAAAATAATAAAGAAAAATGGAACATCACTAACATAATATATCAAATTCCATGCGCCAATTGTCAACACATTTACACAGGTCAAACAAAAAGACAATTAATAACAAGAATAAAAGAACATGAAAGAGCACTTAGAAACAAAGACAAAAACAATCATTTAGTGAACCACTGCATTAACCAAAATCATAATCCGGATTGGAACAAAATCAAAATTATTAGTAAAGAAATAAATTATAAAAAAAGATTAATAAAAGAAACCATCAACATTATTTCGAATGAAAAAAATTTAGCCAGACCATCTATAGAAATTAATAATAAATGGAAATTACTACTAAAAATATAATATCATTCCCCTTGCACACAACAATCCTGTTCACAACAATCAAACTAAACATAACATCACACATTGTATTAGATGGCATTGTTTTGTTTTTTTATTTTTATATCTTCCATTTATTCAAAAAACTTTATTACTGATGATGGGAAAAAAATCCCGAAAACGTTATTCAAGTTAGTCATCTACGTATTACGAATCATCGAACTTCCATCATAGACTTTCTTCATCTGTAACTGTGTACCTCCCTGTGTTCGTGTAAGGTTTCTTCGCTGCATCTTCGTCTCTTCTGTGTTTCTTCTGTGTTTCATCTGAGTTTCTCCACAAGTCCTGTGTTTCATTTATATTTCGTCCTTCAACTTTTACTTTACCAATTGGGTGACTAATTATTTATTATTTATTAATATTTATTCTTATATATAGTTAATTTTTTATTGTGTTTTATTAAATATATCTATTTTATTTCCTAAGATAGATGGCTCTCTTATTTAATCTAACAGTAACACGAATAAATTTCTAATATTTTTTTATTAATTCACTTCTTCATTTCAATGACAACATTAAATAAATCAAAATTTGAAAGTAAAGAGTTTATGAATGCAAATTACGTCATTAAGCTATTAAACGAGGCTAACGAGAAAGAAAGGCTCCGGCACTAAAAAGTCACCTGAGCAAGATAGGTCTAGCAACAATGTAACCATCATTGTTTTTATCTTGGATTTTAGCAATTCGTGGTTTTTTGTTTGTTCGAAAGAATTAAGGTTGGGTTGTTACTAGACCTATCTTGATCATGCAACTTTTCAGTGCCGGGGCCTGACTTTCTCCTTAGCCTCGGCTATAAAACTTCGAAAAGAAGTGATGTAATTTATGCATATTACGTAAAGACCTCAGTTTCTCGCGATGCTCACAGGAAACGATATCTGAAGGATACTTAAAACTGCTTTTACCTACTACACCAAGGCCACTGCTATCACGGAATTACATGGGAAAATGTGTTAACGTCATATCTCGTTAGTATTAAGGATCTCTGACCCCAATGGTCAGGTGACTTTTCTGCATCCAGACCTTGTTATCTCATTGGCCTCATCAATAGAGTGAGTGACGTAATTTCTCGACCAATCAGCAAGCAGATTATGATCAGCAACTTCAGATATTGCTACATTGGCATCCATATATTGATGACAGAAAATAGTTGAAATAGTCTTCTTCCGATATTGGTGCTGCATCAATATTTACTTGACGTTACATAAAAAAACTACATATTAATGGTAAATTGTAATGGTGACAATTTGATAGTGTAGTAACCACGGTCTATAGATATTCATGGTCATCGAGCTCCATTGTTAAAATGAAGCTAAAGTTTCTAGCTGCCGGTAAGGCGGGAACTCTATTGAAAAGTGGCGCTACATGTACGATCTGCCCAACTGCGCCTACAGCGCCGCCCTATCGGCAGATAGAAACTTTACTTTCATATTCAGTTTCAATGAAAATCTCTATCGCAGGTTGCGGTCGACCTTAGTGCGATCTATGCGGCACCTGACGCGATCTGTTTTCCTTAGCTTCTCGAAACAATGGAAAATGGCCGAAGTTCGATGACCATGAATATCTATAGACCAATGAGGTATATTAAAGATAGACTCCGAAGCAATTGTTGTTACTTGAAGCAAATTGGGAAGCTGAATGCCCAGAACTGTCATGGCCGAAAGTGAGTGAAGATGATGCAAAACACATGGCTACAGGTCCATTCACACTGGTCGGTCAAGTGACGGACGGATGGCGACGGCCATAACTGCGCATGTGCAGTTTATTGAGAACGCATTGAGAATTGCCTCTGCTGGATAGCTTTGAAAAATGTTCAACTTTTTTCAACTGACGGACGGCTTTTATCCAATCACAGTCGAGCAAGGGAGGGAAGGAAAATGGCCGACGATAAAATTGCTACTGCTGGCCTAGATAATCTATAATAATTATTAAAAAGATTGCTTTTTAAATGGAGAAATATTTTGATTATATGCTGTTTTAATTAATTAAAAGGATTCGTTAATTTATAGGGACGATTCTGAATATTTTAATTTCTTTTAAGAAGTTAGATCGTAAAATTAAACACGATCGGTCGGCACTTCGATAGCTTCGATAACATCTTGATGATCAGCGATAGTTCAAAAGTTTATTCCTGTAGCTTTTCTAAACTTCTTTATAGGCAGAAAACTATGCACACGTGAATATAAATAGGATCAGGACATTAAGCGCTTGTATTTTGATTCTACAGCCATGCTGTCACAACAAATTATGACTGCGAACAATGTAATGCGAGAGAGACTGGCAACCGCCATGTCTCTCAGAGAGACTCTCTCCTGCCGTGGCCTATCTATCGTGTCGGCCACGCTCCGGCACATGATGCGTCAGCGGAAACAACGATGCGTCCGTCCTCTCATCGGCAAAGACGGACGCGTAGTCGGACGGACGCGTTGCCGCGTGAGTGTGAACGGCCCTTAAACATACGAGTAGCTGATTAATAATTTTTTCACACGCCGATCACGGACTGATAAATCTATCTTTTCGTTTACTTTGTATTTGAAGTATTTTATTATATTTTATCGATCATGGTTTCAATTTCAATTTCGTTTCGATCGTCTTTCAGTTATGTATTTTCATTTTATTTTTAATTTATGCTTGTGAAAAATGATTCCTGATCCTTTTTCGTGTCTGTCTGTACAGTTGTATGCAGAACAACTTTGAGGAATGGTTTTAAATTAATTATTCCTCGGGCCCAAAATCTTCAAAAACAAAGCAGCCAGTCAGCTAATTAATCCACGGCTCACTCCTGCCCAGAACTGTCATTGCTCAATTTGCTTCACTTTTGCCGCTGTTAACAATAGGATTCGGAGTCTATCTTTAATATATGTCATTGCTATTGACCGCGAGGCCAACGAGATGAGAACAAGGCCTGGAAGCGAAAAATCCATCTTGGATTTTAACAATCAGTGTTTTTCTTTTTGTTGGAAACAATGAAGGATGGATTGTTGCCAGCATCCAGTTGGTCAGGTGACTGTTTCGCTTCCAGGCCTTGTTATCTCGTTGGCCTCGTATAGACCGTGGTAGTAACATAAAAATTTATTCATGATGCATCAATTGTATTGTTGCTTCAACAAACAATCACTCATCAACTCCCTTATGGTTGAAATTTCTTGGAAGGTGACCAGAATTCAAATTGATCCTGAAAGGACAGAATAAGTCAGACTAAAAGGAAAGTTGGCAATTTTACAGAATATTACATGTAGATTGGAGTAAAAGTTATTCGAACTCTTTCTGACCAATCTCTCGGATGTAACAGGATTTGATATCTATGCAAATTAGGGTCCAATTATCTCGGAAACCACTGCAAAGTTTTGATAAATACTTTTTTCATAGTAATCTTCATGCAAAACTACCCCAGAAAATGTATTTACTTTGTTTCTATCTGCAATACACAGAACCTGAGACCGATATTACAGTGTCAAAAAAAAATTCTTTTTGCTACAGTAATTCTACAGTATACCCAATTAGCAAAACAATTCTTCAAATTATTCTAATCACTGATAGAAACAGGCTCCCTTGGTCGTTTTCCCCAAAGATCAGGGGTTTTCGTGAAAATGATACTTTTTGGTGGAAAAAGTTCCCACTAGACGTCGGTTAAACATATTATAGGGTTGGCACTGCCGTGCCTACCCTGATAATTTTAAAACTTGGTGGAGTAGATGAAGACATTCAAGACTCTTTAAATTTAACTTATATTTATACATTTTTCTGGTTTTCAGGTAGTGTTTGACTTTTTCAGTAGGTAAAATTCAAAATATTTTTTCTCTTCTTAACCATATTTTGAGTGTGTCCGTTTTCATTTTAAGAAATTTAGTTACAAGCCATAGCATTTTATTCCTCTTAAACGTGCAATATTAAATAAGAGGACGCTTGGGAAAATTTTGCCTCCTAAATGATAACTTCAGCTATTTGCTTGATACCGACCAGAGTATGCATTTGTTAAATACTTAGCATTGTCTTTTTTTTACAAGGTATTCACCGTTCCTATTCTCACATTTGCAACAACGTTGAAGAAGAATTTTTCATTCCATCGGCAAAGAAATCGAACAAACGGCTTTTTCCTTCTGCTCATCACTGAGAACAGCGACCCATTCATTCAGATGTTACGGGCCGTCCAATGCGGAGCCGGTTATGCAGACTTGTTGTGCCTGGATTGCTGTCTTTCCCTTGCCACCTGACAATTGCTGTATTTAGTACTCACATCCACATATGCAATACTACATAGGCTAAGCAACATTCATCGAAGAAAGCATTCCTATGGATGCAGAATCTTCTACGTTGAGAAACCTAAACACAACACGTTTTTTCGTCCGAACATCCATGTACGTCGCTATTTTCTCAAATATTCTGCGCACGCATGACATTATAGATAAATGCCACTAAGGGTCGTGATATCCAAAGAACCAGACTTCCCTTCTACACCAGTTTCACGTCTGTATCTCATAAGTTGTTGAAGTTATTGTGTAGTAAAAAATGGAAGGAAAAAACTGATTTAATTTCGAATATGCAGTCCGAAGCATTGATGAATCATTATGTTTTTAGGTGCAACAAATAAACTAATACGCAGTACTTAGTTTTTATGTATTTATGAATGGACGAACCTCCATAATCATGTCCATCGGTAATACTGAGTAATGGCTTATGGTAACTGAAGTATGAGATATAGGACTAGGTATGTGAAGTGAACACGGTATCTATGCTTAAGGTGTGTCCCTTTACACGAGTCTATGCTCACAATCGAATGTGGGGCCAAACAAACATGGCACAAGCTTGCACAATCAAACTTTAAATATATTTAATAACTAGCAAAGGTACCCGGCGTTGCCCGGGATAATTACACTTGGATGTAAACAGAACAATCTCAAAAAATTAAATTAAATTTTGCAATATCTTAAAAATAAACACATGAAAATGCTTAGAATTAATACAGTAAAAATTCTTAATGAAATTTAGAAAAAAATCTTTTTAAAGGCTCACAATGGCTGGACCTCTCCAAGGATGCCACTGCTAGTCTAAATAATTTCTTACTCACGTAATCTTACCTCAGATGTATACTTAGTGTTGTTGCAATTTCCACTCTTCTCTCGATGTGTTGAAGCAAAACTTGGCCATTCATCACTTTGTGCAGTCTAGCGATCGCCGATTCTTCTATTTACTTGCTTCCCATTTGCTCTTTACATCACGGAGCTAAAGGAGTGCTTCCTCTGTCGTCTTTCCACTCTTTCTCAATAGTCTGCTAACTCTCCATTATCTCCAGTTACTGATCATTTTTAAAGATTTTCAAGAAATTGTTAAGTACTAAGAACTCTCTTTTCTAAGAAAAGCCTGAATAACAGGAATTCTATGCATTGTTACAAATTGAAACTTATCCATATTACATCATCATTTTATGTTCATTGTTATAATTCTTGGAAAGATTGCTTTAACATTACATCATCATTCTGTGCTCATTGTTATTGGTGAATTGCGCGTTGATACCATTGTTGATGCGAACACAATGGGCCTATTGTTGCACAAACTTTGCCTTGCATTGTTGGTCATGAGATATTTCTCGATAATATGCCTTGCCATAACCATGAATATCGATTTTTTATCGATATTAATTATTTTTCCGAAATCTGAGGTAGACCTCATCGAAACCTTCCTTATGCTTTGAAGGTCAAGTATGCAAAATTTCATCAAGATCGGAATAAAACTGTAGATTTGTATAAAAAACGTACAGACAGACCCATCCACAAACATCCTTCTTTATATATATAGGTAGATTTCCCTTGTATTAAAGATTTTATTTAAAAATTATTGCTCAGACTGCCATGGTCAGGAAACTTTTCAGTGCCGTCGCGTGCTTCAAGCCAGCGCAACAATGTTTGAATGTGCAACAACAATAAAGCAAGACTTTGAATCGTTCTTCTTGTTTCCGTAACGCTTTTTTGGCTCGGTTTTTGTATCACGCATTTTCCAGAATTACCTCCAGCCTTAAAACATTTTTATTAATCGGAACCACGAGTATCACGTTTGACGCCTCTGCCAATTGAGCTATCGCAGACACTGTTCAACCATGTTGTCACTAAGTTCTAAAAGAGCACCAATTAGTCAAGATGGAAAACCCAATGGTAAGGTGGATACCCGATTCACAGATCGGGAATTTCTCCTACCCAGAAAGTTTGATAGAACACACAAGAAATAATGAATGGGAACTGGAGCTAATTCTCCAAAGATCAGATAATCTCCGCTCCAAACATCAGGTAATAATCGGCCCAAACATTATCATTACCTGATGTTTGGAGAATTAGCTCCAGTTCTCATTCATTATTGCTTATTGTGTAAGAGGCAAAAGTTTTCGAAACGCCTTCCTACATAAATACAGGATGACTCATACGTCCCTCCAGAGTTTCTATAGAGCATTATCCTTCGAGAGAGTTTTGCGCCATCCCAGTAACTAACGGCTGCTACGAGATGACAGTAGTACCCGGGACCGACGGCTTAACGTGACCTCCATTGCATAGCGGCTTCATGATGGCGGAGGAACTAACCAGCGGCTATCACCAACTGCTGGGTATCCAGCACTGGTCACTCAGCAAATGGGTCAGACTAAAGTCCCCCAACAGCTGTGCTCCAAATAGCCGTCCCACCAAGCAGTGGCCCTCAAGCCACTGGCTATCACCCAGTCAGCAGCTAGCTGCGCCTGAAGTTGCTTAGCAACCAGGCCACAGCCACCCCCGATAGAACACTAACCATGACATATCAATATGGAAATCCCTTAATGTTTGCATTTCATTAGGCACCGTGGCTTAATTGTAGAACTTGGCTACTGAAAGGCGGTCGTACCGAAAATATGAGAAGACGAATCTCTTCTTTTTCGGCTACGGTTAGTTGAACTAAACATATGTGATTTTTTCTTATCATGTGTTTGTACCCCTTTGGCCACATGAATTAGCCCAGCTGCGATAGAAGATCACTCATCTAGTCGCCAGCATCGACTATCAGATGTTGCTGTGTGTGTGTGGCGCCGAATAGACATATGAATCACACTGTAAATTAGTGAAAATAAAAATTAAACATGAAGCATTTAAATATTTAATTAATAATCAAAATTCATGAAAATGAGTCGTTGATGGAAGAATGCAATTAGCATATGGAATAAGGGATACATTCGACTTAAAATTAATAGAGTTTATTTCTGTAAATTCAATTATAAAATAATAAAATCTTATATTTTTAAAACAAGAGATTTTAATTAAAAATTTGTTTTTTGTTACAGCAAATGGTTTAATCAATCAAATACTTCTGTACAAAATAACCACCTTTTGTTTCTCCTTCTGTTATTTGGGATAGTTTTCTTAGATTTCCTTAAATCAACATGCTCTATTTTAAATCTGATTAAAATTTAAAGCACTCAAAGTTAAATCGATCGCTCATTATTCAAAAAGAAGAATTAAATATAAAGTGCTGTTTACATTTATACACACCAGTTTTATAATTGTTATTCAGTCCTCATAAAAATTTCAATATGGCCAATAGTTATCAGAATTTCCATACCGTCTGTTACTCCTGTCGTAATCCCTATTGCCTTCTCGAACTCTTTCGTTTGTGACAGTGTCGTAAGGTCGTCGCTCGTTTTTTTCCCAATTTCTATTCCTTCTAGAATTTCTTTCATTATCCCTTGGGCCTCCTCGATATCTATCGCTTGTTGAAGTGTCATACCTTGGCCGTTTGTTTTTTTCCCTATTATCATACCGTCTATTGTATCTGTCATAATCCCTAAAACCATCTTGATCTCTCTCGTTTGTGACAGTATCATACAATTCTTCAGTATTCTCTAATTTTCCATAGGTATTTCCATAATGTCTATTATCTGAATAACCGAAATCCCTTCGACGGCCTTCGCTTCCTCTGAAACGGTCTTCAGTATCTACTGTACCAGTTTGTTTTGATCCTTCTTTGGTTCCATTTTGTGTGTTGCCTTCTTTTATGGGAGGGGCAGGATTTTGAATATTGTTTGGCCTATTCTCTCCTTCTGTAAACTGCCCGGTTAAAGGTCTATTATCATTCCAATATGGCCTTCTTATAGCTTCGTTTTCTGGGTTTTCATAATAAGCTGATAAATCTGTCTCACCTCTGATGTTTCCATCGAAACGATCGTTATTCCACAATGTTCCCGAGGGACGTCTATAATGTTCGTTCAAACGATCACCATTCCATAACTCTCCTGAGGGACCGTTGTACCTATCAAAAGTTGGAAATCTATACCTCCCGTAATATGCGTCGTACCAATTACCTCGCCCATATCCATTATAATAAGGTTGTCTCCAAGGATCCCATTGCGATGTAGCATAATCTCGGAACGAATTAGAGTCTTCACTATTGTATGGTCTCTCGACTGGTGTAGTTTCGGAAGTATCATAATTTCCAAGATCTCTTCCATAATCTTCATTGTTCACGTATCTATAGGAACTGCCATAATCTGCGCCGTTTCCGTAACCTCTTCCGTCTCCATAATCTCCTTCATATCTTCTGTTGGCTTCATACATTGTATCGTAATCATTATTGCGTGGATAGTTTCCATGACGTAGGTATTCACCTAGTAAACCATGACTGTAACGCTTTTGACGTGATAATTTTTTACTGATCGTATCACCGTGGTTTTTAGTTTCTTTACCTAAACCAAAAAATAAACAAATAAATAAATAAATAAATAAATAAATAATCTGGAAAAGGCGATTTATGGATTACTTTTTAAGAATTCGATCAAAATCAATTTGGTTTTAAACTGAATATTTAAAAATTTTCATTTATTTTAAATTTTCACTATAATTATTTATTTTATTCATGACAGTGCGTTTAATTTTTAAAACATTTTTAAAAATTAGAATGGTATCAAGTTCTCCAAACTTTCTTCTACAAATAAATTTTGGTAGCATCCATGAGAATAAGGATTCTATAATGCTACAGGGAGAGACTACGACTTTAGCATAACGGATAAGGGTGAAACTTTATGTGCGCGCATTATTCAGCCGTTTGCAAGATAATTGACCTGAGAGTTGTACGCCCGAAGCGGCGCGGCTCATGTACGAGGGGAGATCAAAAAGTAAGTTGCATTAACTCGCCGCAGGAGCGTGCTGTGTGTCGCAATCTTTGGCAAAGCGGAGAAAGGGACATTTCCCGTCGTGTTTTGTGTGACTAGCGGGCTAAAAGCAATGGTGCATCAACTGGATGTCCATTCCAAACTTGAGGTGCAAGCAGCAATCCGATTTCTATGGGCCAAACAGGTGAATTGCACGGACATTCATCGTGAAATCACTGCTGTATATGGAGAGCGTGCAATTTCCCGGCAAGGAATTGTAAAGTGGTGTCAACAATTTGAAGCAGGACGCACGGATATCACAGACGAAGATCGCGTAGGCAGACCCGCAACGTCCCGTACCATTGCAAATGTTGACGTGTGGATGCGATCATTAGAGAGAATCGGCGCATAAAACAGGTTAAAATTGCCAGCATGGTGAACATTTAGTATGGCAGTGTGTTCTCCATTGTTCACGGGGACCATGGATATCGTAAGCTGTGTCAAAGATAGGTCCCACGTGTTCTAACCGATGCTCACAAGGGACAACGTTTCGAATCCTCACTGGCATTTTTGCAACGGTATTCCGCAGAGGGCAACGAGTTTCTGTGGCGAATCATCACAGGGGATGAAACGTGGGTCCACCACTTCACCCCCGAAACGAAGAGGACATCGATGGAATGGGTGCACACCTCATCACCACAACGAAAGAAGGCCAAGGTTTAACCTTCTGCAGGAAAGGTTATGGCGACAGTGTCAAAGAACATGGAGGGTTTGGTGCACTTGGAATTTATGCCGAAAGGAACGACAATCAACGCGTCCTCGTATGGTGAAACGTTGAACCGGTTGCGTAAAGCAATTAAAGAGAAGCGCCGGGGGAAATTGAGCGCCGATGTGATTTTGTTGCACGATAACGCAACACCTTACAAGGTCCGCCAAACGTGCGAACTGCTGCAGCGATTCAAGTGGGAGGTTTGGCAACATCCTCCATACAATCCCGACTTAGCGCCATGTGACTTTCATCTTTTCGGTAAGCTCAAAACGGAACTCGGTGGACAACGATTTTGAAACGATGAGGAGGTGAAAGCGGCTGTCACCGTGTGGTTACAAAACGCTGGAGGAGATTTCTATGCATCCGGAATCGAAAAGTTGGTTGATCGTTCGGATAAATGTTTAGGGTCTCTTGGGGACTATGTGGAAAAGTGAACCTACATTGTATGCTGCTATAGCCGTGTTGCTTTTGTATAGGTGGTGTAATAAATGGCCATACCGTGGAAGTGCAACTTACTTTTTGATCTCCCCTCGTATGTTTCATCAGCAGCAGCGGTAGCGCAACGTTAAACCGTTCACTCGGTGTCCCGCTCGGTGTCCAGGACAGGGATTTTTTTTTTCAAAACTCTGCAAAACTATTTTTTTTTCATTCCTTATTAAATTAATTACGAATAAAAATGCATTTTTATTTATTTTTCAATTCCAAAAATTATATCGGAATGATGTGAATAAATCGGCTCCAAAAGCGAGGTGACTCACCGTCAGTTGACAGAAAGGGCCAAGACAGTCGACCACGCCATGGCGTGATCGCGTGGACAAATACTTGGTCGCCCTTTTGGCCGGTACATTTGCGCGTGGCTCATTCATTTCTGAAAGAGATGATGAGACAGGGGCTACTTTGCAACAATATAGGTTTATTACCGAGACGCGTTTCATCTTAGATCATCTTCACTCTGAATATATTGACAATCGACAATCGAACAGAGCAGGGGGAAAATGTAACGAGCGGCCCGAAAGCAATGCTTTGGCCGCCTTACTCGTCCAGAATGTAACCAGGGGAAGAACGCTGAACTAGGCAAGAAACCAGATGAGACCTAGTAAGTCATCCAGAGAATAAAACGGCGTCCTTTTCTATAACGACGGAAAAGCAGATTGTTAATTGACGAGTGACACCGAGGAGCTAGGATATCCAGTATTCTGGAAAGATGGCCTTTTGGGTGTCGTCGAAGTTGACGACCAGTATGTGACGAGGCCTGCGATGCCTGAGGGTATTCTAAAGGCGAGCGGGTGAGTCAGAATACCTGAAACCAGTGATTTGGGATAGCCCTTCTTCTTTTCGGAAGCAGCTTTTTTTCAGCAATTCCTGGACCTGATTTCCAATTGAAATTATATCAAAATCGTCGGCAATAGAAGTATTTGTTGCAACTCTCCTGTCAAGTTGGGCAATGCTCCTCAGGGTAACGGTTTGAAAGGTTTAGAGGTATTTCCATCTGGACTTACAAATTGTTGCACAGGCAGTCATACCATAAAGCAAGATGGATTACCATTCTGTACAGCAATAATTTGCAGTTAAATCCAAGCGCACTGTTTCGCCCCAGAAGAGCTATCAGACTGAATTTTGCCTTCTTTGCCTTGTTGATGGCGTAGGAGACGTGGCTGCCCCAATTTAGCCTTGCATCTAATACCACTCCGAGGTGTTTGTAATGTTTTACCCTTTCGGACTCGGGGGTTTTCAAGTTATATTGCTTTTAAATTTTGAACGTGATAAAGCGAGATAAAGTTGATCATGAGAAAACATTTAAAAATAAACCTGCATGAGAAAAGTATTATCCTTGACTCTTATTTATAGTCATAGCAAAAGAAGGAATAATTGGAAATTGACGTCTTTTAAGTATGAAAGGCAAATTGAAATCACTTGATTCAGAACGATTCTTGGAATTATAACAATTTCATTTCTTCAGCCTCATTTACAATTTTTGCTTGAATAAAATGTCTATGACATGATGTGACTATTAATCGAGATCCATATTGCAAAATCCTTTTTTTGGATTCAAATTTCTTATTAGCTTGACAATCATTCCTATTTTTATGTGAAGGTTATGTGGTGGAACTCCTGATGGAGTCAATGAATTCAGCATTTCTATTGTAACTTGAAAATTTGATCATTTGTAACTGCTACCACTGAGTCATTACTTTTGAATGTAAATTTTCTTCCTTCTATTCGATTTATAATTTCGTGTATGTGTGTCCAGTTAAACTTCCGATTTCAATTGTTAGATATTGTTGCAAAATGAAATTAACAATGTCTTACAATTTAAACTGGACATTTAATTGGTTACGTCCACTCAAACTTTCGTTGAACAGAATATTAAGACGAACTACAACTTTGTTCATTGTGAGAGCAGCAATATTTTTGAGCATAAGATTACTCGATTTGATAAATCATCAGATGATAGCGATTGCACATCATCTCCAAAATTTGTAGAAATCATATCAGTCTCAGGTGAGATAATCATTTTATTTGGAATTTCAATTAAACTGCGAAAAAAATTTTCAATTCTTGAAAAATTTTCCAGAACCAATTTTAAGAAGGCACTCACTGAAATCGTCTTGATCTGCACTTCTCATGTTAGATATCAACGAAAGTTTTTTAAAATGTTGCCATAAATTTGATGATTTGAGACATGCTTCAATAACTTCTGTTGCTGTTCCTCTTGGAATTACCGTTAAGCATTGCCGAAAATCATCTCCAATGACTATCACCTTATTTCCAAATGACTTGTCTCGTTTAGTCGGATCGTTTTGAACTCCATCTCTCAAGAAATTATAGATGTACTAGCTGATATACCCGGCCTTGCTCGGGCTCGTTTTTTTTGATGAAGCTTGGGAATATTTGGATGTGAATGAATATACAAAAACAATGAAAACATGAAAAAAGCTTGGAATTAATATAGTAAAAATTCATATTAAATAATCAAAAAATAATCTTTTAAAGTACTCCCAATGGATGGCCTCTCCATGTATGGCCCCTTTAGCAGTTCTACAACTGCTCGTGTTGGAATGTTGTGTATAGTGAGTGAGTTTGACACAGTGCAGGAGAAAAAGTTGGAGTATAATATTCATTTTATCTGTGTATTCAGATTCAGAAATTGCAAAATTTCATCGAAAAAGAGCCTGAGCAACGCCAGGTATATCAGCTAGTATAGTAGATATTATAAATGTTGAAAATAATAATGTAAATGTTTATTGTACCTGTTGAAGGATTACGTTGTCGGATATTAATACGATAGCCATCCTCTCCTTCCCAGAAAATAACTGGATATTGCACAGCATCATATGAACGATGAGTATCATTTATGGTTTATACGGTATTATCGCGACGCATAATTTTGATATCTTGCTGGTCAAATTGATCACCAATAGTAATCAATGGCCACTTCATTAATATTTGAAGCATTAAACCGACCAGGGTGTTGCCCAGCTGGACTTTTGTCGGCTTTGATCACGACCATGTAATTATCAATTTGCATTCTTTCCGAAGTGTGTTTGAATAATTGTATGAGCTGATTTCTTTCATTTCTCTGTAATTTTTTCAATACAATTGTAATGGCAGCGAATGTTAACTTGCTCTGCTTCGTCTCCCATGAAATAAATTTGCAAGAATTTGGAATCTTGATTTGGCATTAGAAGTAAAGAGCCGATTTGTTGATAAACTTGTCCTTGAATTTTGAATGTGGTATCGAAATGACAACCACTAATGATTTTCGTGGCGCCAAGTGATGTCATTTGGAAGCAAGAATTGAATTTCCGTATTTTTCGTAGAAACAATTTGGAATCGGCAGTATCACCTATTGGTAAAGAATTTAATGGTTCAGGCGGTGGATGCAATTCTGGTAAAATAATTTTTCCGGCACCGCAACACATTCCAGGAGTTTCATTTTTAAATTTTAATGCATGAAAAAATTGATATATCTTATTCATATCTCCAATAATTATTTTTGAATGTAATGAGTACTCAGTTTCTGGATCGTATTCAAATGCAAGGCTGTTAAATGATGCTGCTATTAATGGCCGTCTTACTTGAATTCTTTGTAGTTATACTACTAGATGAAGACCTCTGTTTGCATTAGTTAAACGTTGCCTTGCCTGTCTGTGTCGTAATCTGTCTGCTTCTAAACGTTGACTTGCGCTGCTCTCCGCTTTCTTGCGCGCGTGATCACAGGATTTTCCCAATGAAAAATCCTCGTTGTCCTCGGCCGGGATCGAAGCCACATCTAAGGGCATCAAAGGCGATCACGCAACCATTGAGCCATCGAGGCCAATAAGGAAAAGTGTGGTCGTCTGCTATACAGAGAGTAATGCCCGCGCAAATGGCCAGAGAGCGCCAGTGAAAAAAAACTGACGCTCTAAACAATGGAGTTTCTCACCCAGTATTTCTTCATCCATGACCACAGCCATTGTCTTTAGATATTAGGGACCAGGGTCTACGTAAGTATATGGTCGTTCAACTCTGAAAAATGAAGCTAAAGTTTCTAACTCCCGATAGGGCGGGAACTCTATTCAAAAATGGCGCTGCATGTATAATAGCACCTTCAGTGCATGCAGCGCCGACTATTGTGAGTAAAAACATTAGTTTCATTTTCAATTTCAATGCAGCCGGAATTATTGACATACTACTGCCAAAATTAGTGTATTCTACAACATTTTAAATAAATAATTGATAAACCAACTATTGAATGCATTTCATAGCTCACTATAAATTTTGGGCATCAACTAAATAAATAAAATAAGTATACAAGTTAGAAAATCCAGATCATGCTAGGTGCTGCATAGATCGCAGAAAGTACATTCCGACCTTTGCGGCTCCAAGCTTGATCTGAATTCCGTAGCTTCTCTAAACAATGGAAAATGGCGGGAGTTGAATGAGTCCCTAACAGGGTCTATAGAAGTAAATGGTCGTTTTCCTGTCATTGTTACCCGAGTACGCGGGTTCGATCCTGGCCGAGGACGACGAGGATTTTTCAGGGGGAAATCCTGAGATCACGCACTTCCTTCGGAAGGGAAGTAAAGCCGTTGGTCCCGTGTAGTCGTTTGCCGGCTGCACGTTAAAGAACCCTTTCGAGGCAAAATTTGCGGCCCCTATAACGCCGTCCTGAAATGACCATAGCAGTTGAAAAGGACGTTAATACCAAACAAACCAAACCAAACCAAACCTGTCATTGTTAAGGGAAGCTAGGGAATTCAGATCACGCTAGGAGCCGCATAGGTCGAATACACTTTCTACGATGTATGCGGCACCTAGCGTGATCTGAATTCCTTAATTTGTAGGGTTATTTTATTTATATTGTTGATACCCAAAATTAATAGTGAGCTTAGTAATGCATTCTACAGTTGGTTTATCAATTATTTATTTAAAATGTTGTAGAATACACAAATTTTGTTAGTATTAAGTCCATAGTTCCAGCTGCCTGAAACTGAAAATGAAACTAAAATTTCTAGCTCACGATAGGGCAGCGCTGCATACATTTTTAGTCCGATTGTACATGCAGCGCCATTTTTCAAAGGAGTTCCCGCCCTATCGGGAGCTGGAAACTTTAGCTTCATTTTTTAGTGGAGTTGGATGACCATCTACTATCTAAAGACAATGCCACAGCCAAAGTGATTTTTTTATGAACTATTGTTGCAGAAACTTTGCCTTGCATTGTAGGACATGATACATACATTGTTGGTCCGCGTATATTGTAGGCTCATCTCAGACTGACAGATCAAGCAAAAGATTAGTTTTACCCTTTCCCCTTATCCTGAACCTAACGAACATCTGGTGCAAATATGAGCACAAAAAGATAAGTGGTTCATAAGTTTTACAACATTTACAGACGCACTCTGAATTTTTATATAGACCTTTCCCTTGAAACTGAAACTGGAGTAACTGCGCAGAAGCAGGAATTTGCAAACACTACTTCCTTCCGTTTCCTGCCTTGGAATGTGCAAACACTACTACATATCCGGAAGAAAACGGAAGCTTTTTTGCTGCCCTGCTTCTGCGTAGTTACTCCAGTTTCGGTTTCAAGGGAAAGGTCTATATGAAAAAAAAATAAACAAGCCCTGGCGACATCTCTTGAGTAAACAAACAAACATAAACCAAGATATATGATTTTACCCTTCCCCCTCACTTTGGGGATATGTAAACCTTACTCTGGACCTAACGAACATTTGGTGCGAACATGAGCTCAATCGGATAAGTGGTTCAAAAGTTTTTAGAACATTTACAGACGCACCCTGAACCTGAATTTTTATATATAAAGAATATACATACATACATCCATTTTTATATAGAGAGATTTTTCCCCTGAAAAAATCCTCGTCGTCCTCGGCCGGGATCGAAGCCACTTCTACGGGAATCAGAGCAACACCACCTAGACAGAAGGCCTGATAACGGAAACGACATACACTGTTACATCATCATTAGTCGACCATTGTTAATCCTATTTCTACCAATAATAAGCCCTAAATTTGGTCGACTAATGATGATGTAACAATGTATGGCGTTTCCGTTATCAGGCCTTCTGTCTAGGAGGTGTTGATCAGAGGAGATCACGCAACCACTCAGCCATCGAGGCCAATCAGGAAAAGTAAAGTCGTCTGCTAGACAGAAAGTAATGCCCAAGCAAATGGCCAGAGAGCGCCAGTGAAAAAAAAAATCACACTTTAAACAATGGAGTTTCCCATCCTGTATTTCTTCATCCATGACCATAGCCAAAGTAATTTTTTATGGCCTATTGTTGCAGAAACTTTGCTCTGCATTGTAGGACATGACATACATTGTTGGTCCGCGCATATCTTAGGCTCATGTCAGACAGCCAAATTTTACCTTTTCCTCATTGGGCCAACCTAACACTCGGCACATTTAAACCTTACCCTGAACGTAACAAACATCTGGTGCCAGTATGAGCTCAAAAGGATAAATGGTTCAAAAGAACTTTTACAGACGCACCCTGAATTTTTATATAGACCTTTCCGTTGAAACCGAAACTGGAGTAACTGCGCAGAAGCCGGACAGCAAAAAAATTGCGTTTTCTGCCTTGACATGTGCAAAAACACATCCGGATGAAAATAGACGTTTTTTAGCTGTCCTGCTTCTGCGCAGTTATTCCAGTTTCGGTTCCAAGGAAAAGATAAGCAAATTCTGGCGCCATCTCTTGAGTAAACAAACAAACACAAACCAAGATATATGATTTTTACCCCTTCCCCCCTACTTTGGGGACATGTAAAACTTACTCTGGACCTAACGAATATCTGTTGCGAATATGAGCTCAATCGGATAAGTGGTTCAAAAGTTTTTAGAACATTTACAGACGCACCATGAGCCTGAATTTTTATATATAAAGATCTCAGTCTGTGTTTTGTCAACATTGTTACTTCGTCGGTGATTATAAATTTTGATTCTAACATATCTTTACCTTAAAGAGACGATGGATAAAGTTTGGATGCTGAGTTTTCAAGAAATGGAACGGCAACTTGAAACGCTATGAACTGTTCTACCGGGTTTTGCAAAGGTTCTGATACACATGTCAGAACCCCCCCAAAAATGACATAACTATGTGTGTGATGCAGTTAGACACGATTTTCATTGTCAGAATTGATATTGGTGTGTACACAACGCATATTAATCGATGTAACCGCCATCGGCGGCAGGCACAATCTCTAGGTGAGGTCTAAAGGCCCGGCAAACCTTACGGATGTAGTCTTTCTTCATGGCGGTCCACAAGCGTTTCACAGATGCTTTCAGCTGGTCGACGTTTCTGTAACGTATCTTGCAGGCCTTGCTCTCTGTATGCGCCCATACGCGTAGTCAAGAGGGTTGAGGATGGGCGACTGAGGAGGCCAAAAGTCCTTTGACCAGAAGCTCATGTTCGACCCCTACCACTATCAAACGGTCTTGACACTGTGGGCCGGGGTACCGTCCCGTTGAAAGACGTAGTCCGCATTCCTCGTCACCTTTTTCAGACAGGGCGGAACGTTCTTGGTCAAGATGTTCTTGTAGTCTGCCCCGGTAAGCCTATAACCGGTCGGGAACCAGATTGACGACATTTTCATGTCATTCGACGCCACGACGGCGAGCATCATTACTGAGGCCGGCTGCCTGGTTGTAGTCACGTAGCGGACCTCAGAGATGTCCTGGCCGAAGCTGACCACGCGGTCGTTCTGCTTGTTGACGACCGGGTCGACCGTGAAGGTTTTTTGCATCAGAAAAGATAATAATAATACAAAGAAATAACTCTTTAGCCACAACAAGGTAGTAAAAAAAAGGAAAAATAATACAAAACAAAAAATAAAATCAAACTTCTGAGAAGGTCAAAAGCCCTTTTGTATTATTTTTCTTTTTTTTTGTTTTATCTTGTTGTAACTAAAGAGTTATTTCTTTGTATTATTATTGTTGTTATATCCACACTTTGTTTTATATTATCACATCAGAAAAGATGACAATGTGATTGTCAATGTCGTCGAGAAAGCAACGACAGCGCTCCCAACGTTTTTCTCGCATGCAATCCGTCTTGACACGCGCTTCGAAATCTTTCCACCCTCTTCCTTGATGGCTCTGAATACCATGGCCACAGAAATCTTCTTTTCTTTGCGAACTGAAAGAGAATTTTGAGAGTCAGGTCACGTTCAAAGGCTTTTCTGACACCCACCTGCACGTGGGAGATCTTTGAGGCCTTTCCCTTTCTTCAACCTCTCTGCGACTCTATGAACAGTCATCCGGCTGACGTCGAGTTGCTTAGCGATGTCAGACTTGTGGCCTGCGCGAAGGAGCGCAGAGATCTCGATTCTGTTACGTTCCATCGCAATATTATTGCATTCATTCCACTTTAGAGCATTGACCACGTCTTCAACAGCACGTGGTCCGTGGATGCTTTCACCCCCTGATATCGACGCATCCACAGGTGTAAGAGAACTTTTGAAGGCCGGTACCTTCTTTCATGAATGTTGAAGCAATTACAGTTGTAACACATGGGAAGACTTTATCTCCATTTCCTTGGATGAAAGTCTATAAAACTTTAAAAAGATAGGTTTTTCCAGAACCACTAGGTCCATCAAGATAGAATAATCGAGTTGTGGCATTTTCATCGTAAACTGATTAAGTTATCCTTTCAAAAGCAGCTCTTCGAATGAGTCATTTTGCTTCTCTGCTCTCTTCAGTTGTATTAAAACTACTAAATTAAAAATATTAATATTTTACTCTGGAAATATTTTACTCTTCATATCGTTCCAGGATATACTGATCACTACAGATATATCTCGTCACAGTTTTAAATATAGTGTCTATCGTAAACCTACGACTACTTCCAACTTGATTCACTCTTCTTCATCACACCTCCCTCCCATAAACTTGCTGCTTTTAGACACATGATTGATAGAGCTTTGAAGTTACCAATGGACTACCATGATAGAAACAATGAATTTATGAACATATGATTCCTCGCAGAGACCAACGGATACCCGCAATCATTAGTTTCCCGAATTGTCCGCCAGAGAAAAAATAAACTTGGTTGTCTAGTAAATCAACAGTCTTCACCTAAGCAGCAACCGCCCAGACTGTGGTTTTCATTCCCATTTCTTGATACAGATGCTTCTGCCTTGTCCCATCTTTTCCGTGAATACAACGTCAATATCTCTTTCCGATCCCCAAATTCATGCCGTTCAATTTTCTATCGCCTTACTCCAGGCGACGACAATTCATTCAACCGATGCGGTGTTAATCGCCTCCAATGCACACAATGTGACAAATACTACATAGGAATGTCGGTTCGTAGTTTTGCCATTCGCTTTAAAGATCACGCCAAGTCATACAGGAAGAAAGACAATAACTCTCATTTCGCCATCCACCTTGAACAAGAAAATCACCCCCTCTGCAGCATTGAAGAAGCACTCAGCATAATACACAAGTCAGATAAACCGAAATTAGTAGCCATATTAGAAAATATAGAAGTTTACAAAGCTATCTCTGGTCCGTAACGAAATGGGCTTTTAAACAACCAAGTCTATTTTGATGTATATCAATTACTTCACCATCTACGCCATGATCTATAGTTTCGTGTCTATGTAGGCTAAACTTTTGCCATTTATCTATTGTTTTTAATTTTGGTTGTATATATTATTGTTGTATTTGTTGTATGGTTTAGTATTTTATATATTTTTTTTGTTTGCATTTAAAATTGAATTTTGTTGTAATGTTTTATTTTTGGTATATATTTTTAATATATATTTTGTAATTTTTAGATGTCTATTATATTTATATTTATTTATTTTATTTATTTTGAACTTTATTTATTTTTTCTTTGTTCACTTTCATACGTTCCTATTTCATTTTAATCCGATTACGTCATGATCTGTAGTTTCGTATCTAGGTAGGCTAAACTTTTGCCAAATTTTATCTTTCGTGGTTCATTTTGGTTTGTACTTTATTATAATTGAATTTTGTTGCAGTATTTGGTATTGTTTTGCTTATTATTCTATTTGTATTTTATTATATATTTGAATGTATTGTAGTGTTTAGAAGTGGTTTTTGTTTATTTTTTAATTGTTTAGATATGTATTATTTTATTTTATTTTCTTTATTTTATCTATCTAATAATTTTCTTTTCTTTTGTTCACTTCAATTTAATCCGGCTACGTCACCCTTATTTACGTCAGCCAATAAGAAATCTCCAGGTATTATATCATTGTCGTACCGGCTGCTAGCCTATTTCTTTTGTACCCTGAAGAAGGCGGGAATAAAGCCGAAACTAGTTTGGTTTTTTTTTTAAAACTAAAATGTTGTACTCTAATTAAAAGGCCTCTTTTAATTCTGTTATTAAAAACAGTACAGAGAACAACATCCTCACAGATTTAAAAACACTTTGTAAAAATCGTTTGTATTAAATTTACGGTCTAAAAGAAATTTTAACTGTCCCATTTAGCAAATATTCCTATGATAAATTAAATAATAAATGATATTATAACTGGAGATAAGCCTACCAAGCATCAGGTAAAGATTTTTCTATCGAAAATTAGAAGGAAAAACTCTGCGATCTGGGCTCGAAACAGGAACCTCGACTGTCATGGCCGACACCTCTACCAGTTGGGCTATCGCAGACACCCAGACTGCCATGCTGTCTCAAGGTGTCTAAAAGACAACCAAGTTGTCAAGGTTGAAAGCCCAATGGGGGGGCAGAATTTTTCCTTCCATTTTTCGATAGAAAAATCTGTTCCTATGATAACCTGAGTAGGGACGGGACCAGCAATTTGGCGCTGCCCGGCTTCACAGTTGTACGTGTGGTAGCTATCGCATTCTAGTTGTTTTAGAGTTCAGTGGTTCCTACTACCTTCGCACATGGTGCCTGCCTCTCCCACCTGGATTCACGTTATTGTGCATCTATCGGCATTCCAGTTGTTTTAGAGGTCAGTGGTAGGAACGCACTTGCACACATTCAGTACCTTCTTTCACTTCCGAACTTAGAATTTCTGAGGCAGGAAAGATTAATAAAATCGAACAATTTAACCAACAAAAATGCTGGATTGTGTTGCTCCCGGATCAATCAATTCGGAAAAGGCAAAATTATTGAGTAAAGTAAAGTTTCATCGACATCCGTGTACCGTTTTATAACCTCCGACTCAACAATAAATAAATTGGTATGGCGGAATGGTACATTCGCACAGGCCTACCACGAGAGAATGATACGGAATCAAAAAAAATTACGGGGCTGTGTTGGGACACGGCCGCTAGTTAAACCGTAGAATACGTCTTGAGGCCACATGGCGAATAAGAAAGAACTTTGTACAACACAATTTAAAAAATTTAATTTCTGATCTAAAATAAAATGTTCACACAAAAATGCAATTGCAATTTATCATAAATTGTTAACCAAACCTTTATGGCATTCCAACTTACAAATCACTGGTCAATGATAAGAGGTATATGTTAGAAATGGCAACAGACAAGAACCAATATTCCGCGCAAACATCAAATTTATTGCCAACCAAAGTAATAGGTGATTCGATGGATTTGAAATCTAAATTAAAATGTTTCTTCATAAAGCTAAGAGCGTATAAATTTAATGTAGCATCTACATTGATAATGCTAACTGTCATAATTGCAATGTTAGTATCCACCTCCATATTGTCACTGACTGGTCTAGTTGTTGGTGAATATTTCATTATCGCACTGAACAACAACATTTCCATATCAGATATCGACACTTTAGGATGAATGTAAACTGAGTGGCCAGATTATTATAACCACCCCATCAGTACTTCGTCGGGCCACCTTCTGCCTTCAATACTGCGGCGATTCGCATTTACTCCACGAGGTGCTGACACGGCACCATGAATGCTGTTGTATTGTGCTTTCTGGCCACAGTCCGCTTCAAACCCCTTCAGTCTCTATCAGTGAGCTTCGACTTTCGGGTAATGTTGTGCTTGGCAGATGATATCTTTACCTGCTTCTTATACGCTGTCATAACAGTCTTTGCCTGATGAATAAAACTGTCCTGTCTAATAAGAAATTTGTTAATTTGGAATCACATGTATGATGGCTCTTTCAACTTTCTCCCACAAATGCTCAATTGGATTGAGATTTGGTCATTATGGGGGCCACCTAAGCCAGGTTCGTCGTCGTTCGTGGCGATCGCAACAATCTCGCCTTCTTATCATTTTCAATTGTTCGAATCAACATACGGGTTAAAGCATATATTCAGTAACAATTTTTTTTTGCAGCAAACAGCGCACAGGAAATGTTTGTTCATGAAACTATTCCTGCAAAATAGGAGTTGCATGACTTGCCGCATTGTCATGTTGGAAGAAGCCATCTCCATTGCGATACACCATCAACATGATTGCATGAACTTGATCAGTAAAGATACATAGGTATGTTCTGATATTCCAACGTTTTTCTACACAAATTAAAGAGCCCATATTATGCCAGGAAAATATGCCCCAAACAATGACTGCCCCCACGAGCTTGAATGATAATACTCATGTATGTGTGGTCCATGCTTTCATGCAGTTTCCGTCGAATTCTCATTCTGTTATCTGCATGATGCAACTGAAAACGTGATTCATCAGACCACATGGCTTTATTCCGATGCTCAACTGTCCAATCATTGTGTTCATGTGCGAATTGGAGACGTTTTATCTTTTTAACTGCAGATAGCAAAGGTGTTCGAACTGGCCCTCGGCGCCCATATTCCATAGAATGCAGTGTATGGCGAACAGTGCGTTCAGAGATCATTTGAGAGGATCCCAGATAAAGATCTGCAGTAATTTGATGCGCTGTTGCCCTTCTGTTTTCTTGTACCAGTTCTGCCACTCTCCTTTTTACCAGAACATTGATGACCATATGAACATGGGGTCGAACACGCTTCTTTCTATAGTATAATGGTTTGAAGGTGTCCTATAGTAGAAGAGTTACGACAATTCAAAGAAACGTCTGAAGAAAATTGTGTTTTCCTGACATGAACCCACTGAAAACGCATGTTTATTCTGCCCCATTACCAGATGTTGCAATTCCTCATCAACGGATCCAGGATGGTTGTGACATCGTCTGTCATATACATGGTATTTTCTCGCATGGATCGGCTACATGCACAGGCTTCCTTGTAATCTAACGAAGGCCATTTACTATAGCAATTGTTATTGTCGTGTTATATCGTAGAAGGGGGGGGGGTATCGATAATTCGCTCGAAGTTTGATATCGATGCTGAATATCGTATCGAAAAGAGTATCGCAACATCCCTACGTAAGACACATAGTAAGGGCCCACACAGTAATGTGACTGACCTTGTGAGAAAGTATGACTTTTGAAACTGCTCTCCGGAACCGTCAAAACTTCGTTGAGCTTTGGTTTGGGTCATAGGCTCTTTTAGGGAATTCGACATCTTACCGGGACAAATATTAAGCAAATGCCCATTTTTCTCTCTTCAGGAATACACATATTTGTCGAACAGTCTTTCCTTCAGCAGCTAAGGTAACGATTTGGCCTTTATCGAATTGGTTTAATATCTTTCCTGTAGGCATTTTTATTATTCAGCAAAGTAAGGTGGCTCTCTCACAGCAACTCACAGAGCCCATAAGCTGAAATCATTTTCAAAATTCTCAGAAAATTTGAACTGTCTGCATTAATGTGAAACATACGTTATATGAAACACGTTATGTGAAATATAAACATTAATATGCATTTATGAATTTTGCATATTATTTGTTTGGTTTTCTTTTTTTTTTAGTTCTTTTTAGTTAAGGAATTCTGTTATTATGTGAATAAAAAGATATTTTCGAAATATTTTATATGTATATTACGAGAAATATTACAAAAACAGATAAATTTAATGCTTTGAAAACTCAAGATTTAAAGTACCCGTTTTTATTTGAAACGGGCCTTAAATGAAACGATTATCACACAATACTGCCTATTTTCTTTAAAGAAAATCTTAATTTTGAATTTAAAATAAACAATTTACATGTAGTATGAACAGTATTCATGAAATTAAATACAAGGAAATAGATAAATTTCATTTGAAATATCTGAATACGTTTTCGAAATTTTTCTTAACAAATTAGAAGTATTATTAAGTAGATGTCTCTCTCTATATTACTAACTGACTGGGAAAATATAATATTCGCTCTGGAAATCAATAATAATTCTCTCCCCCCCCCCCCTAATAAAACTGATTACTTGATAATTTTTTATTGCATAATTTTCATTGTTACCTTTGATTAAATTCATAAATTAACATTGATACCTAAAGTTTTCTCAAATGGTGAGTGATCTTATGAAGAAATTGAGAAAACACTGTGGTTGTTTGATACTGTGTTTGCGAACAATTTAAATTTTCTGTTTATACACTGTTTTTGTGGTTAGATTTTTTGAAACAATCCTACAGGAAATGTAGATATGCAATAACAATTCATAAGTATACCTGAAACCCATATAAGCGCTTCATATCATTTAAAACCCTTAGACTCAAAAATTAAGCAGTTCTGGTAGACTGCGCAGTTATGAAGTTCCAAATGCAAAAATTTCGTAATAGGAGCATAAAATGCGGTAAAGTTTGTCGGACTATATCAGTAATAAATTTACGCATAAATAGATCCTTTGTTTTTTAGGGAATTATTGCATTATATGTATACTTAAAATGCTACTTGCTAATTCAGTCTTGAAATCGTACAGAAAATTCTCCTTTATCAAATAAAATAATATTTTCTAATAGAAAACGAGGCATAGAAAATAATGTTTTGATGCAAATCAATTCACTAGATAATTATTGCATACCTAATCATTAATTTTAATGTGCCTGTGCGTTAACAAATATCCTTACATATATACTTTCCCAAGCTAATGATATCTAACATGTATTTCTCAATTCCATTTTAAATCATTTCTAAACGTAAATACCTATTTTGCCACTAACTTTCATGGACGATTGGCTTCTCTTTTCCTCCATCCTGAAAAACTGTTTTCACATGAAAAAGGATATCCGGTGGCATTCTAGTTTTTTGTTAATTACTTATTTATTTTTCAACATAATGTGAAATTTTCCACTCTGGTTATGTAATTAGATTGTCTCTCTCACGTTACTTTTTACGGATCAGTGGCATTGTGTGGGAATTCGAATAATCAGAGCATTTGCAAATCAAATATATTTCATTAGGCTCATTTGTCGTAATATTATATGAATTTGAATTTTAAGTTTTAATGCAGTTTTTGAGTCAATGATGCCATTTTCAGATTCAGACATTAAACTTAAACGTTTCAGTAACCTCTTATAGCCATATTTACAAATGTAGGATTCATTTTTCTTTTACGACGTACTAAGATAATTGATTGGATTTATTGATTCTACGTGTTTTGCATTCTCTCAACGAATAAAAGAATATCTTTATTGTGCCTATGATTTCGTTACATCAATTGGATTTTATTTCTCAAAAATAATCTAATTCCTAATTCTCAATACAATTATTATAATTTTCAAATTTGTCATAATAAAGCTTCTCACAATTATCGTTTTAGAAAGGAATAATTATGAAAAGAAAGAATGAAACTCGTGGCTGTTCCGCAATTCTTATTACTCCTCAGTGGCTTGGTTGATGTTCAGAGGATGGAGGCGATGAAATTACGAGTAAGGAGATTAGAATTATAGAGCTCATAATCTGCGAATCAATTCGTTAATCTAATATCAACAAGAGAAGTGAGGCAGTTAAGAGGTAAACTCGTAGAAAGCTGTTATAATGGCAATCCCTGGCGGCACTTTTAAGCATAGAAAGCTGCAGTAGGGATAAAAAAATCATTTTTGAAATTCACCACAACATCGTCTTTCGCTGTATCTTATTATGTTCGATCGACGCCGACTGTCACTTAACATATCACGTGATAAGTTATTGATTAAACGTTCTTGGCATTGTTAATTTTGTCTTTTCTTATCTAAGACAACACTATCTTAAACAAAATATTGTGAATTTAAAAAAGACCCAAATATGAAAAACATTTAATCTTTCATGACATTATTTCGTCGTCATCGTTTGGAATTTTTTGACACCACTTGTAAAAAATGGTTTGGGTCAAACGGAAGAATGAGAACGACACTGGGTCTAATATCTTTAGCGTAAAGTTAATGAGATATTTTTCGATTAATCTATAATTTATTAATCGGGAAAAAATAGATTAGTGGCAAGAAAATCATTCCCGTTTTATAAGGCTCTAGAAAGAAAATTCTGCGTATTGAAACCCATAAAGTATATCATTTCTCTCCACTCTTACTAATTGCTTTAATTATAATCCCTAGTGATAAAATCATTTCAGAATGGTGATTTTATTTTCTTAATTAACTCTCCATAACATTCATGATGTCAATTCTTTTTCGATAGAAATGAAAAGGTATAGTTAGGAAAGTTCAGAAATCTGGAAACTACTTGTGGATATTATTCCTGTTTATATGGTATAAATTAAATACTGGACGCTATTTGAAAGCTAGTTTCTTAACGACAAAATTAGACGAAGATGTTATTTGAGAGTCTTTTAATAGATAGCATACATTTCAAGAAAAGTAACGTTGAAATTTGATGACCTCAAATTTTGATCGCAACACATAGGCTAATAACTCAGCTTCTATGCCAGCTATTTCCACGAAAATTTGACTGAATGAATATTTAATGCAATTTGAACGTAATTTTCCTAAACAATATATGTAGTTTATAAAAGTTTTAGAAGTGCTTCTAGATAACATTAAGTTATAGCTTGACCACTTCTAGGAATAGATAACTTCTCATGTTTCTTTATCTTGCCGTTAATATAAAAACTATCAGTTTTGTTTTCCTCGAATAAAAAAATCATAAAATTTATTTTTCTAGTTACTAAATCAAGATTCTTCTCAATTTTTCTCGAAAACGTCATTATCAAATTGTAATAGGAAAACATTATTAATCTGATCTAATTAGTTTAATTCATAATTATTATCTAATTATATAATCAAAGTGTGCTTGCACAACTAGATCTACAGATATAATATCACGATACTAAAATAGCCCAGAAAGCCAAACAAAAGGGAAAAAAGAAATACTAGGCGAATCCTACTAATAAATTCGATTGTCGAAATATAATAAAAACCTAATAATTGTCGAAAGTTTCAAAGTCCCTGAAAACCGGTGTCAATTAAATACTTTTTTGTTATTTTCATGGTGAATTAGTTAATGTTTCTATCTTATAACATGGTAGTTGGCATGAAGACATTTTTAAATAGTTCCGTTTTCTTCTGTATTACGCAAATAAACAACGATACAAGTATTTCCTATAATAACTTAAATAGTAGATGTATCCATAGAAGAAATCAGTAGATACAACTTTTAACAATAATATCAAAAAGAAAATAATATACAGAATTTACCGTTTTCTCCAGCTACTGAGAATTGGAAATGAGTCATGAGGCAAATGAAGAGTATAGCATATTTCAACATGGTGAAGTTAATAAAAGCAAGAGTTTTGGGACACATGTACACTGAAAAATGTAAAATAAATATTAAGTTTTTTTTCTGATGTTGGCTCAGCTCTGCTCCATATGAGATGTTAATTGTTAAATATGTTTGTTTAACACTTCCTGTGTAAACGTCATCTGCCTATGCAAAAAATCAAAGAATATTATTTCCTGAAAAGAGGGAGATGGGAGGGGGGCTGATTACATATAATTATTCACGGAATTATTTTATAAAAATAACGGGCATTTGTTGTGCGTTTATACGTATTGTAATTTTGTGAAAATTTTGAGTCCGAGGCGAAAGTATTGACATTTTTCTTTTATTGAAAATCTATTGGCGCAATAGGATAATTATAAGTTTTATTAGTCCACAAATCCAAAAATATGGGACATTCAAAGCACAAAAAACAAATTACATAGCATTATAAACGAAGACCAGGTATTCCTAGAATGACCTACTTACTCATAAATGTAACACTGGATGACAAAATACATTTATTATAATGAAAATTCTTAAAAATAAGAAAAAAATTAAAAGAATTTTATAAAAGGATTTAAAAGCTGTAACCTCAGTGTTTAAATTTTTGTGCAAAGTTTATATTTAGACTTTGTAAAATATTTTACACTTTTACTTAACTCACAACTTCTTTACTTCTTTCTTTCTCCTTCATACTTTGCATTTTTTCACCCACTGCGATTGTTCAAACGACTTCAAAGTTGACATACTCATTCACATCCAGCGACAATACACTCCAGTAAAAAAAATAAAAAAATTGAATACCTAAAAATGATTGAAACTGATTTTCATTTAACTTTTTATCTTGTATACAGGCCGGGGGGGGGGGGGGGGGAGTCAACCACACTTCAGATTTCATTTTCATTCAGATTTTCTTCAATTTTCACATAATTTGTATCAAAAGGATGAGTTAAATATTTGATTGCAAATCCAAGACCGAACAAAAAAATAAAAAATAAAAAAATATGTACAAAAAATTTTAAAATTTTAAGCACACACTTTTACTTTAAGAACTGAATAAAAAAGCAAAATATAATTTTTGGTCCCTCTCATTTAAACGAAATTCCCAAATTAAAAAAAAAAAAATGAAAGGCAAAAGTATGACGGCGCGCGCTTACAAGTGAACGGTAACAACAGTTGTCACAAGGAGACGATGTCGGACATGGAGACTCCAAGTAATCGGACACACTGATTTTGATAAAACGAAGAAAAAAAGTATTCTACGTGTAGCTTTCACCAGAGTAAACACCCACGCAAAGCCATTCGCCGCACTTATCATAAATTTCAGAGAAAAAATTGATAAAATTTGTTATAATTGACTACACTTTATTAATACCCAAATTATAGAATTGATATTTATCGAGTTGAGGTGGACTATTGTTAAAATGCTAGAATTCTGTTTCGCAATTATGGGTTAAAATCTCATATACGATAAATTTTGTTTTTTCTCTTCGTAGTTTTTTTTAACATGTACGGGAATGTGTAATTTCTTTACTAAACATACGTATTTCCGAATTTACAATTTGCTACCATTATTAAGTACCTAAAGGTGCTTTATGCTATCTGTGTGGAGAAACGTGTCTGTTTGTCTGTCTGTCTGTCTGTCCGTCTGACCGTAACTCTAACTCCTCCAAGGCTATGAACGATTTTCAAAATCTGTTTTCCTCAAACGATTAATATGGTTTATGACAGAAACGAATTAGAAATATTATCGAAATCAGTTCAATGGTACGTGCATAAATGATATCTTCATGACCCCACCTATCATTTTTTAATGCTAAGATATAGTAGGTAATAAACTAAACAAATAACAACGACGAGATATAAGCGGTTATTAATTACTGTTTTCGCCAATTGAAAATATGGTTCCCTGAATAAACCTATTTGAAGAAGGTCGTAATCGATGCAATGGCATGGGCTCTAATGGTACCCTTATGACACCCTCAAAACTTGATATGATATAGCAAGTTGTACTTCCAACAACTCGAAATGATAAAATAAGAGCGAAGAAAACGTTATTAAGTACCGAAAAGTGCTTTATGCTATCAGTGTGGGGAAACGTGTCTGTCTGTCTGTCTGTAACTCTAACTCCTCCGAGGTTAAGAAAGATTTTCAAAAAACGGTTTTCATCAGTCGATGAATATGGTTCATGGCACGAAACTACCACAAACATTATCTAAATCGGTTCATTAGCACGTGCACGAATGGTACCTCTATATTACCGCCAAGCAATTTTCAATGGGAAGCTATATTAAGTAAGATATCAAACAAATCGTAATGACGAGATAGAAACGAATAAAAATTACTATTTCGGCCAATTGATAAATATGGTTCAGGAAATGAACCATTTTGAAAATGGTTGTAATGGAAACAATGGCACGTGCTCTATTGGTGCCCTTATGACACCCCCAAAAATTTTCAATGATAAGATATGGCATGTAATATATCAAACAAATTGGGATGATGTATCATGAATGAACATAACGTAAAATTATAGATAGTCCAAATTGGTTTCAAGGAACCTGGTTTAGTGGAACCATTCTGGTTTAGTGCTACCATTATGGTTCATTGGAACTTTCAATGCTAAAA
>JAHWFO010087523.1:0-34424 GCA_023313115.1 Rhysida immarginata | reverse complement strand
ATACAGCGATGGATCGAAATGACAGTTTGGCATCTTGTGAAGAGCTTGCATAATAAACTGCTAAACTGCTCTCACCATCATTTAATTACAGAAATGAAAGGGTTTATAAGTTTAAAAATTTTTTATCGTCATCGGCAATACAATTATTTACAAGGGATATTTTAGTTTCAGCTTCCGATGGGGCATAAAATAAAGACAAATGTGAACAGCAAAATGATTTTATTATCAGTGTTCAAGTACAATCAAAGTTATTTTTTGACGTAGTCACCGTAAAGGTTGACAGTTTTCAAACCAGTGGCGAGTTTACCAATACCCTCTTGCTGCCAGCATGTTGAAATAGGTCTCCACATCATTCGCATGTCTCGCGATCTCCACCCTCCACTGCCCACTTGTTACTTAACGCCCCCCTACTGCCCAATTGCTACTTAACGCCCCCTCTAATGACCCTGCCGCCCCTTAGGGGGCGATATCGCCCACTTTGAGAAACAGTGTTCTAAATGATGGAGTCTTATCACATTTTGATGATATCCTAATTTATGCATCATCATTGGAGCAGTTGCAAGCACGTACCCGGGCTATACTGGAACGATTAGCAAAACAACGATTTTTTTGAAAATTATCAAAGTGCCTGTTCAGAGCTACCGAAATCGAATATTTGGGCTTTAAAATTTCCGAACAGGGGAAAGCTTGTGAAAGTAAACAAACTGAATCAGTTATTAGTTGGCCAAGACCCCGCAATTTAAGCCAATTACAATCTTCTTAGGAAAAGCCCATTTTTATCGTCACTTCATACTGGACTACGCAGCTAAAGCAGCACCGTTATTTTACTTACTAAGGAAAGACGAGCCTTTAGTGTGGAGAAAAACGCAGCAGAGAGCATTTGAGACTTTGAAAAAAGATTTCACATCGCTGCCAATATTAAGGATATTTGATGCAACTAATCTCTACACGTATTTTGCGATGCATCGAACACGGCCATAAGAGCGGTGTCATTCTTGCAATCATTCCACTGGGAAAAAAATTACAAATAGCTTTCGAATCTAGAAGATTCAGAAGAGAGGAGGATAATTTTTCAAACTATGCTAGGGAATTACTGGCAGTAGCACATGCAGTCAATAAATGGAGGCATTATATTCAGCAAGTAAAAACAATCATATATACTGACAATCAAGCTATGTCGAAATTAATGTCTCAAAAGAACTTATCTCGATTGCAAGCAGAAGTGCTTCAACATTTGTTAGATTTTCACATAGAAATCAAATACTTGAAGGCAAGTGATAATAGAGTAGCGGATGCTATGTCAAGGTTGGAAGAAAACACACTGAATTGTATTCAGCAGGAAAAGCTGCTTTCAAGGCGGGGAGAATGTCAGGGCAAAATTCATATAAGAGAAGAGAGGAGCCCGACAGATCGCCGTTATGGAGATCGTCACCACCGGATAGGTCATCTTATTCATTACGTCGTTTCCTGAAGAGGAATCGAACACACGATTGCTCGGCGACGTCGTCGCTAGCGTCATTCCCGCCATCAAGTACCCGGTATTTTGACGAATAAGTGAGTGGAAAAAGGAATGACAAAAAAAAGTCAGAAAAAAAATTTCAAATTTGAAAAAAAAGATCGTTGGAAAAGGTGTAAGAAAAGAGACTATGGAGCAACGTGGAAAATAAGTGCGAAATAAGAGGAGAGTACAACTGGAGTAGGAGAGGAGCGGAGAGTGCACATATAAGGACTTTCTGTGAATGGATTTGGAATAGTAGGAGCAGAAGTTGGATTTCCTGCATGATTGTGCCTTCATGATTTGCCGACCAGTGAGTAGCACGCCGCTCTGCGTGTTAGAGGTGTCATGTGAGGCAGCGCAGTATTTTCGAATGCAATTTCGTCGCCACGGAGTATAGCCCGTATCATTCCTGCATGAGAATTTTTTCGTAGTCTCTACACACATTTTTGCTCGAGGACCTCGGCGGGTTTGCACTGCTCCAAAGATGAGAATTTTTCACCGACCTATGCGGCTTCGAAATTGTTCGATTGGGAGCACGCCTAAAATACATTTCTCAGCGTTCATTTTACACCAAACTAGAATTAATCGAATGCGATGTTTTTTTTATCAGGATGGACATATCTACGAATTGGACATATCTCGGAATGTATCGTAAGTGATTTACCTTTTTCTTTTATTTAATGGCAAGAGGTTATTGCACCCCGGATTTCGTTAATGTGGAGTAATTCTTCAACATTAAGCTGTTGTGTATTGGCGATGTTATTGTCTGGATTATTTGGAAGCCATCGTACTTCTTGACTATTATTGAATACGTTTCAGTGACTTGGACGTTTGTCGAGCAGACATTATAATTTAGTCTGCGGTTGGATGTTACGCAGTGAATTTATTTCTAAGGCATAGTGTTGCTTACCACCGTGGTGAATTTTATTAAAATTATAAAGGCTCTTTTCAAATACATAATTTTAATTAATTTCCTTGTACTACTACGTTAAGAACACGTAGTCGCCATCATTTAAAAGTTATCCGCAATTATTACTGTTTATATAAAAAAGTGTAGTGTCAATGCTGAAAAGCATTATTGTTTGGGTTTTATTTTAGAACTTTATTCAAGCCAATATCTACAATTAAGAGTTATAATTGTGCTATTACTTCCTGTATTTATAACGGCCAGGAGCTGCGAAGCCATATCGTTAAAATTTATATAAATTAAAGTTATATCTGTCCAGCGAAAGTTGGAGGGGGTGTGTCCATTTAAACTTCCTACTTCAATTGTTAGACATTGTTGATTCTACTTTGGCAACAATGTCTAACAATTGAAATAGGAAGTTTAACTGGACACGCCCAATCCAACTTTCGTTGGATACGGTAATTGATTATTCCTTCACTACTTGTGTCCATATTTATTATTTTCCACTGCGTTAGGAAAAAATATCTTAGAGGGGATTTGAACTCCTACCTGCAAAAGATAATTCTTCAGTTTTATCACTAGACCCAATAAACGCGATAAAAACCTACTCTACATCAAAATTTTATTCGAACGAATGCCAAGCTGCCTTTGTCAGCATATACAAGAACTTGATCTGTACAGAGAATTCTGTTCTGATGAAGTAGAAGAAAATCGGCATTTGATCAGGTGGGACGTAAAAATTGTTGCTCAGACAACAATGTTCAGGTGACTTTTCAGTTCCGGCGTGTGTTTCAAGCGAGCATCAACAATGCTTAAACATGCAACATCAATGAAAAACTATTTCCGTGACGAACTCACATTTTCTTCTTTATTAGAAGCTTTAGCTAAAAAGCTATTTATAAGAATGCGCCCTTGGTCTGTACCTTAAAGGTAGGCATGAATCCACCTTTTTGCATTACTGATGACGCGCCAAACGATGTCATTTGGAAGACTGAATTGTATGCCCTTATAATTTTAGGAAATGTTTGGAATCTATGTTATTATATAAGTAAGATAACAATGGATCTAGAGGCTCTTTAAGTGGCGGCAGCTTCACTTTTCCATTAGATCAACAGAACAATCTCAGGAAGTTAAATAATAACTCCAAATTCGTTAAATAATAACTCAATGTATGTAAAAAAAAAAAAAAAAAGCGAAGGGATTATACATTCTATGAAAAATCCGAAAAACAGGAATTCTAGGTGATATACTGGGACTTTATTTAACTTCTTTTTGAAATACCTCAGATTAAAATGATATAAATATTCACACCAGGGAACATCGCAGGAAACTTTAGAACCTTTAGAATAAGAAACAAACCCACAAACAAACAATCCTACAAACATTTTTTTTATATACATAGAAGATAAATAGTTAAAGAAGGATGTTTGCTTGTGGGTGGGTTATGAGTTTGTAGTGTTGTTTCTTATACAAATCCACAGTTTTAATCTGATATTGATGAAATTTGGCACACTTGATCTTTAAAGCACGAGGAAGGTCACTGTCTACCTCAGATTTCGAAAAAATAATAATTATCAATAAAAAAATCGATATTCATTATGATGGCAAGGCATATTAATGAGAAATATCTCATGACCAACAATGCAAGGCAAAGTTTGTGCAATATAGATAAGTTTCAATTGGTAACAATGCATAGAAATCCTGTGATTCAAGTTTTTCATAGAATTGAGAGTTCTTAGTACTTAACAAATTCTTGAAAATCTTTATAAATGATCAGTAACTGGAGATAATGGGGAGTTAGTAGACTATTCAGAAAGAGTGGAAAATCGACATGGGAAACACTCGTTTAGCTCCGTGCTGTATTGAGCAAATGGTAAGCAAATAAATACATTGGTAGACTACACAAAATGATCAATGTTTTGCTTCATAACATCGAGAGAAGAGTGGTAATTGCAACAACATGAAGTGTACATCTAAAGTAAGATTACGAGACTAAGAAATTATTTAGACTCGCACTGGCATACTTGGAGAGGTCCATCCATTTAAGAATGTTTACTGTATTAATTATAAGCGTTTTCATGTGGATATTTTTAAGATATTTCAAAATTTAATCAAAAAACAACGAGTCAGAGCCACTCCGGGGTTATCTCGTAGCTTATTTGGTTGCACAGCAGATCCAAACATTTCAAAAAATACATTTTGACTATAATCTGTGAATGTGAATATTTTGGAAACTGAGATACTAATAATGCGATGACTGAACGTTCGTTTCCGAGAATTATTAATAATGAGCATAAAATGATGATACAGTGACAGGACATAAATAAGGCAGCATTTATTGAGGGGGCAAAGGAGTCAGACGTGTCTCCCTTGAGCTCCCTATCAAAAGTGCAGACGACTGGCAAAAGAAAAGAGAAAAAACGAGTATTAGAGCCGAATCACTAGAACAGCCCTTGAAGGAGTGACAAACGACACTCGATCAAGTGCTGAAGGTCAAGGGCTACTCGAAAAACCCAGATTCCAATCATTAACGCATTTACCGTCTTCCCTCATATGAGTATTGCTTGATCCCTTCCTTGAAGAAACCAGTCATGGGTTTGAGGATATTTTTAACGAAAGTGACGAAATTTTCGCATGGAAAGCGTCATGTTGCTAGGCAACAACAATGGAGGACATAGGTCAATGAAAAGGAGTGAAGTAGAAAAGAAAATATTTTGTTTAATGTTGCCTACACAAATAAAGCTTCATTAAATTTTTGCCTTAAATAAATTATTAAATAGTTAAATATATTTTATCATTTTAGGTTAATTAAGGAAATTAATAGTTCATAAGCCTAATAAAATAAACGAGAAAATTTTTTAAATGCTGCTTCATATCAATTTATTTATTTAATTTATTTATTTATTAAATTTTATTTTATTTATTTAATTTAATTTATTGATTGTAATCCAATGTTTTCGTATAAAATACTAATAATTTTTAATAGCGTAAATGTTAGAACGCGTATATAATTTAAAAATATACAAAATAATAAAGGCATACATAATAAATTTCGCCACAGCAGTTTTTCTTCCCTCCCCCCGCCTTTATTCGTTTGAACTCCTCTTGTATAGAGCCCATTTCAAAATGAACGTTTTTAATACGACGGTATCTCGC
The DNA here is from genome assembly GCA_023313115.1 of Rhysida immarginata. Taxonomy (NCBI): domain Eukaryota; kingdom Metazoa; phylum Arthropoda; class Chilopoda; order Scolopendromorpha; family Scolopendridae; genus Rhysida; species Rhysida immarginata. The sequence continues at coordinate 28,863 of JAHWFO010087523.1, read as the reverse complement.
AGCAAGATATGATGATACCTTTCAATTAAAGGCATTCTATAACTTGTTCGTTTTTCGCGCTGAAGTAAAAACAATGCAATGGCATGCCATTTTTACTACGAAGCGATGAAATGGCTGCCATGCTGTTTCACTAGATCAGCGAGGTGGAGAAGAGAATTAGCTCCTCAAGTGGCCAAAATTGATCACTTGAAATTTGGAGTGGCAAACTCTCTGTACACTTCAGTATAACGCGTTAATGATGAGATGAGGGCAGATCTTCCCTTGAATGCGGTCGCTGGAGTAGGAAACCTTACTCGACTCGACTCTTACAGAGCCTAGTGATTCGGCCCTTAGTCAGAGAAACTCTGCAGCTAAAACAGAAAAATCTATAATGGTATTGGAAACATCTGAACAAAGGGAGTTTCGAATAGAGCAAGAGAGTATAAAAAATTCTATGTTAAGGGCAGGAAAATGCTGGGTCTAAAGTATCCAGTGATGTTCCCCGGTGGTGAAGATGGTTATTATTTTAATCTGAGGCAAGTTAACAAGAGGTAAATAAAGTCCCATTACATCATCTAGAATTCCTGTTTTTCGGTTTTTTTCATATAATGGATAGTCCCTTCGGTCTGTGTTATTTTCTTTGAGTTATTATTTAACCAATTTGGAGTTATAATCTAACTTCTTGAGATTGTTCTGTTTACCTACAAGTGTAAGTACGCAAGGCCGGATCCTCTACTAGTTATATATATACGAGGGGAGATCAAAAAAGTAAGTTGCACTTCCGCGGTATGGCAATTTATTACACCACCTATACAAAAGCAACACGGCTATAGCAGCATAGAATGTAGGGTCTCTTTTCCACATAGTCCCCAAGAGACCCTAAACATTTATCCGAACGTTCAACCAACTTTTCGATTCCGGATGCATAGAAATCTCCTCCAGCGTTTTGTAACCACACGGTGACAGCCGCTTTCACCTCCTCATCGTTTCGAAATCGTTGTCCACCAGTTATATGCGTCGATTCTCTCTAATGATCGCATCCACACGATCAACATTTGCAATGGTACGGGACGTTGTGGGCCTGCCTACGCGATCTTCGTCCGTGATATCCGTGCGTCCTGCTTCAAATTGTTGACACCAATTTACAATTCCTTGCCGGGAAATTGCACGCTCTCCATATACAGCAATGATTTCACGATGAATGTCCGTGCAATTCACCCGTTTGGCCTATAGAAATCGGATTGCTGCTCGCACCTCAAGTTTGGAGTGGACATCCAGTTGACGCGCCATTGCTTTTAGCCCGCTAGTCACACAAAACACGACGGGAAACCACAGCAACCGTTCTATCCGACGTCTGCGCAGTTAATGACCCTTTCCTTTCTCCGCTTTGCCCAAGATTGCGATACACAGAGCGCTCCTGCGGCGAGTTAGTGCAACTTACTTTTTGATCTCCCCTCGTAAAAGATTATTACACTTTTCCGCGTTTCATTGTTTAATGTGTTGTTTAAAGAAAATTAATATTTCAATTTGTAGTCAGACGTAATGCTAAAAGAAAAATTTTTAATATTAATACTATTTGATATGTTTGTTTATCATTTCAAAAAATCTTTGCAATATTCATCCTTGGTCGATTATGAAACGACTTAAATTAAATTTTACATTCTCCCGTTTCCCAACTTTGTTACAGTATTTAAGCGCACTTTGCTTTTATTAGAATAAATCGTGACAGATTTGTCAACGTTACCGTATACCAATCATTCACCACAAGCCAGTCCAAGTGGGCAGAAACCTACCGTAGTCGCAATAACAGTCACACAACATTAAGCGTTTTCACTAATTTCTGATGCGCTTGGTTGCGCGATGGCGCTCTAACTAGGGCGGACTGCGACTCGCGAATCGCTTTCTTGACCAATAATTTAGAGCGAACCGTTATTGATTGTTAAGAAAATGACTAACTAAATTCGTTAAATTGATATTAATTTTTATTGTTGAAACAATTTCATTTTAAACTGCGTAATTTGGCAAGTTCTTCACGCCTAACCTTCCACGATGCATGGTTGTTGATATTAATCAACCGCGGCTTTGCAAATGCCGGTTCGATCAATAAACCGTTGATGGTCTTCACTCGTGAAAATGCCACGTACGATAAGCCAAGTCCAAATTCTGAATCACCAATGTCTATGACTGCTTTATCAACAGTGATTCCTTGTGCTTTGTGTCTGGTGATTGCATAGGCTAACTTAAGCGGAAATTGCTTACGCGTACAAGATACTCCTCCTTTTTTGAAGCCAACGGCGATCGGTAAAATGGGAACTGCTACATTGGTTAATGTTGGTCCAGTATAGGTTGCGGATTTGACGAGAATGCACATCGGCACTTCATTCAAGTGGTTGCGAGTTTCAGTTGGCGAGTAGACAATGTCGACAACCACACCAAAAAGATATTGTGATTACGCTGTGATTACAGCACTTAGAATTACAATATATACCTCAAAATGTAGATTCAATATTCAAGAATGCAATGAAATCGAAAAAAGATCGCTAAAAGTTCTAAGAACTTCGAAATTTGGCCTTAAAAATCGAATGTGCAGAGCAAAATTTGCGAAGGGCTTCGCCGTATTTTGTATGTCAAAAATTCTATTTGCACGCGCAATGTTTGTTTACGTTTTTCTCAATGCATTCCTATGGGAACAATTGAAGGGTGATTATTCCTCCATGGTAGTTCGGATTTGAAAATTTTTTTTTCTTGACCATCACCATGGTCATGCGCATGCACGTGCAAATTTTCATTATTGTGACTATTACGTGTCAAAAGTTTTATGCGGCCATCGAATTACACTTGTCGACTGTTAACAGAGCTTCGCTCTAAAAAAACAGGTGATAAAAGTTCTAAGAACTCGATAAAATGGTCTCAAAAATCGATGGTGCAGAAAAAAATTTGCGAAGGGCTTCGCCATATTTTCTATGTTGAAAAATCTATTAGCGCGTGCAATTGTTTGTTTACATTTTTTTCAATGCATTTCAATGGGAACAGCTAAATGGTGATTATTCCTCGATGGCTGAACCGATTTTTAAAAATTTTATTTAGTGACCATCAGGATGGTCATGTCCAGCTGTGTGCAAAATTTCATTTGTCTATGTTCTCTGGTTCAAAAGTTTTATGCGCACAAAGAATTTTGATTTTCGCCTGATAACAGAGCTTCGCTAACGCTTCGCTCTAATAAAGGTTCGGGTAGACATTAATATGCATCGGATGCTTGGAACAAGATCGCTCTCTGGGTCACGATAAAATGCAGAAATGTCTGAACCATCGATCAATCATGTCCTAATAACAAGCTCAGACCACGTCGGAATCTATATATTATTTATCAGCATCTCGTCCTTGTGTTCAAATCCAATTTGTTTCTTCTGGAGCGAAATTCGTTTACTAATCATGGAACAAATTATCATGCATTATCATGCTTAAAAACCCCATCAAAGCCCACGAGAGGAGCAAACCCTGAAGTACATTTCTTACGTAATTAATTTTTTTCTTGCTTAACATGTATCTAAATAGATCATTACTCGCACAAGTCTTATCAGCAAGTTCTAGTGCACGCTCGGTTCTATGTCTGGAGAACGCTTTAATACAACTACGTTGCTGTAGGGCACGTTATAACCACTCAAGTAATGGGAGGGAACAGGGCAAAACTAGGGAGCGCAATTGGGGTTTGCAGGGACAGGAAGGGACCGTTATTCTGAATAACTTATTCAGCGAATGACTTCCCACCAATTATCTGCAGGTTCTTTGCGTGGCTCGGCTCGTCTGTCTGTTGCGTGTTGAAACGGCACCCGTCGTCGACACTGAAAGGGATTGTATGCTTGTTGTGAAAACCCAGTTCATAGTATTCTGTGCCGCTGACTTTAAACATCTAGGAAACGTATCGCAAGAGAGATTGACCTCTCTGTGGTCTACAAGAGTCAACTGGAAAATGGTTAATGAAGCCAAAGCATTTCTCAGGAAGAAAATCCAGGAATCTATAAACTACCATGTTCCAAATGTGATGCGGTCTATTATGGGCAATCGAAAAGAGCAATAAAAACGAGAATAAGCGAACACTTACCTTGGTCAGGAACGGTAAATTTGCTGTGTCGAGATTCGCGGACCACGTTCTAGAACGCCAACGTGACTACAGAGCAGAAGATTTTGAAATCATATACAGCACAAGTGACCCCAGGTTATTAAACTTCTTGGAGTCACATGCCATTACCAACGAAGACCCTGCCAGGTTACTGAACAGCGACGCAGGCCCCTTGGATGTGACAACTGAAGGAAGTAGAGAAACGACAATCGACAATCGAACAGTGTAGTGTATCGGTATTCGTGTGGAACTTGAAGCATAGCTTCCATAATCTCACCCTTCATAATCATATTCCAAGGGAAATACACTGAACTAGAAAAGAAGCCTGATGTACCCACAAAGGTCATCCAAAGTATGAAAGAAAATTGCCTCCTCTTGGTGGAGGAAAATTTGATTGACGATTGTCTGAACTAGGAGTATATTACATAGTAAGCCACAGAAAAAACGAAAGAATTTATGAAACCCAGTAATCTGGGAAGATGACATTATGAATGTCATCAAAATTGACATCAAGGATATGTCTTGGATTACGATGCCTTTTTCTATGTAGAGAATGTTTTAGAATGCCAGAGACTAGATCATTATCATGATTTGCCATAATAGGCAGCACGGTTTTCATGAGCTCTTGAACATATTTCCCGACATGGGTCATATCGAAATCATTATGAATGGAGTAATTGCGAGCAATTCTCCTATCTAATTGTGCAATAGTCCTTAGGGTAATGTTCTGGAAAGTTTGGAGTTCCTTCCATCTTGTCTTGCAAATCGTAGCCCAGACGGGCATGCCATATAGCAAGATGACACGAACAATTATTTTGTATAACAGTAGTCTGTTATCAACACTGAGGGCACTGTTACGACCCAACAGAGCAATTAAACTAAACTTTGCTTTTTTGGCCTTGTTCATCGCATGAGTCACATGCATATTCCATGATATTTTGAATCAAAAACAACGCCAAGGTATCTATAATTATCAACCCATTCCATGTATTTGCCATATAACTTTAAGGAGTCAAGATTTCTCTTTTTCTTCTTAGTGATAAACATTGCTTTGCATTTGTCGACATTCAGTTTTAAACCAGTCGCCACTTGCTAAACCAGATTTCACATTCTTTAAGGGCTTTCTGCAAACGTGATACAACAACACTAGGCTGGCGTGCCCATGTCAGTATAGCAGCATCATCCGCATAAAAATATAGCTTGCAGTAAGAGATTTCAGGGAAGTAACGTATATAGTAATTGAACAGAACTGGCCCCAGCACTGATCCTTGTGGGACATCGCCATTTATCTCACAGGTATCAGATAATTCATCTCCAACTCTGGCCTGAAAAGACCTGTTGGACAGAAACGAGTGGACTAGACTAATTAAATCATGTGGGAAACCATCAGTTATCATTTTATAAATAAGGCCTTCATGCCAGACCTGATCAAATGCTTTATGAACATCTAAGAAGATGACGCCGCAATACATCGAAAGATTAAGGGGAGTGTTAACATCCGCCTTAAGTCTCCAAACTTAGAGCTGGCAAGAATGTTCCGCCCGAAAACCAAATTGTTCTGCACGGATGAGATTATTGGTTGTGCAGAAATCTAAGAATCTTGTGAGAATTGTTCTCTCCAAGACTTTGGATATAGAAGACAGCAAACTGATGGGCCTGTAGCTTACAGGGTTTGCAGGATTTTGACCGGGTTTAGGGATACTTAGGACAAGAGAGTGTTTCCATGTATCCGGAAAGTAACAGTTATCCCAACAGTCGTTTATAATTTTAGTGATATCACTAGTTACATTTTGCGGTAAGTTTTTTAAGGCATTGTTATTGATAGTGTCTTTACCTGGTGCCTTCTTTTTCTTGAGTTTCTTAAAGCAATTTTGAACCTCAGCTACCTGTATTTTATGTTTGGCCACATGATGGCTATTATTGTATTACTTTGTTATGCTGCTCTCTACCATTTTGGATATTTATTGTCCTTGTGGATGATCATCCTTTGGAGTCACAAATTGTTTTATAAGTGAATCAGCAATAAGCTGTGCTTTGTCTTGGTCATTAGTTATGAAATGTCCATTAGTGTCTAAAAGCGGTGGAATGTTCATGGAATGTTTTGTAAGGCTCGAATCATGCACCATGTAGAATTGTCCTGGGTTGACAAGCTCTTCACCTTCTCATTCCATCTATCGTTACGAAGTTTATTTACTTCCTCGTGTATTCTTCTCGTAAGTCGGTTATATTTGGTTTTAAGCCAAGGCTCTCGTGTTCGGTGCCATTGCCTCCTTACCCTGTTTCTTTGATCTATTAGATACTTGATTGCTGGAGTAAGATCGAGATGATCAGGCCGTTTCACGTCTACTGGAGAAGCACAAGCATTGATGGCTTCAGTATTACGTGTAGTGACCTTTTCAACATTTATGTCTATCTCCTCCGTACTATGCACATCATTGAGTAGATTACTGTCATTTTTGAGAAGATCTCTGAAAAGTTTCCAATCTTGTTTAAGCCCCATTTGTTCTCTGCAGTCAATATTGAGATTTTCAAAATTCAGTGCGACCGGTTTATGATCTGAAGATAAATCATCAACAGTAAAAATATCGAATGGCTTATAATAGCCTTTCAGCAAAACAATATCAAGGACATCACTTGTAGGTGAGTGGTCACAGTAATATGTGTCGTTTACAGGACCTATCGCAATGATATCAGTTTTGCTCTGTATATATCTAGATAATATGACACCGTTCTGATTATGACGTTTGGAGTTCCACTGCGAGTGCTTAGCATTCAAGTCTCCCGCCATTACCACTGGGATACTCCCAGAGAATAGATCATCGAGCTCGTCAACATCGATCTTATGCTTGGGAGAGTTGTAAAGAGCCAGGAATTTAACATCGCCAACAATAGTATCCGTGATAATAACAGAAGCAACCTCCATTCCTGTATACATTCGTATGAGGTCTTCACGATGCCGAATGCCTTTTTTAACGATAATTGCTGCACCTTCAGAGGAGCTTTTGACATTGGGAGCATTAATTCTATCTTTGCGATAGACACAGTAGCCCAGGATTCTGAAGTCCTGGCCCGGCTTTAGATGTGTCTCACAAACAAATGCCACGTTTATATCCCATTTAATTAAATAGTTATAAAACTCAATACGCCTCCGGGGAATTCCCCTGGCGTTCCATATGACGCAACGAAGCTTTCCTCTGTTAATAACAGTATAGCGTCGATCAGCCATAACCTCAGTGTTTGCTCGTAAAAATTCCACTCATTTGTGGATATTTTTTGCCTAATTCATTATACAAATGGCATATACTGCCTAGTTGTTTGCACATGTCTTGAATGTCATTTATGTTAAATCTTTTATCCGTTTTCTAGACTATTGAGGCATAGGATGTCTCCAGAGTAACTTTAGTTGAGACTCGTTTGACTTGCGGATATTTTGGGCATTTTGTATAACTGGATGTGTGCTGCCCATCGCATCTTATACACTTTGGAGGATTTTGTCCTTTAACATTTGGGCAGTCTCGTGACTGGTGGTCTTTAGCACATTTGTTACAGCGAGGGGCTTCAGTACACCCTAGAGATATATGACCAAATCATAAGCAATTAAAGCATTGTAATGGTCTCTTATTTCCACGGAACATTTCGATGGATACAGCTAAGGGTCCTATGCGAGTAACATTTCTTAGAGTCTTGTTGTGCTCTGTGTTCGCTAACAGAACCAGAATCATGGGCATATCTATGGATCCTTTAGATTTTTGAAAATAATTGATCTTTTTTAGGAAAATAATTGACCTTTTTTAGGTCTTCCTTAAAATCGTTAAGGTCATAGGTCACGTCTACATTTCGTATAACGTATTTGAGGACTTTTTCCGATTTAAGTTGATGATGCTGAATCTTTTGCACGTTATCAGCCTTAATGCCAGACACCAATTTACTATGCGTTTCCTCATCATGACACCTTATTTTGATCGTCTCTGCTCTGCCTGTGTGTACAGTAATTTGGTTAATCGCCACATGCTTTTGAATCTCGCCCAGGATTTGCTTGATCGGCTGACCGTGAGTACGTATTATGATTCGCGGAATATAGGAGTTGCTCTTGGTATTTGGCTTTTCTACATTTTTTCGCTGTTCGGACTTGCTTTCTCGAAAAGCAACAGCGATCGTATCATTTATATCAACAACATCCTTGATGTTGTCAATTTCAACAACATCCTTGATGTTGTCAATTTTCAACGCTTTTTTAGCCTTTTTGGATTTTGCAGGTATCCATTTATCCGTATCATTGTATATGACCAAAATGACCAATGGAATGAATATAGGAGCCACAAGCATCGAACCTTGATTGGATAATCTGGACTGATCAATGGGGCTTTATCTACTAATTACTTACTTTGTAATTGGATTGTATCTACCTTGGTATCACTAGCTTTGTAATTCTTCTATTTCATATACACTGGAGGCCAAGATGAATGCCCTAAGTAACGGTATAAAAGATAATTTGGATGGGACCAAGTTGGAAATTAAGAACAACATCAGTGGCCTTCAAACAGTCTTTCAGCAATGTTTAGCTGCTCCGAAGACAGGAAACTCCACGGAAGATATAACTGGTTGATAACAGCAAGGTATATTATTTAACCAATTTGGAGGTATAGTTTAATTTTTTGAGATTGTCCTGTTTAGCTATAAGAGTTATTATCCCGGGCAATGCCGGGAACTCTGCTAGTCTATATATATAAAGATGAATGTTTGTGGGTTTGTTTGTTTGTTTGATTTTATACAAATCTACAGTTTTGTTCCGATCTTGATAAAATTTTGCATACTTGACCTTCAAAGGATGAGGAAGGTCACTGACTGTCCACCACAGATTTCGAAAAAATAATAACTATCGATAATAAATCGACATTCATGATGATGGCTGTGCATATTAATAAGAGGATCGCATGACCAACAATGCAATGACTGTGCAACAATGAATATCAATAATGGTATCAACACGCAATTCACAATCCTCTACACGGACCAACAATATATATCTCATGAACAATAATGCAAGGAAAAGTTTCTGCTAGAATGGGTATCAAAAATGGTATCAACACGCACTTCACCAACATTATGCAAGGATCAACATTATATATCTCACTAGCAAAGGTACCCGGCGTTGCCCGGGATAATTACACTTGGATGTAAACAGAACAATCTCAAAAAATTAAATTAAATTTTGCAATATCTTAAAAATAAACACATGAAAATGCTTAAAATTAATACAGTAAAAATTCTTAATGAAAATTCGAAAAAAATCTTTTTAAAGGCTCACAATGGCTGGACCTTTCCAAGGATGCCACTGCTAGTCTAAATAATTTCTTACTCACGTAATCTTACCTCAGATGTATACTTAGTGTTGTTGCAATTTCCACTCTTCTCTCATTGTGTTGAAGCAAAACTTGGCCATTCATCACTTTGTGCAGTCTAGCAGTCGCCGACTCTTCTATTTACTTGCTTCCCATTTGCTCAATACATCACGGAGCTAAAGGAGTGCTTCCTCTGTCGTCTTTCCACTCTTTCTCAATAGTCTGCTAACTCTCCATTATCTCCAGTTACTGATCATTTGTAAAGATTATCAAGAAATTGTTAAGTACTAAGAAATCTCTTTTCTAAGAAAAGCCTGAATAACATGAACTCTATGCATTGTTACAAATTGAAACTTATCCATATTGCATCATCATTTTATGTTCATTGTTATAATTCTTGGAAAGATTGCTTTAACATTACATCATCATTCTGTGCTCATTGTTATTGGTGAATTGCGCGTTGATACCATTGTTGATGCGAACACAATGGGCTAATTGTTGCACAAACTTTGCCTTGCATTGTTGGTCATGAGATATATATTGTTGGTTCATGCAGTGTGTTTGTGAATTGCGTGCTGATACCATTGTTGATGCCTATTGTTGTACAAACTTTGCCTTGCATTGTTGGTCATGAGATATTTCTCATTAATATGCCTTGCCATAACCATGAATATCGATTTTTTAACAATGTAAGGAAAGGTTTGTGCAGTATAAATAAGGTTCAGTTTTTAACAATGCATAGAATTCAGGCTATTCTTAGAATTGAGAGTTCTTAGTATTTAACAATTTCTTGAAAATCTTTAAAAATGAGCAGTAACTGGAGATAATAGAGAGTTAGGAGAATATTGGGAAAGAGTGGAAAGACGACAGATGAAGCAGTCTTATAGCTCCGTGCTGTATTGAGCAAATGGTAAGTATGTCAGTAGAAGAATCGGCGACCGCTGGACTACAGAAAGTGATGAATGGCCAAGTTTTTCTTCAAGACATCGACAGCAGAGTAGGAATGGAACATGTAAAGTAAGATTAAGTGATTAAGAATTTATTTAGGCTCGCACTGGCATACTTGGAGAGGTCCATCCATTGTGAGCATTTAAAAAATTTTTTTTCGAATTCTCATTATGAATTTAAACTGTGTAAATTCTAAGCTTTTCCTTAAAATATTGCAAAATTTAATCAAAAAAAACAAACAAAACCTCCACGATGGCCAAGTGAAGTGGAATTAAATTGTCCAGTGCATTTCAAGAGTAAACTGAGTATACTTTATTAAGAGACATAGAATGGTTACTGCTGTTAAGAATGAACAAAATAAAAAATTAAAGGTCTAACCTTTAGCAGACGATCGCTATTATGACATGACGGCATAAAAACTACCAACAACAGCCCGTTGCTGGGCAACTAGTCGCCAATAAGTCAACGCAGCCAAGCGACAACACTGCCGAACAACAGTCAACGCTTCAAGTAGCGAACGTCCGTAACTTTCAACACTGTTAAATACACAATTTATACGTTAATAAAATTCCATGAATAATTAACTATTAATTTAGATTAAGATTAATTTTCATTGAAACTTATAATCATAAAAACTTAAATTTATATCTATTTAATTAGAGAGTTATAAATGGAAGTTCATGTCACTAAACACAAACAGCACAGTCATGACATCTCACACTCGCCAAAACACAAAGCTGTGACACGTCGTTACATTCAGGCTCCCATAGATTTCTCTCGGAAGACGGAATCCATCTGAAGTCCCAGACGACATAGCTTAGTCATTGGATGAAGATACGTGATGACTCTCTTCGTTATGAAATCTCTCGCGGAAGCTTCAACCACTCGAACTTGACCGTCATCACCTGGGAAAACAGCACTGATAATTGCTCTAGTCCAAAAGTTCTTTGGCTTCTGGTTATCTACGATGATAATTAAGCCTCCGACTGTGATGATATCGTCACTCTGGTGCCACTCTGGTGCCACTTTTGTCGACGAATCAGTTCAGGTAGAAACTCCTTGCTCCATCGATCCCAGAAGCGATTTGCCATTGTTTGGGCAATCTTCCATTGTTTCCTGGAGAATTCATCGCTCTCGTCCAATACCATTGAAATGCTTGGGCCTTGGTCAGTCCCACCTCGCAAGAAGTGATTCGGAGTCAAGCTCCCTGTGGATACATACGTCAGGGGACGACAGCTCAAACTGTTTTCATCGGCTTTCAGAGCAGTGAGCAACCTTTGATCTCGTGGACACCTCTCCTGTAACATATGGCGAAGTGCTTTTTTTAACTGATCTCACGAGCCTTTCCCTGCTTCCTCCCATGTGAGGAGCCGCTGGAGGGATGAAGTTCCAGTTAACAAAAACTTCTTACTGGAGCCAATCTTGACAAAGTTTACAGTCTTGAGGGCTTCTTTAAGCTCCTTGGCTACTCCAACGAAATTGGTGCCATTATCGAAATACATGCCACGGTCTTCATCGGCAGTCGACAAAACATGAGTAAATCATCATGAAGTCATCAGTGCTTAGACCGTGTGTGACTTCAAGATGAACTGCTCTAGTGATCATGCACGTAAATAAAAGGCCCCAGCGTTTTTCTCGATGTCTTCCAACGATGACTTCCATTGGTCCAAAATAGTCGACCCCAAGAGAATGTAAATGGAGGTTGTCGAGCTCCTAGGCGAAAATAGGGTAGTAATCCCATCTCGGGAATTATAGGCAGTATTTTGTCCAGCCGACATACTCTGCAGCGGAAACAAATTATCTTAACGGCACTGCGTCCATTTATGATCCAGAATCGCTGCCGATGGTTATTTAATATGCTGTGGCTACGTTCACGGCTACCGTGAGTGGCGTCATTTTTATGAGAAGTGACGTCACAGTTGTTGCCGGGAGTTGGAAAGAACCGCCCCCCCCCCCGCCCGGGCGGGGGGCCCCCCCGAGATGTAAACCTTTAAAACTCAGAACTGACTCATCAGAAGCAAACAAGTTATTTACAAAAAATTTCTGTCTTAATGTGAGGAGTCCGTACATGACGAATTTATTGAGTTTGGTTAACTGGTATGAACGCTATATCTTCATTTTTGGAAAATATTAGTATCTCCAAACACGGTTAATCAATTGTCATCAAAATACGTCAAGGCACAGTGTAAAATACTCTCAAATATTAATTTGGTTCTGCTTTTTGCCGTTTTGGAGGAGATAGTTGTACAAAATTGGTCACATAAGTATAGTTGAGAGATTCGGATATATTTTTTTAAAATTTCAATACATTTTCTGGAATCATGAGTTTTTAAGTCAATTTCAGAAAGAAAAATAATGAGTTGGGGAAACGAACACATAGACCTTCACTCTTAGTGAGTGGTAGGCCAACAAGGGGTGAAACAGTCATGATAATAAAGTTTACAAAAAGAAAGTAATATACAGTGTTATTATCATCCCCGTGTTTACTTGTGAATGTACCCCCCCTCCTCGTCTACCGACTACGAAATTTGTACTCCAATAAGTTTGTGTATTCAAATATTGGAAATTAAATACTATAAATCTTGGAAAAATTATGACCCCTTTATTAGGAGCTTTAGCATAAAAGCTACTTATAAGAATGCGCCCTTGGTCTGTACGTTTATCCGACCGTCCGCCGTTTGCACGATAACTTGAAAACGGATTAACTTTTTTAAATTCTGTTTTCAGAAATATGACCATTAAAGTCTTAGCTCGGCCGTATCAACTTTTCAGAATTTTCGGTGGACCCCTTCAAGTCGAATTCACGTGCTAAAACTGAATGTAAAGAATTCAAAGATACTGGCATGTCATATAACATTCGATTTGTCAAGAAGGAATACATTATTACTTTCTGTTTATCTTTTAAGCATTATTGACATCGGCGCGCGCACGTGAACCTAGAACCGTTCCCCTCAGTCCGCACGTGAACCTGGACGAAGTAGAGGACTCACGACCAGCTGATCCCACGACTTATCAGTCTCTTCTCGGGTCACTTATGTGTGTTATGACGCGCCCGAATATAGCTTTCGGTATCACACGATTTTCGTCATATGCCAGGTATCCAACTCTTTTTACATATGACGGCGCTAAAGGGAGCCGCTGCTTACCTAGCTCAAACCCGTGACGCTTCGCTCACCTTTGTTCAGTCACCAGGTTCGTCGTGTGCATTTGCCGATGCAAGTTGGTGTGTTACCCCATAGAAGAAGGGTTACTCTGGTATCCTCATAAAATTGGGAGAGAATACCATCTCCTGGTGCCAGCCAGGTGGCCGAGAAGGCTAGGGCGTAGGCTTTCTAGTTCTCGAGTCCGCCTGGTCGTGGGTTCGAATCCCGCCGTGCGCATGGATGTTTGTGTTTGTCCTGGGCTGCGTACAGATATAACTTGTATAAAAGGCGCAAAATGACCTTAGTAGTCGACGCCAAAAATTCTAACCAACCAACCAATCATCTCCTGGTGATCTAAGAAGCAGCGTTTCGTGGCCTTAAGCAGCTGTGAAGCAGAAATCATAGCTATATCCGAGTGCGTAAAATCATTTCGGTGGTTATGGGATTTAATCACCCAAATAGGACAGGGGTAATATATCTCTTTCCCCACAACTATACACACCGATTCAACTTCTGCCATCGCATGTCTGAGTGCATTGGAATCTAAGAGTAGAACGAGGCACATTCTGAGATTGCATAATTTCATCTCGCGCGAAATCAATCTCCAGAATGTGATCATCAGGCATGCCTGCAGACGTGTTGACAAAACCTTTACCTTCCCCCGCTTTGTATAAAATTTGGGATTGTCACCTCATCTTCGGGGAGAAATGAAGAAGTCGAATGAGGTGACAGTAAAAGAGAAGAAGTCTCCTCAGCTAGTGTCGTCATTGGAAGGAGCCAATGAGGAGACAACGGACGAAGTAGAGAAAAGCGAGCAAGATAATGTAAAGAAAAAGCCGGCCCCTGTGGAAGAGAATGGAAGAGGTCGGAAGGAGAAAGATCATATCGCTTCCCAATTGGTAGAAAAGACGAGAAATGAAATTAGAAAAAATAAATATTGTTCGAGAAAAAGGGAGAAGAAATTAGTAACGAAAGAGAGCGGTTGGAAGAAAAGAGGCTCTGAGGAACGTAGAGTAAACCCGTCTTAGCCTGGAATTTTGACGATGTTACGAGCGAGTTACGACCAAGGAATCCAGAACGGACCGAGAGATACCACGATGGAAAGAAACGAAGCGGCTGGAGCGAGGAAATAAGGACTGTCGCGGACAGGGAGAAACCTCGATACTGCGGACGAGCTGTACGGCAAAAATCCGGTCTCCAACAACCAAGTAAGATAAAAGTTTCATTTTCCCATTCGCCTGTGGTTGGTGCTCTCGGGCTCATAAAGAATAATAAGAACGTTAAGAGTTATGCGACACGGACATTCCATGGGCGACAAACAAGTAATCGCCATTCTCCCGTAGTGAAACCTGTTAACGTCACCACTTCGTTTAATGAGATAGCGCTAAGTGGAATAATTGCGGATAGTAAAAATATTGTGAACTTTAGCGTTACTTCTGAGGAGCAGGTCAAAGACCCCATAAACGATTTCAATGTTGAAAAGACATATGGATTAAAGCCCTTAAAGAACGTTAGCGGACTTGTTAATAATGTAGTGGCATCGGATGAATTATCTAGCGACTGCATTGTTACCAGCGCCCATAGCTCAGCTGTTTCTTCCCAAATAGACAGAGCCAGCCGTTGTATTTAAGCAGCCAATTCGTTGTAAGGACTTGGGTAAGCCGTGCTACAACCATCTTAGTTTACAAGAAGCATCGTCTCAACCAAGAGATATTCCGCCTGCACCTCCACATTTCATCCATCAAACCGCCTGATTTTCTGATGCCTCCTTTCGAGGATGATGAAGTTAGGCTGCAATCCTTCAAAGAGCATAAGTGCAAGAAGCTAGACGACGTCCGCCTCCAACACGCCCACATCCTCCTGAAGGTGATTTTCTGTTTCACGACAATGTCGTTAACCTAACATCAATCCAGCTGTCCGACAACGAACAGCGACTCCTCGACAAAGGCCTCAAGCGCGTTGTCTATAGGAAGCCAACACGATCCGACTTACACGATGTCATCTCAGATGTCGAGCACGCCGTCAACCTACTACCCCTGACTAACCGTCCTCCAGCGCGAGCCATCGCCGGACATCTGATACACAAGTCCTTCAAAGAAGCGTCTGCGTCTAGACCACCCCGGGAACTACTCACTGATGCTGCTGCCTCTACCACCTTGAAGACGAAGTTACAAGATTCCGATGCCCTCGTCGTCAAGGCCGATAAAGGTAACGTGTCGGTTATCATTTACCGTTCTACGTTCATTGATGAAGTTAACGATTTCATCGCCGCTAACAATTTTTTCACCCTCCCATCCGACCCCACTTCTAAATACCACAAATCTATTATTTTCGTCATCAACAAATCCCCACGCTTCAGATACCTCCGACGCCCCATCCCACCTATCCCTCGCCCACCCAACCTTAACGCCGTAGTCAAGATCCATAAACCTAACATGCCTATACGGCCCGTCGTTAACTATTCCCCAGCTCCTGCCCACCTCGTTGCCAAATCCCTTTCCACCTTCCTCTTTAACCTGAAAATGCTCCCTAATACTTATAATGTACGCAATTCCCTAACCCTTACTGAGTCCCTTTCTTCCATCCACACTGATGAGCACCTCTCCCTTATGTCCCTTGACATCACCAACTTATACACTAACATCCCTGTCAGCCCCACCCTTTCTATCCTAAAGTGTCTGTTACTAGCTGCGTCTTTCCCTGCACCCGATACTATTGACCTACTAGCTATCCTCTCTGTAATTTCTTCGCAGAACTATTTCTCCTTTAACAACTCTTACTAATCCCAAACCACAGGGCTAGGAATGGGGTTCCCACTCAGCAGTTTTCTGTCTGAGGTTTTCCTACAGCACCTGGAATTAACACACGTCACCTCCCTCCTCAATAATTCCTCCGTCATCGCATATTTCCGATATGTCGATGGCATCCTCATCCTTTTTGACTCCCGATCCACTACTCCCATTAATATTGTTAACACCTTTAACTCCTTTTCTCCACATATCCAATTCACTTTTAAACTAGAAACTAACCGGTCCATCCCTTTCCTTGATATCCTCATCACCAACAACCCCCACTAACCGCTTCTCCTTTTCTGTCTTCCGTAAACCGACCACATCCTCCAACTTAATACACCATTCCTCCTCACACCCCGCCACCCACAAACAAGCCTCACTGAGATTCCTAATCGACCGTGCCCTGAAGCTCCCCTTCTGCCCCCTATCCAGATCTTCAGAACTCCGCATAATCCGACATCTCGCCCACTCCAATGGATATTCGACCTCCACGTTCTCTCGCATTCTTCACCGCCGCAGACGGGCCCTTCTCTCCCCCCCACCTCCCGTTTCGCCCCATACTAAAAAGTGGACGTCCTTACTATATCTGGGACCTAATTTCTCCCAGCTTTCCGATTTCTTATCGTCCCTTGGCTTCCGAATATCATTTTGTACTCCAACCCCAGCTGCTCGCACGCTGAACCCGCCCACCTCCGTCACCTCCGACAAATATTCCCAATCCGGAGTTTACGGCCTGAATTGTGCGTTTTGCGATAAGTTCTATGTGGGATTATCGACCCGCAATCTTGCATTGCGATTCAAGGAACACCTTGACTCGTATAAAAAACGGGACCGTGTCTCCCACTATGCAAACCATCTCGCAGATTCCGTACACACTTTGAAGACAAAAGAAGAGGTTATGTCTGTCTTGCACATCTGTAATAAACCAGAAAAAACTGCTACCCTCGAAGCGATCGAAATATTCAAGGCCAAGAGGTCCACCCCACACTTGCTTCTCAATTGCCAGACGGACTTTAATGTGTTTGCAATATTTAGTTCTTTATCTGATCTACTATGGTTTTCTCTCGTTTTCTTTATTTTATGTTTCTTCTGCATTTTGTAAGTTTCTTACCCTTTTATTTTATTTTGTTGTTGTTATGTAAATCCTCTTGTCTTCGGACAACCGGATATGTTCTCTTTTCGGTCCGCGTTAAACGCACCATCTCTGTACAACTTCTCTTTTGTGTATCTTAAAAATTTTTGTATTTATTCTATTTTATTCTACTGGCCATTACGTCCTTTTTGAACTCATTGGCCCCCTTGCTTTATATCCTATGGGTTCTTGTATGTATTTACGCTCATTGCTTAACTTGTACACTGTTATGTATATATGAGGCGTTGAGCGCAAAAGTGGCCCAAGCCGAAAAAAATATCTTCTGAGAAAATCCACAGAATTCTTCCCTCTTATGTATGCAAAATGGAATTTCGCACACCAAACTATGGATGGGCCACAATGGCACTGTAAAAAGCAATCTATCAGCAAGTTATTTCCACATGTTACTCTTTTTCAACATTATTGTTGGTTGGGCCACTATTGCGCTCAACGCCTCATATAAAGGCTTGCATGCCTCTTGCTGTATATCCTTGACAAAGCCGGGAATAAATGGCAAAACTAGTTGGAACTCCTGATGTCCCTCTGTTATACTGTAAGACCACCACCTGTTTAGATAAAACTTTGATTCATCCGACCAAAGCACGCGTTTCCAGTCGTCTACAGTTCAGTTCTGATATTGCTTGCACTATTGTGCACGAACTTTCTTGTAAGCTAGATTGACCATCGGACGCTTGCGAGGTAACTTGCTCCAGATGTCCATCAGCTTGCTGTGCGAATTATTATTGATACCGGGCGTTTCAAAAATAACCAGCATATTTGAAAAGTCAATAAAAACTAAACGGGCAACGATAGAAATACACCGTTAGTTTTTATTGGTTTTTTCAAATATACCGGTTATTTTTGAAACACCCGGTATCTTGCAGCCGTTCTTGCCTGGTTTGAAAACGGTTGGCCGGGACCAAGTGCGATATTTCTCTTTGGTCCCGTTCAGTCGGCACTGACTTCCAATTACAGTTTCGTAGGTTGTTGCGACCGGACGTGCTTCTGGACCATTTCTTGAATTCACGACAGACTGTGCGCTTTGATACTCCGGCAGAGGTAACCACTTTTTGCAAGGGATGTCATTTTGCTCACCCAAATTTTATGACCCCTTTTTGCCACTAAGATATGTCTGTTTACGAATCATTTTTCGCAGGTAAGTTCGACACAGAATAACACAAACAGCTGTTAAGGGTGATCGTACTTTGCTTAACTACTATTATCTGGCAATGGAATGTGCTCATGCGCATTTATTTGTATGTTCAAACTACTTTACACAGAAGCATGGTGAACAAATTGACTTATTTTTGACCGGCAATGGCTGATAATTAATTGTATAATTCTAGCCATATAGGAATGAGTGACTGGGTCAGTGTTTTATTAGTATGCTCATTCATTTCGTTGTGATAGTGTCAGGCCATAATTATGATCGCGGGGGAGGAGAGCCCGATAGAGTGACGTCATCACCAGCAGCGTCATCATCATCATTGCGAGCTCGGAGTGGAAATCAAATGCGAGAAATCGAGCGATCATCGTCGGAATCAGCGTCATCGGCGTCAGTTGGAAAAAGAGCGAACGGAGAGAGAGAAGGAGCGATGACTAAAAGGACGTCCGAAAAAAGTTTTTAAAAAGGAAGAGAAAGAGCGGTTGGAAAAAGGATAGAGGTTTACGACCGACGGCAAATGGAGAGATTGAGAGTTCACGGAGAGAAGAAGAAACATGCATAGACTGGATTATCAAGGATTATTGCCAGAGGGTTTTCGAGACGGAAACGAGCAGTCTTTGTGAACGACAGGTGAAACGGTCGCCATTACGAGGATACGTAAGCGATTCACCGATATGCGTGGTGGACATCTCCATTAACAATTCCCTACTGAGGTGATGTAACAATGAAATGAAATTTCAGCGCCCAGGCCTTGTCTTTAGATGGTGTTGGGTAGATGCAGATCGCATCTCTGCATTGTTGTTGCAGCTTTTCCGAAAAATCCTGTTAATAATGAGAGGCAATGAGCCACTGCTTTGTTGAGAGAGCGTGTGTGTGTTGAGCAGAGAAGCCGCCCGGTGTATGATGTTTCGATGCGCTCTGTTCGACACTCGTATTTTTGTTTTAATATGCTGAAAAATCATAAAAACAATCGAGCCTGGTATAAACTGGTTATTTGAAAACATCGGTGGAATATCTAATTTATGGTGAGACAGTTACAATTTTCCTTTGCTTTAACATACTACCGGTTGGCTGAACAATAGTAGGAATCAGCGTGGCTGCATTGTGGCCGTTATTTTCCGTGGAACTGCGTGATCAAGATGCAGGGAAACTGTGACGATATACTGTCGCGTGAATTGCAGCTCTTTTTCGTGTTCCGAAATGAGATAAACTGCACCTAATATATTTTTACCTGAAAAGGAAATACCTGTTTATGTATAGTTTGCCATATTAATTTTGTGTGCCATGGATCTGCATTGTTTTGCTGTTCTCGATAGTGAGGGCTTCTGGAAATGCTACCCAGCTATGTGCGTGGGATCTTGTAATGTGGAGCCCAGTGCATGAACCATTTAGAGGCATTGTGGAAAGTAACAGGCGCTACTGTTCAACCAGTACAGCTAATTTCAATAATTAGGAATCACACCTTAAGTAAGATGCAGGGTGTGCACTGTTTGGTTCTTTGTTGACTGTTACTTAACAGGTCCCCACCCACGTGCGCTAGGGCACAATAAAACTTGAATCAGTGGAGAAGTTTTGTTATTTATTAGATTTTTGGCCAGGTTTCAAATTAGACACTTGATCATATAGCTTTTTTTAAATCTTACAAATAATTTAAACTTGTATTTTGCTACATTAAAAGTTATAAGCCTATTGGTATATTTATGGGTACTGTTTGTTTATGCGTGAAGGGCTTAATGATTCTTAACTCTTGGAGTGTTAGTTGTGGTTCATCAAGAGCCTTTGGGAATGGATTATTTATAGCCCGTTATGTTAATAATTGTTGGTTTTCATCTTATTTCAAGGACTGATACTTGTAGTCGTCTTGTGCTAGTGTTATGCAACACTGTCGCCCTTAATCGAAAGATACTTGTCTTAATTTCACATAATTGAACTTTCTTATAACTTTTTATCCCAAATCTGGTTCAAATATATTAATCACTTCTTCTATATGAATACACACTGTAAAATTATCATGCAGGGTGATTCAGCCAATTAAGTACGATTCTAATGGTTTATTACTCAGGAACTAATAAACATAGGAATGTCATATAGATCTTACAATACACAATATAAATTGGAATTTCACTGAATAGGTGGCTACACTGCGTGTGAGTAAGTCATTCCAACAAGGCACCTATCCTGAGCATTGATCAGAAAACACGACTAGTTGAGTGGTTTTTCGAGCTGAAGACAATTGTGAAAGTGAAGCGAATGTTTCAAATTGTGTTTAAAATAAAGAAAGCACCGCCCAGTAGCATGAAAAGAACATAAGGAATACACTGGACATGTTGAAGGTAAGAAGAAAAGAGGGGGCAAGCTTTTCGCAAAACGTAGAGCAGGTTCATGCGAGCGTAGTCGAGTCACCAACGAGAAAATCGGTCCACAGACTGTCTGTGGAGACTAACATACCCTATACGACAGTATGGAAAATACTGTACAAAGATCTGCATATGTTTCCCTATAAAATGAAGTTGACCCATCAATTAAACAACAAGGTCATCTCCAACCGTTTTCCAAACCTCTTCAACGACGGATTCAGCTGGCCAACGACCAGTCCTGACCTTAACCCCTGTGACAACTTTCTGTGGAGGTTCCTTAAGGAGAAGGTGTTCAGCACACGCTCCCGCACCATGGAAGAGATCCATCAAGCAATCAACGAATCTTATACATCGGTTGACAATGAGATGCGAAAAGCAGTGCTGCAAAACTTCACCCTCAGCCTTCGTCGTGTTGGAACACATATCGAGCATGTTTTTTCATGAGGTGTGAAATTCCAATATGTAATGTGTATTGAAGATCTATATGATTTTCCTATGTTTATTAGTTCCTGAGTAATAAACCATTAGAATAAAAATAATTGACTGAATCACCCTGTAAAAGGTAGTATCGGTAAGTTGAAGAAATGGCCTGGCCCCTCAGACCCGGACCTAAATCCAATCGGAGCTTTTTGGAATGATTTAGAAATCGATTGCGGGCCAGACCGAATCGGATATTATCTACTAATGATCTTGCCAACGCACTTAGGAAGGAGTGGAACGCAATTCCTGCAGAAACCTATCAAAATCTACTCGAAAGCCTCCCCATCAGATTGTATGCTGTTACTGCAATGAAAGGAATTTCAACGTTGTTTCTTTATGTGGATATGTCCGGATACTTCAGGTAAAGGGTATATGGGGCGCTCAGCGCAATAATGGCCAAACCCAAAAATATTCAATATTGAGTTATGTATTGAAATGTATTCCAAAATTCAGTGACACTGTATTGAAAAGAAAGTATTTTTGGAAACATGTGCACAATTATACTATAATCAGTATTAAAATAACGTTTATTAAAAATGTGGAATTTATTGTAAAACTTTGCACCACACTTTCTCACTAATGTGTTGTATCGGGTTAGGCTACTATTGCGCTGAGCGCCTCATATTAACCATAAGCTTTCCTAAATGTGATTGGTTTTCAGAAATTATTGTACTGAGATAAAGCAAAAAGGTTTTTAATGACCTTAGAAGATATGGCCACGCTTAACTTTGTGTCAGAATTTATGAATTAAGTTAATTATTAAAAGTATTCCAACGTAATATAGGCTAACTAAAAGAACAAGACAAAAATAACATTATAATTTTTATTAACATGTTTAATATGGAAATTTGTTTTCTTAATTTCTTTTTGATTTACCTATCTGAAGAAAAAAAAGGCAATAAAGGAAAAAAATTAAGTTAATAGATATTTTGGAAATTTTAAATTTCAATGGAAAGACAGCTTAAAAATATGAAGATGATATGGTCACCTTATTACAGAGGTATCTTGAGAGTGGCCATCTCTCCTAATCGTCGGGAAGAGAAGGGCATAGAGCACAACAAAAACATTTGCAATCATGGGTAAAAAATTAAACTCCTGAAGGGTGGAAGGGTTTATGCTGATCATAGAAATTCGATACAGGCCTATGGCTATTGCTTATCATTATCTGTATGCGGAAGATCTTTCATGTGTGTAAATTTTCAGCACCTCAAAATAAAAATGGTGAAATACATAGGTTTAGAGCGTGCCAGCATGAATCAGCGGTTTATAGTTTAGCAGCTATGGCTAATGTTTTGAGTCATGTGATCGGTAGAGTTCTCTAGCAACCAGCCTGCTAGCAATGTACACTGTCTACCTAAAAGTAATTAGACACTTTCGATTTTAGACGTTTTGTTGAATAGCTAAAAAAGTACTTGACAAATTATTCTGAAACTTCAGGGATGTAAAGAGCATGTTACACATCATATATTTCAGCGAAGGTTTAGTCCCGAAGGCAAATAGGGGACAAGCAAGAAACCAAACAAAAATAATGTTTGGGATCACCGTATAAGAAATGACGCTTGAAATGCACTGCAACATACAATGTATGACCAATTTATTAAAGATATCTCTTACGAAAAATGGATCGGCTTCCCAGTGACACCCAAACAATGAAACAAGTGTATAAAAGGGATGTATTGGATCACAAGTTACAGTCAGCTGCAGAAGTGGAGTGAATATGGGTAAATCCAAGGATCTGACCGACTTTGAACGAGGCATGATCGTTGGAGCTCGACAGGCGCAGTTGAGCATTTCGCAAACCGCAAACCTCCTCGTGTTTTTCCGTTAACAGTATCAAGGGTATTCCGTGAATGGCAGTTTTGCCAAAAAAGCAATCTCCAACAAACACAACTCCGGACGAAACAGGGACGTGGATGAACGAGGCCAACGGCGACTGGCACGAATAATCCACAGCAACAGGACGGGAACAGCTCAACAAATTGAAGCGTAATTCAGTGAGGGAGCATCCCAACTGATTTCGAAGCAGACGGTGCGGCGCACCTTGCACCGAGCTGGGTTTAACAATAGGCAGCCAGTACAGGTACCATCGCTGTCACCACAAAATAGGAAAACGGACCTGCTAAGGACACACAGATATCACCACTAGACACTGGATGAGTGGAAGAAGATCGCCTGGTCCGACGAATCGCGGTTCCGCTTCATCATGCGGACGGCAGACTGCGTATCTGGCGTAAACAGCACGAGCCCATGGACCCATCCTGTCAGCAGACAACCGTACAGGCGTGTCTGGGGTGTCTTCTCTTGGGACACACTGGGTCTTCTGATATCCGTAGACACATCCCTGAATGCGACACACTAACTGAACACTTTTGCCGATCAGGAGCACCCGTTCATGATGACTGTGTTCCCTGGTGGTGACGGACACTTTCAGCAGGGCAATGCTCCTTGTCACCGTGCTCGAATTGTCTTAGACTGGTTCGAGGAACATGACGCGTACTTTCACCTGCTTCAGTGGCCAGCTCGGTTGCCCGATCTCAACCCGATCGAGTATTTATGGGATGAAGTGGAGAGAACCATCCGACGCCTTCCCAAACTTCCGTCCAACCTGCACCAATTACGGGACGCTGTGATGTGAGCCTGGGCTACTATTCCTCCGCAACGGTTTCAACAACAATGCCAACACTATTCAGGCAGTTCTCGCCGCTAAATGAGGCGCAACACGCTATTAGCGGGGTGTCTCTAATAAATTGGTCTTTCAGTATGTGTTTATGAGGCTTGTTTTATTTATTTGTTTTCATTTCTATGAGAATAGCACGTATATTCATGGAGTGATAAAGTCGAAATTTTGCAATCAGAATATAAACATAATAAGAGGAAAAAAATGGGTTTTTTTTCAAACCACGCTTTTATTATGTCTTATTATAATATCTCTTCAAGCCTGCGTCAACAATATGTAAAGTTAATTATTGATGAAATATCATCTGAGGTTTGGCGTGTAAAAATCCTCATCAGACGATTCATTACATTCTCTTTAAAATTAATTCTTTGGTCTAACAACCAATTTGCATACAAACGTTCCTCCGCAATAGATTTCATTTCAGCATAAAGAGAAGAAGTTGATACTGGTGTGAGCTCTGAAAATATAAATTTGGATGAAACCCCTTATCGTTTTGTTTATGTCTGAGAGCAATCGAAATTCAATTCATTCTATCGGTTTTATCTTTCTCATTTTTCAGGATATTTGCTTGGGCTTTTTATAAGAGTAGCTCTATACATTTGGCTAATAAATTATGCAAAAGACACGCACATTTAAACATTATTTAGTAAAAATGGTTATATTATATCAAATATTTATTATTTATATATTCTGTATGCTAGGTGTTGTCTCTACTGTAGCTTGTCAAGTTTCCTGAAAATGGCATTGCATTGCATTGAAAACACTGCATGTTATAAAAAAAAAAACTTATTAAAAAAAATTCGATTTTTTTTAAAGTTTTTAAAAATCTTTATATCTCCATGAATATACCTGCTATTCTTATACAAATGAACACATAAGTAAAACACAAGCCGTGTAATCATATGCTACAGTGATAACGCATTTCAAACATTATTTTTTACAGGTATATACATTATATTTTTTGTTCAATTTATCTCTATCCCCTATTTGAATTCGAGACAAACCCTTCACTGAAATATATGAGGTGTAACATGCTCTTTACATCCCTGAAATTTCAGGAGAATTCGTTAAAAATTAGACATAGACTTGGAAGATGCGCCAAGGAGCGAAAGATCCAAAGAAGTGGATGACGCAGCCTACGGCAACAAGTGGAAGCCAACCCAGGCAGCACCACCCGTGGACTAGAGGCGGACATCGATACATCACAATCGAGTGTGGTTCGACATCTGCACGCCATGGGAAAAGTCAACAGGAGCTGCCGAGTTGAGCCCCACGAGCTGCAGACCGCGCAAGCACAACAACGGGCGAAGGTGTGTCGTCAACTGCTGGGGAAAAAATCGAGGTTCTACCACATTCGGCATACAGGCCCGACCTGGCACCTTCCGACTACCATCTTCTCCGGTCCATAGCGCACTTCCTGCGTGGACGGCGCTTCCCCAATGTGCGTGATTTTTTCGCGAGGGAGTAGTTCCCAATGTCCCAATATCGACTCAATAGGATGGATATACAGGAAATGGGTTTTTAAATTGAGTTTTAATTTTTCAACTCTTTTTACCATAGAAAATTACAGCCTAATATCAATTATATATAAAATGAAAATAGAGAAAGTTATTAAAGAAAATTTCTCATCCTAGATACAAACCAGGGGCCTTCGGGTTACCATCCCGATGCTATAACCACTACACCACCGTGGATATTTTTCTCTATTTTCATTAATAATATCGAGAAGTATGGCATGAAAAAATTCTCCTAAGACATATTTTCCAATTATTATTATGTTTATTTTGATAAAGTTACAATTGATGTACATTTTCGAATAATTTGTCTGACATTCATTAAGAACGTTTCCAATTATTTCATTTTCTTGTTTTGCTCACTGCAAGTCTCATAAAGTTGAGTAGTGCTTATGAAAAATAACATTTTTTTTATTTTTTGGGATAATTTATTAAGTCGATTTTGCACTAAGATAAAAAAAAGTACTAATACAATGGTTATCAAAATTACAAAATTTCTAATTATATTTTTGGGAACGAAGATATATATAAATATATATCCGATAATAGATAATGTTTATTACTTAAATGTGGGTAGTATCCTTTTAATGGGGAAAATCGTAAAATTAAAATTTAATAAAAACAAAAAAATAAAGTCACCAATCTTGAAAAACGATAAAGAAACTTGTGAGATGGATGAAAACTTAAACGATGTAGTCTATTGAAGATGTTGTTGATAGTAGAAATAAATTTAGTATATTGAGGATGTAGATGAAGTCTTTTGAAGATAATGTTAATAGTAGAAAACGATAATCTTGAAGGAAGTGTTGGTTTTGAAATACAGATGAAATTTTGAAGAGGGTGATCCAAATATTTGAGATAAAATTTCTATAAAACGTTTTCGAGAATATTTCTCATCATCAGTAGGATAAAACCTTTTTGAATGGTGAAAACAGTTGAAATAAGAATTTAACAATTGATATAAAGGTGATGAAGCTAAGTTGGTTATAATTGTTGGTAATGATTGTTGGCTAGTGTATACTAGGGTGATTGTTGTTTAAAAGTAGTGTTCATTTATTGTTTATCTCTATTGATGGCTTGGCTAAATTTTTATTATTTGTAATGATATTTATTGTTTCTTTAATTAATCTTTTTTATAATTTTCTTCTTTTGCAATGATTTTTGTGTTATTCCAGAGATAAACAATAAATGGACACTACTTTTAAACAACAATTACCCTAGTATACAATAGCCAACAATCATAACCAACAGTTACAACCAACTTAGCTTCATCATCTTTATATCAATTGTTAAATTCTTATTTCAACTGTTTTCACCATTCAAAAATGTTTTATCCTACTGATGATGAGAAATATTCTCGAAAACGTTTTATAGAAATTTTATCCCAAATATTTGGATCACCCTCTTCAAAATTTCATCTGTATTTCAAAACCAACACTTCCTTCAAGATTATCGTTTTTCCACTATCGACATTATCTTTACAAGACTTCATCTACATCCTCAATAGACTAAGTTTATTTCTACTATCAATAACATCTTCAATAGACTACATCGTTTAAGTTTTCTTCCATCTCACAAGTTTCTTCATCGTTTTTTAAGATTGGTGACTTTATTTTGTTGTTTTTATTAAATTTTAATTTTACGATTTTCCCCATTAAAAGGAGACTATCCATATTTAAATTTAAAATTAATCATTTAAACTCCTTAGATCAATAATGTTTATTATATTAGTTAATAATGTTTTCGAACTTTTTAAACATACATTGGTTTAAGTATGTTTTCCATTGTGTTACACCATAGAAAGCGACACAGATTTGTCATTAATTCATTAAATATAATCTGGTAGATGGCGTAAATTTCATTTTTCCAAAATAAACATCAGTAAAAATTATTCCTGATTCTATTAGTTTGCTAGACATGCTAATCTTTAAGTGTAGAAAAATATGGAAAGAACATTCTTATATTTGCAAATATTCTTTTCACAGTGTTTGTGAGACCATGAAAACTTGAATAAAAATTCAAAAAATCTCAAGCTCTGGGATCAGGCTTAGCGTAGGATGTCGTGTCTCCTCGATAACTTCCTCGCATTATACCGTCGCCTCCCTGACCACCTCTTATGGAACCATAAGGAGTCTCTCTGTTTGAACCATTACTATCTCTATACTGGCTATCTCTTCGATTAGGGATATCCACATTGAAATCGTATCTTTCACTATTTCTGCGATCGCTTTCTCCATTGCCATAATTTCTACTTGAATATTCGTTCTCATTGCCTTGGTAATCATTATAATTTCTATTGTATCCATTTTGATCTCTTTCCCTGTCACGCAAATACCGCATATCATCTTCATTTCTTAAATAACTCGAGGGATTTCTTTGGGATGATGAATAATCATTATTATTGTAACCACGCCAGTATTGTCTATCATCATCATATCGCGCATAATTGGAAGGATTTCTTCGAGATGCTCCATAATCATAATTGTAATAGTCATCGTACTCTCTTCGACGACTATTTCCATATTCGGAATTTCTTCCGTAATTGTTAGAGCCACGACGGTTGCCAAAACCTTCATTCCCTTCACTACCGACGTATCTATCAGATCCTCTGTTGCCGTATGAATCACTTTCCCTATTGCTTCCTCTATTATAGTCGAAGTCTTGGCGGCCACCGTTATTTCCATATGTTTGTCTTCCACCAGAATTCTCATAGCCTCGACGGTCTCCATACACTTCGTTTCCTTGACGTCTGTCATTTTCTGTTCTTCCATAATTGTCAAAGTTGCTTCCATATTCTGCGTAATTATTTTGTTGACGTCGATACCCATTAGAAGTTGGAGTTCCCCAAATATTTGTGTGTCTAGTTTGATCATACTCACTGCTGTAAGGATTATACTGACTGCTGTAAGGATTATATTGACTGCTGTAAGGATTATATTGACTGCTGTAAGAGTTATACTGACTTCTATAAGGGTTATATGTCGAGTAACCTGTATTGCCTGTATACGAAGGATAGTTCAAATAGGAGGATGAATATGGATAACTTGAATACCCTAATAAGAAAAAAACAAACAAATAATCAGCTAAGTAAATTCAATTAAATAAGATATAACATAATAAAAATATAACTGCAAAAAGTCTATACATTTCAGAATTATTACCCTATATTTTTGTTTGGTTGTATTAAAATTTCTATTATGATCTAAAAAATATA
>JAHWFO010087522.1:26046-72479 GCA_023313115.1 Rhysida immarginata | reverse complement strand
GAAGAAAATCTGCCTACAAATGCGTAAAGCATCGTCTAAACAGATGAATATAGAGTGGAAGAAATACCAGGCCCATACATCAAGCCGTACTCTCAAACGACGTCTATCCAAAATGGGTTTTAAGCGAGCGGTAGCTAAAAGAAAACCTCACCTGTCACGTCGTCAGAAGCAGGATCGTTACAAATGGGCCAAAGCCAAAACAGACTGGACCGAAGATGATTGGAAAAACGTTATTTTTTCAGATGAGTCCCGTGTGTGTCTTGGACTTGGAGATGGTGGTCAAGTTTATGTGTGGCGACGAGTAGGCAAAGAGTTGCATGATGACTGTATACGAGGTACACAAAAATTTAAGCAAGGAAATATTGTTTGGGGTTGTATAACGGCTAAAGGCCCTGGTCGTTTGTGTATCCTTAAAACAACAGTGACAAAAGATGTGTACGTTGAAATACTAGATCGCTTTCTGATTCCAACTCTAGATGATTTTTTTGATGATGATGATGCTTTCATCTTTCAAGATGACAATGCCTCATGCCATCGTGCAGGACTTGTCAAACAATTTTTAGAAATCCAAAACATTTCGACAATGACTTGGCCAGCGAATAGTCCTGATTTAAACCTAATTGAAAATATTTGGTTGATTTTCAAAAAATTAATTGATGCTAAACATCCTACCAATTTGAACGAATTGCGAGTTGCAATCCGAGATAGTTGGCAAGAAATTAGTACAACTGAGTGTGCTAAACTGTATGCAATCATGCCACGGCGAGTTACGGCAGTAATTAAAGCCAAAGGTGGTTGCACAAAATACTAATTATTGGTTAGTACTTAAAATATTGATTGATTTGTTAAGATATTAAATACTTTTGTCCAGGCAGCTTTAGTATTAAATATTTTTGTCCAGCCTTGAATATGTTTAATTTACTGTCACATTCTAAGTTTTTGTTAATGAGCAGAAAAGTTCACGTAATATTATAAAAAATTATTTTTTTTGTTTCTGTATTAAATTTTATTGGTTTATTTTGTTTCTAAATTAGTGAATTATGTGAATAAAAGTATTTTGAAACACAGAGCTTGTCGTTATTAAATACTTATGTCCAAGAGTTGTATTTTATGGAGAGTGATAGAGATGGGAACAAATCAGACAGAGTGAACGAAATAATCAACTTTAATTGATTTTCTTGAATGATGAATAATAAAGTTAATGAAGAACTGATCACTTGAAAAGTTTCACAATAAAGTGGCCGACCTGAGCAACAATAAGTCTTGTGAAATAATTTAACTATACAATCTATAGTTCTAAATTATCCAAGGGCCTCCATTTGTATAAGTTCAAGGTACGTTATACAAACTAAAGTCTTTTGTAAAGAAATTTAGACCATAATGATTTTGTTTGTCCGGAGCAATGAAGTTGCAGCACGGGTAGGGCACAATACGATTTCGCTGACTGACGAGGGAGCATTAGAATCTCTCCACAAGCAGGTGAGCATCACTGCGTCGGAATCTATCAAATATATGTGGGGAGATAACAAGACAGTTAATATGTCAACACACAATAATCTTAACAGACTACTTAGATTCACTAATATCTTCACTATTGAAATAAAGCTTACTGGCTAATTTATCTAGGGAAAGCAAGGCTTGAGGAGCCCCGTGGCCACGTGACTTGGGAAACCCCCCATTACCTGCTGACTCCGTAGACAGGGATTGCGTTCCGCTGGAAAACAGCTCGAGTTATACCGATTTTTGACATAGGCAATCCAAACACAATCAATTTACAAATCACATTTTTACAGAAAGTGTAATTGAAACCTGTCATTGTTGTAACCCATGAGTGATATAGAGGCCTTATATTACGTTTATATCAACTAACCTTTTTGCTGAAACGTTTTTTTATTCTATGTGTTAAGAAAAGCCCTTAAAGACGCGAAATTGCTATTGTCATGAAATTTAAAAAAATAACACAATATTAAAAATGGTATAGCAGATGAACTACTATTTCTAAAATAATTTTCCCTAAAAATAAGGGTTATTTTCAGTTAAAATAATGCAGCTTGCTGTGCTTTGCATTAGGCTAATATCTGTAAATAACTTTTGCAAAACGATAGGTGTTAAATATTTACTTATTTGCTATTTTTCAGCAGATGTTTCTTGAGATTCCCAAACACATGAAAGTCACATGGGGATAAGTCGGGGCTGTAAGGTGGATGCTGCATTGCTTCCCAATTGAACTTTTTGATGAGGTTTACCATTGCTTTCGAGGTGTGAGGACGCGCGTTGTCGTGGAGAAGAAGTACTTTTGCCATTAGGTGGCGTTACTTGTTCTCTTCTCCTCTTCTTACTGTAGCACTCATGAAATAAACATAAGTTTTTGCTCCCGTACAATTCGTGTACTGCCGTCGCTTCTTTCGCCAAATACAACATCTATGAGTTCATGAAACGCAAGTATAAACTTTCTTAAATCTGTCATCATAATTAACATAAACATTTGGTCCTTAATAAAGTTCCAGAAGTATTAGGTGATTCATACGAAACAGCTGAAAAATCTCTTCTAATTCTCGAAAGAAAATTTGCATCCAACACTGCCTTGCATCAGCGTTACACAGAGTTCATGCAGGAATATGAAGACTTGGGCCACATGTCCGTTTGCGACCCTGCACCTTCTGAGGTTTCCTGCTTTCTACCTCATCATGGCGTTCTGACTACAAAGCTTCGTGTCGTTTTCAATGCCTCTGCTCCTACTATATCGGGTGAATCACTTAATTCCTTACAATTAGTCGGCCCTACCATTCAACAGGATCTGTTCAGTGTTCTAATCCGATTTCGCAAACATGTCTACACCTTCTCAGCTGATATAGAAAAGATATATCGCCAAGTTTTGATTGATGAATCTCAAAAACCCTTGCAGCGCATCTTATTGAGACCTGATCCAAATGACTCCATCAAAACCTATAATCTGAACACTGTTACTTATAGTACTGCTTCTGCTAGCTTCTTAGCAATTCGTTGTTTATTCGAACTGGGCATTGAATGCTCACAATCCCTTGTCTGTCAATTTCTTGGATCAGCCAGGTTGTAATTGCACTGTTATTGTTCCCTGGGTCTTCCACTTCGCAACCAAATTGCCTATACGTAATTATACGGATTTGAAAAATGGTGCAAATCTCACGGACTGACTTGTTGTGCAAGTGACATCCTATGATGGCTCCACGTTGGAAATCGCTGAGCTCTTTTGAACGACCCTTATCTTAATAATACGAAGCAGATATGTGTCTGCAGGTGTGCGATGCTATTTAAATAATTTACACTTCATTTCATGCGGCATTTGGCACTTTCCATGATTTATGAAGGGTGTCCCTAAACGTTTGATCACATAGTGTAATACTATAATAAATGAAAGAAAACTCTTTAACCACAACGAATAACAGAAAAATAATTATCCACCTAATATTTTTTCCTTGGTTTTAAGACATCACTATAGTGTTTTTCTACCATTAGTATTATCAATAGTGTAATACGGTTATCAAATTAAGTAAGTTAGTAATAATGTCCAGATTATGGGGTGTAATATTTGTGTGCGTAACAGAGCTACCGAAGCAATTATTACCACCTCTGGGTATCAGGTGCAATGGTAAGTCACAGATACGATAATGGGCGAGAGCCACACGAACCGGACCAATATCAAGGCGATTTTTGACGAATCAACATGGGCTCGGACAAGAAGAGCAGTGTGTTATTGGTGAAGCTCTTTCATCAAAACAACAGTAACGCTGCGGCTGCACTGCGAGAGTATCGCCGGATTAATGGATTCCGGAAGGGTCCGCTTTCGGCACCTGCTTTGCGGAAAATGAAGTTCGAAGCAACTATACAGCATGCTATCCTACGCTTTCGGACTGTACTGGATTCTGGGAGCGCCATATCCGTGCACATTTTTAACAGAAACCATACATATTGTATGATTTTGCATTACATCAAAAGTATTTCATTGTACTTGCTTAGTCATTACTTCTCTTCCCCATGAATCTGGGTATTATTTCTACCGAATTTGGTACCCGTACTATAAACAGTTTCCTGTCTACAGCGTGTTACATAGAGAAAGCTGAATTATAACCATCCTGTTCGACCATCACAGATTTCGATGAAATACTGTGTGGACATTCATACATATCCCCAACGAACATTGGTAAATTTTTACGTTCATTAATGCAATACTTGCTGGGATTAAGTAATTTGTTTGCCCCCACCCCTCCCACTGCAGCTTCTACAGTATGACTCCGAGATTTGGCAACTTTGAGATACATTATCTCTGGCAATATTTTGTTGAGAGAAACAAAACTTTGCCATCTTGTACAACTTTTACGCTCTATGAAACAAAATAATAAAAAATATCATGATCGATTTCCATTAAGAAAATTTGGAGCGAAATTGGCCCAAAAATTTGCGGCTCGAGAATACTTTAAAGTTTGGGTTTTTATACATTTGGAAGTGAGAGTATGATAAACGTGAAACATCGCACACAATAATTTATCAATACAAGGTTTTCGAATATAGAGTTTCATTTTCCTAATATATATTGGCTGACAAAAAAGTGATGCAACCGGAAGGAGTGGTTGAAAGTGAATGAAACGACATATGATGAAAGAAAATGTGACTTTATTGTACTGATTACAATATAGGATGAAACAGACAACGCCATTGATAGTACAGGTGGAATGTTGGCAACAGCTCAGAAGGGTGTGGCACTCCCTCTGGTCCGAATGCATGCCCTTATGCGGTTTGGAATGGAGTCAAACAGCCTTTCGATCCTCTCATGTCCACAGTTGTTGCAGCTGTCCTTCCAGATCCCGCAGATTGGTATTGGGACGGAGTCTCCTTCCAATGTCATCCCATACGTGTTCAATGATGGAGCGGTCCGGGGATCTTGCTGGCCAAGAGAGGATCTCTACATGCTTGCAGGCAGTCCATAGATACACGTGCTGTGTGTGTGCGTGCGTTATCTTGTTGGTACAATATCCCAGGGTGGTGTGCCACGACGGGTAGTGCATGCGGACGCAGAATATCTGTGCCGTTAAATTCTGCCGAAGCACTATTAGAGTTGACCTGAACGCATATCCGATGGCTCCCCACACAATTATGCCAGGGATTATGCCTGTGTGTCTCTGCACAATATGGGAGGGTTGTGCTCTCTACCCTCGACGCTGCCATACGCAAACATGATGGTCATCAGAGGTCATGGAGAAGCGAGAACCATCACTAAACATGATGCGACGCCATTCTTCCTCTGTCCATCCCTCCCGGGCAAGGCACCACTCTAAAGGCAAGCGTTGGTGTTGTGTGTTAATGGCAACTGACACATGTGGCGGTAGGACCCCAATCCGGAGGATGCGCGTCGTCGAGACACTGTGCGGGAACTCATAGGGTGTTGTAGAGTCTCCAGTATATGCTCTGGGATGACGGTTGCCGATGCATGGGATTCCTTAATGCTTGGAGCACCATACAAAGTTTCTCCCTTGGGGTGGTGTTTGTTGGCCGACCCGAACCTGCACGGCGTGCATGGGTGCCCTCATGTACCCATTGATTCCAACATGGGGCCACTGTGATATCTGAATGGACCTGGCAATTGCATGACACGACCAACCAGCCTCATGCCGTCCCACAATGCGGCCCCTGTCAAATGCTGTCAATTGGTGGATAAGATGTCTAACGCGTCTGCGAGGCATCGCGGGTGCATTCTATAGTACAGTAATCCTCTCTGAACGTATTGCGTATACGGGACTCTCAACAGTTGACTGGTAAAAACTTAACAATATGGCGGTGACATCGCGAATGCACTCTGGTGAGCGTTCTAGACATTACAGACCTTTGTGAATCTAATCGCTTACTCACACATCAATGGTATGCGTATGTATCGCAACAGGATAATATTGGACCACTCCTTTTTGTCAGCCAGTGTATTTCAGTAGTTCTGGAAAGATTGTAAAATTATTGATATTTGTTTAGATGCCAAAAATAGGGTATTTTTAACCCACTTTAACAAAAATATAACTTCTGGAAACTTTTTTAATCATTTTCATTAGTAAGAGCATGCTACATACTCATTAAAAATAGATTTGTTTTTTCATCGCTGGCCCATAAGGCCCTTGAAATGAACTTCCGAATGAGAATTGCACAGAAACCGTATCATTTTGCTTATGATCAGAATTTAAGCAATAGTTGAAAATTTGCAGCGCACGATCTATATCGATATAAAAAATGATAAATGGATGCACTGTGGAATGTGAATTCTCCAGTGAAATCCTTGAGCAGCATCTTGGACAACAAATGAGTAATTCGCAGCTATATCCATCAGTATAATCAGTTCAGTTTCTTTTAGACCAGCTTTCAAAGACTTCAAATATTTGCTTTGATAAAAAAGAAAATTAAAAGTACATCACATGAAAATAAACGAGGCCTTTCGGTCATTTTATTCAAAGACTTTCTTCAGGTATAAACTTTTTGAAAGTGTTAACTGATTTTTTCTATCAGTAAAGGATAAAGAATATAAATTTAAATAGTTATATTGTTGACAAACATTGTTACATCATCTGATTGTTTACATCTGTAAATTGAAATATTTAAAATGTTATATTTTCAAAATATATAAATATAAAATATTATAAATTAATAAGTGAAAGGAAAAATTAAAAGGACATTATTATAAAAATCAATAATTATAATATTTCCCATTTTTTATATAATATATAGGATTGCTGGGCTAGAGAGCGTTTTGATTTGTTTATAATGATAACTTTCTTTAATTAGTCTTTTTTGCCAATGTTCTTCTGTTTCAAGAATTTTTATATTTTCCCAGTCAATGTTGTGATTTTTGTTTTTTCTATGTAAAAATAATTGGTTATTTTCACTATATTTTTTTATTTAATATTTATATTCATCAATTCTTTTTATCACACTTCTTTTTGTTTGCCCTATGTAGTGATCATTACATTCTTTGCAAGGAATTTTATAGATAACATTATTTTTTATAAGTTTATTATTATTATTATGTTCTAATGTTCTGTTCAATAAAAGGTTTCCTATTGTCATTTTATTTTTAAAGGCGATTTTTATATTATCTTTCTTTTCTCTTTTTATTATACTTTTAAAGGTTCTATTCACTTTTGGGTGATAATTAAATGTTACATAATTTTTGTTTTGATTTAAATTTACATTTGTAATTTGGTCATTTTCCTTTTATACACAATTTTTCCAATAAAAATTCCAAAAAAATCTTTCCAATAAAATTAATTGGAAAATTATTGTCTATTAACATTTTTTTTAATTTCAGTAATTGGGGTGTTATGTTTTTTGTGGAGCAGACTCTATGGATTCTATGTAAAAAGTTAATAATGACATTGATTTTATAATGTATGGGTTGAAAGCACGGTCTATAGATATTCATGGTCATCGAGCTTCGGCCATTTTCCATTGTTTCGAGAAGCTAAAGAAAACAGATCGCGCCAGGTGCCGCATAGATCGAATCAGGGCCGACCGTGACCTGCGATAGAGGTTTTTTATTGAAACTGAAAATGAAAGTAAATTTTCTGTCTGTCGATAGGGCGGCACTGCAGGCGTTTTTGGGCCGAATGTACATGCAGCGCCACTTTTCAATAGAGTTCCCGCCCTATTGGGAGCTAGAAACTTTAGCTTCATTTTAACAATGGAGCTCGATAACCATGAATATCTATAGGGAGTGCAAGTGACTACGTCACAGCTGACGTCATTTGCGCGATGAACGGGCCGAGAGCCTTGGAAATGGGATCGCTGGTTCCAAACATTGGAACCACGCAATATACGTACTAGTAACGTTGAAACGGGCGGCCAGTAAAAATGACATCTCTTAAATTATTATGTTAATTTGTGTAATTGATACAATTATTAAGACATTTAATCCCATTATATAATTTATACATTAATATTAGAACGCTTTTTAATCACTTTTAATCACTTAGCAAAAGAATGCCATCGTTCGCGGATCTTTCTTTCTTTGGGAAAACGATAGATGTCTAAATCGCTGTTTTGGCTCCTTCTTGAGCAGAGAGGAACTAAACAATTTCACATCTTAAATGTGTTATAAACACTGGGCTTATACAAAGCGATTTTATTCCATCCCTACGTTGGAACCATGTTAAATCCCGAAGCGAGAAGACTTGTTTGGAACCAAATCGAGTCACGTGACTGAAGAATTCCAAGGACTGACGTCACACTTGCACTCCCTATAGACCGTGCTTGAAAGGATTTAAAATTAATCATGATATTTCATCTAGTGGGTTTTGTATATATATCAAAAGCAAACTTAGAGTTATTTTCTAGTTCAATCTCCAATTGATGATGTACAAAATTTTTGATTGTAACAATTTAAATATTTCAATTTACAGATGAAAACAACCAGATGATGTAACAATGCTTCTCAACAATATAACTATTTAAATTTATATTTTTTATCCTTTATATTCTTTATCAAAAAGTTTATACCTGAAGAAGGTCTTTGAATAAAATGACCGAAAGGCCTCGTTTATTTTCATGTGATGTACTTTTAATTTTCTTTCTTAACCTTGACATATCACTTATAATATCCTTTATTTGCTTTGATGTTTTGAATGAAGTGGTGGACAGTCAGTTTCCGAATTTTACTACCGAATTTTTCAATAAAGTTGTCAACAGTGAGAACATTTGTTTTAAGTATTTCGCGAACCCATTGTTTGAATTCTATTGGTTCTTTCGAATCCCAGTCCTCAAACATTTCTTCCAAATGTGCTATCAGTGCCTCTTCACCAGGACAGTTTTGGGATCGCTGCAACATACCAGCTTTGGCGTCCAGATAGCAAACTGTCTTTCCCATGAGCAACTTGTAGTCTCGTTTATTAATGATTGCACCTTGTAGCATAAGCTGAATATTTTGATGAAAAACGCAAAAAATGAATGTCAAAGGGTCAATTGACAATCCCACTTGCCTATTTGTCGTCAACTTGACACCGTGTTTCATTTTATTCTCAAGAAATTGGACTGTACTATGTACACAGTTTGTCCGCTGATGAAAAAATTCTCATTAATCGGCGATCAGAAGTTGAGTTCACGGATGGTGACCAATTTGCCTTCATCACACAGCGATATATTTGGAAAAGTCCGAAATGAAGCAAAAATCGTGCCTTAACCCATTTGTAGCTAAACAAACTTTTGAAGTTGATCTAGCCATATCCGTTGATTGGAACAAAATTGTGAAAAATAAAAATGGGGTCAAAAATGTGTTCCGAGTGTAAAGCCACTGTGGTCCAAAGCAAGACAGAGTCAACGTCATCAGAAAATCATGATATGGACATTTCAGACACTCTTGATCGAAGTTCGGCTGATTTGGGGACTTATCCATTAAAAATTCGGAGGCTCGCCAGTAGGGATAAAACTGGCTATGTGAAACAAAAAACTGTACGCTTGCAGAAAGTGGTAGCCATAAAAATAATGTTAGCTGCTGCAGTATCAGACGAAGATATTGGACAAACTAGCAAGTCGGCTGATAAGGAATGCTTGTCATGCGAAGATTACGCGGATCTAATCGAAGACATGAAAACGAAAATTAAAATATCCAATAGATCCATGAAAATTCAATTACTGACTTTGGCCCTAAAGAGTTAGTCAATACAGGTGACAGCAAAAACGTTTAGCATTTCAGAACGCCGTATGATTAAAATAGCTCGAAAATTAAAAAAGGGGCATTTATGCACTACCAGATGCAAAAGCTGGCATACCGCTGCTAAAGGCAATTGCCGACGAATATCGAGATTTCTATGAGGTTGACGAATTTAGCAGGATGTGCCCTGGTAAAAAAGATTTTGTTTTCATTCGGCTTGATGGCGTTAAGGTTAAAAAAAAAAAGCGGTTACTATTATGCAATCTGAAAGAACTATAGGTAGCATATCGGAACAAATATGTTGCTAAAATTGGGTTTTCAAAATTCTGTGAGCTGGGTTTTCATCAAAATGTTAAGCTTATGCTAAACTTTCATTAAAGAGAAAGCGCCATCATTAAAAAGACTGCAAGTTGCTCATAGGAAAGGCAGTTTGCAATCTGGACACCAAAAATTGTATGTTGCAGCGATGCCAAAACTGTCCCGGTGAAGAGGTATTGATACCACATTTAGAAAAAATTTTTGAGGACCAGGATTCGAAAGAACCAATAGAATTCAAACAAAGGATTCATTCAGATTGGGAAACACTTGAAACAAATGTTCTCACTGTTGACAACTTTATTGAAAAACTCGCTAGAAAATTTGGAGACTGATTGGCCAACACTTCATTTCAAAACATCAAAGCAAATACAAGTCAAAATCAAAAATCTGTGGACAACATTATTTTTAAGTTAATGGTTTTCTTTATTGAGCTGTAGATGAATAATTATCAGACCTATAACCATGAAATACATAAGACGGATTGTTTATTCAAATATCATGCTTGATATAAAAAATCAAAAAAATTTATTAAACAAAACTTAAAATAAAAGGCACAAAATAATCAAAGCTTGTGTAAAAATACTGTGGACACAAAAATACAAAAATCATAATACTGTGGACAATGCTATTTTTAATATAAAATTTATTCTCTATGAGGTAATTTGCATAAGGATCAGTTCACTATCGAATTATAGGTATAAAGTTTATACTTTTACATTACTTAAGAAAATGGCTTCAACAAAAACAATACCACTCGAAACTCATGAACGCATTATTGAATACCATAAACACAAAGAATCAATCAGAAAAATAGCTATAAAATTTAAACTATCAAAAAGTGCAGTTCACAAAATAGTGAACCAGTTTAAAACAGTCGGCAATGTTGAAATTAAGCCAACAGGGCGAACTTAAACAATTTCTAGTCGTGATGATAGAATGCTTTGCTCAAGAAAAATAGATTTGCTCAAGGAGCAGAACTGAGTCAACAGTGGTCAGCCAGCATCGGGAAAACTGTATCTGTATCAACCACAAATCGCCGTATCCATCAACTTGGGTATAAATTTTATACTCCTAAAATAAAACCATTTCTCACAAAGGTGCAAAAGTATAAACGTGTGAAGTGGGCAAAAGAGCGAGCTGATTGGTCTATTGAACAATGGAACAAAGTGGTATTTAGTGATGAATCCACATTTCAACTTTCTGTGGGTAACCAAAGTGGGGAAAAAAGTGCTGAGAAAAAAGAATGAGGCTAATGAGTATAAAAAGAAGTGTTAAGTCTCCAGCATCATGCATGGTCTGGGGTTGTGTAAGTGCCAAAGGGACTGGAAAATTACATTTCATTGATGGAACTATGAATGCTGAGAAATATGTAAGTGTTTTGGCAACCAGCCTTCTTCCATCAATCGCCTCATTTCGCCTTGGTCGTACCAGCATCTTTCAGCAGGATGGAGCATCCTGCCACACAGCCAAGCCAACGAAGGAATGGCTTGCAAGAAAACGAGTGAATGTTATGGAATGGCCTGCGAATTCTCCAGACATGAACCCTATAGAGAATATTTGGGGAATTTTGAAAAGTGAAGTAAAGAAAGCTGGACCAACAACAATGGATGAATTAAGAGTTCAGGTGCAGGATGCATGGAATAAAATAACACCAGAATCATGCAGCAAGCTGATATCTTCCATGCCACGAAGAATAACTGCACTTCTTAAGGCACATGGAGATTCCACTAAATACTGGGTGTGCATTGTTCAGCTAAAATAGCATTGTCCACAGTATTATGATTTTTCTTTTTTTGTGTCCACAATATTTTGACACAAGCTTTGATTATTTTGTGCCTTTTATTTTAAGATGTGTTTAATATATTTTTTTGATTTTTTATATCAAGCATGATATTTGAATAAACAATCCGTCTTATGTATTTCAAGGTTGTGGGGCTGATAATTATTCATCTACAGCTCAATAAAAAAAACCCATTAACTTAAAAATGATATTGTCCACAGATTTTTGATTTTGACTTGTATATTAATTTTTCTATCGAAAACTAATACATCATGTTTAGAGGTCATCTCCATTCTATATTTATTTATTTACACCAAAGCAAATATTTGAAGTCATTGAAAGCTGGCCTAAAAGAAACTGGACAGACTGTACCGATGGGTTTTGCTGAGTATTACTCATTTGTTGTCCAAGATGCTGCTCAAGGATTTTACTAGGAGAATTCCCAATCCACAGTGCATCTATTTGTCACTTATTATATCGATAAAGTTCATGCGCTGCAAATTGTCAACTGTTGCATAATTTCTGATCATATGCAGCATGATAGGGTTTCTATGCACATGGGTTT
The DNA here is from genome assembly GCA_023313115.1 of Rhysida immarginata. Lineage (NCBI taxonomy): Eukaryota > Metazoa > Arthropoda > Chilopoda > Scolopendromorpha > Scolopendridae > Rhysida > Rhysida immarginata. Next base: position 60,158 of record JAHWFO010087522.1, on the reverse strand, counting down.
CTAGGGTTTCTCTGTCAACATGTTCATTCGGAAGTTCATTTCTTGGGCCTTATAATCCAGCAATTTAGAAGCAACCCTACCTTTTTAGGGATTTTAAAACATGCTCTTTCAAATGAAAATGATTAAAAAAAGTTTCGGTAAGGTATATTTTTGTAAAAGTGGGCTAAAAATACCCTATTATTGGCATTTCCACAAATCATCAACTTTACACTCAATTCCTGGGCTAATGAAATAAATTAGGAAAATGAAATTTTATATTCGAAAACCTTGTATTGGCAAATTATTGTGTACAAAGCTTACGTTTATGTTGCCTTTACTTCCAAAGGTATATATATAAACCCAAACTTTAAAATATTTTCGAGCCGGAAATATTTGGCCAAGTTTGCTGTAATTTTTCTTCATGGAAATCGCTCATGAAATTTTTTTAACTTGTTTAATAGATCGCAAAAAGTTGTACAAAAAAGCAAAGCTTTGCTTCTCTCAAGAAAATATTGCCAGAGATACTGTATCTCAAATTTGACAAAATCTCGGAGTCATGTTGTAGAGGGCTGCAGTGGGAAAGGGGTCAACAAATTATTTAACGTCAAACTTTACCAATTTTCATTGGGGACATGTATGAATGTCCACAAAATTTCTTCGAAATCCGTGATGGTCGAACCATTTCTCTGAAATCAGACCACTTGACATGGAATGACCCCAATATTTAAAATCGGTTGCCTCGTTTTTTTTATGTGCGTGTTGATTGGCTGAAATTCAAATACAGATGACATTAAATACTAAATCAGCGTGACGCTGGCACTACTAATATTGATAAATTTTCACAACTGTTTAAAAGTGGAACACGAAATAACAGACTTACTGTTATTCCATCGCTGTCAGGCAGGAATGTTATTCAATCTGCTGCTTGCCGTTTGCACTTCTTCTATCACGTAATAAATAATTTTATGAGAATATAATTTAGTAATGGAAACTGAAAATTAATAAACTCGTGCTTCCTAAATTCCTGTTTATAATTTCAACTTTCGTGTAATGGTGGGCAGCATACTGTTGGAATCGTCTTCCTCCTCTGAGAATCAGTGAGAAGTCGTCTCTTGGATAGAATCTGTATGCATAGAAGTCTCGCGTTGCCATTCGAGCGTTTCCAAATCGCACTCGACCTTCGGCGTATGTAACATCTGATGACCATTCAATTTCTCCGTACGGACAGAGCTCTCGATACATTATCATGACGAGGATTCCATCCAACCTCTGTAAATTAAAAAAAATCAAACTTGGTGAATTATAAAACCATAAATACAGGGTGTCCCAAAAGGTCGTTTACAAACTTTACGTGCAAGACTGTCAGACCATCGCGAACAAGTTTTACATAGGAAGTTTTGTCCGAAAATCAAACCTTTGGGTGCTTAGCAACGTTAACATGACTTAACAAAAACAATCTTAAGAATCATTTTCAATATCCATCCATGGCCTCATTAACGTAAAGCATATCGCGAACTGAACCGATGCATCCTGCTCCTGCAACATACTCGCTTGAAATGATCCCGCTTTCAGCTCCCTAATAAGCCTGCGAACATCGCCCTCTAGCGATGGCTGGTCACGTTTTCGGACACAACTTCCTATGTAAAACTTGTTCGTCATGGTCTGACAGACCAGCACATAAATTTTGTAAATGAAATTTGGGACACCCTGCAGAATTCCTGTCGTTCGGGGTTTTTTTTAGAAATGACAGTTACATGTATTAAAACTTATCACTTAATTTAAAATCCTTAAAAATGAGCAGTAACTGGAGATAATGGAGAGTTAGCAGACTATGGATAAATAGTGGAAAAGCGGCAGAAGAAGCAGTCCCTGCGCTCGGCGTGGTATCGGTTTCGCAAGTGCTGAGTGGCCCAGTGGGTCATCAATGTTCCCAGGAGACTGTCGACGATCCAAGCGTGTCAACATAAACTGCGATTACTAGACAACAGTAAGTAATAAATGTTAAAATTTGGCTTCAAGATATCGAGAGGAGAGTGTGAATCGCAGATGACAGACATAACGATCATGTATATCCACCACCACACAAGACGAGAATTAACAAGCCCTATGGAAGAAATTGAGGCCGCCTGATGAAGATATGTCGGCGACGTAATGAAAGACAAGACATCAGTGCCGTTTTCGAAATTGTGCGACTTTTGACCAAGTGGCCAGCAACCGAATTCATGTAGCTGCATTGGGGCTTTGGAGTTTGGAGCAGGTGCATCAAATAGAAACTCTCCTTGATACTGCAAGATTGACACTGCTCCAAAAAATATAATTCTGGTAGAGCAAACTATAACGGGTGAATATGGATATCCGTTGTATCGTCGAAGTTCACCACAGCAGGGCAAGTTCACGCTCAGGTCAGATCAACCAAGCCATGTCACCCACCGACACCGATTTTCATAAAACTTTGCATAGTGTGTCTACTATGTAAGAGAAAATATCAGTCCAAATATAAGCAGACATGCACATTTTATGTTTTACTGCTTTTCACTGCGTGACACTAAAAACACTCTTGGTAAATTTTCTAAAAAAATTCATTACTTTGTTACGAATTGTCACAGATCAATATTTTTTTTAAATGCGAAAAGTTGTTGATAAACGTCCAGATGAATCAGCGGCACATGATCGTGGAAAGCTCGATAAACAAAGCGAACATTCTACTTCGAAAAGTAAAAATCCCGAAAGTGGTTGTTCCGACGCGCCTCGTAAAAAGGAATCGAAACTTTCTAAACAATTAAAACGCGAGAGCAAGCCGTTGCGGAATCTGCTACTGATCCGGGCAGTGGCTCTCCGCATAGCTTGCGGAGGCATCATGAAATTTCCGTTTTCAGTTCACAATTAAATATGCGACCACAAGAAGTCTCGTCATTCCATTTAGTTTAAGAGAAAAAATGCTACATTTTTCTCCACACAATTTATTTAAGCATATATTTCATAATTAGAAAAAAAAGCATCACATATTTTATCTCATGTTCAGTAATTTTTTTAAAGTTGTTCCCCATAATGAATTCCTTTCAAATTTTATACGTGGCAGTTAGACATATGAGCTTGATACAGTAAAAAATTGGTTACAGCAGCATCACCTTCTTCTATATAGACCTTTTCAACAAGTCCTATGTACCAGCTGTCATCGTAAACACAAGCCACATACGAATTTTGTATCACTTGAGGTTGTTTGTCATCCACAGATGGATCAAATAAAGAAAATACACAGAATTCTGAATCCGAACTCAAACGTTTTGCTGCAATTTTCAGAGGTGTATCTCTACACGGTTCGAAATAATCATGCTGCGAGTGCCTGCAATTGTTCTGGCTCTGGCAAACCTATTTGACAGGAGTGCTCGTATTTTCAACATGTTCATTTTTTCAACATAGATACTCGTGCACACAATTTGATGAGTGTGAATGTACTGGTCTCACTGGATTGGGCATCTTCGTATATGGGCAGTTTACCAATTTTCCATAAAATAAGTTCAGTGTCAGTGGGATCAAGCTCCATCCTACTTTCAATTTTGCCAGCACAGTTAGTATCACTTAGAAAATCCCCCACAGTACACTGTTCTATTTTCGTGATTTCACTATTTCAAATGATAATTTCATACACTATTATTTAAAGAATTAATTATAAGTTATCTTTGTAAATAAAGTTCACTATTTCTTACCCAAAAATAAGAAATTCACAAAATTTTCTTCATTGGTGGTTGAGAATGAACAAAGCGCCAAATCTTCATAACAGTTCAGAAGTGCAGCTTTTAGAGAATTTCTTTTCCAATACAGTTCCTCTCAATTCCACATAACCCAATTTTTTGCTGTGGAAAGTTCAGATGTGTAACTCTTCTGTATAAAAGTTTGAAAGGAATTCATTATGGGGATCATTTTCAAATAAATTACTGAACATGAGATAAAAGTGTTCACTTTTTTTTTATAAAGATAGAATACTTATTTAAATACATTGCCTGGAGAAAAATGTAGCATTTTTTCCCCTTAAACTAGATGGAATGATGAACATTTGAAAAAAAAATTTATTGCTATGTGATAAATAGTAACAAAGTAATGATTTTTTTCAGAAAAGATGTCAGGAGTGTTTTCAGGGCCACGAAAAGCAGTCGAACTTCAATTGTTCATATCTCCAAAACTATTGGACTAATTTTACCTCAATTTGGAGATATATTTTTTCTTACATAGTTGATACACTGTGCATAATTTTATGAAAATTGGTGGTGGGTGACATTTTCGAAAAATTTTGTTTGAATTGATGTGGAATGACCCGGCCTAGTTCGCGTGGAATTTTGGAATTGTTGAATTTTAAGATAAGAAAATGATTTTTAATGGTCGATTTTTTATGAACTCTTATTCTGTATCGATCATTAGCAAGTTTAAAAAAAATCTGTCAGTGGCGATGAAAGTACACAATTTTTTTAAAAAAATAAGGGCTTTTCCCACTAAAATTTCAAATTATCATATAATCTCTTCTCAAGGGGCGAATTTGGTGAAACAAAGCCTATATGTTACCACAGGTTCTCCCAAACGCAAGTATGTCGCGAGCCTAATAGAAGAATTACAGCCTCAGCCACGGCTAAAGAAAGATCAGGTCAAACTATCTTACCATTTTTCATTTTATTTACTCCACTTTCGAAACCAAATACTGTATATTATACTACATATTTTTTCTCTGGCACTAAGTAAACTTCATCGGCCTCGGTTGCTCAGGGGTTGCATGACCGCCTCTGATGCCCGAGGACGCGGGTTCGACCCCGACCGAGGACGACGAGGATTTTTTCAGGGGGAAAATCCTGAGATCACGCACTTCCTTCGGAAGGGAAGTAAAGCCGTTGGTCCCGTGTAGTCGTTTGCCGGCTGCACGTTAAAGAACCCTTGCGAGGCAAAATTTGCGGCCCCTATAACGCCGTCCTGAAATGACCATGGCAGTTGAAAAGGACGTTAATACCAAACAAACCAAACCAAACCAAACCAATTATGTAAACTTCCCTCCGCTATACGCAACACTCTAACACGAGCGAAGGCGGTTAGAACTGCTAGAGGTCTGTCGTTGGAGAGGATCATCCATTGGGAACGTTTTAAAAGAGTTCTTTTCAGTTTTTCAATATGAATTTTTACTGTATTAATTCTAAGCTTTTTTCGTATGTTCATTTTTACTGGATATTCGCATTCAGATATTGAAAAATTTCATCAAAAAGAACCAGAGCAACGCTAGGGATATCAGTTAACATTAAATATAAGAAAAAAAAGTTACAAAAAAATGTTGAGAATAGAACTTCTTGAATATCCACTTCCTATACCTAAATATTAAAATCGAGAATAATTTTATTGAACCGAACAATTAAATATTTAATTATTGACAGATATTTCATGAAAGATACGAATAATTTATTTTCGTCCCTATAATATCTATACAATATAGTATTAAATTACTAATTATTCTAAATTAATATAGATCATAAACTACAAGATTTCTAAATTTAGTCAAGAAAATTTTAAAATAATTTTATTCAATAATAACAAAATCCTTCTCTTGTTGAAATTAAAAGCGCAAACAGAATAATCTTAATAGGGGCAATATCTTGTTATAAATTGAATAAAAATATTTTAAAATTTCCTTGATTTAATTAATTTGAAATTTTGCAGTTATAAAAATTACATGTGCAAACTTAAATTTTTTTTCGCTTCTATGATTTATAGTAATTTAGAATAAATAGTAATCTAATACTAAACTGAATAGTCATGATAGAGAGAAAAGAAATTATTCGTATCTATCATTAAAAAAAAATCTGCCAATAATTAAATATTTAATTGTTCAATTCAATAAAAATATTCTTGAGTTTAATATTTAGGAAAAGAAGGTATCGGGAGTGGGTATTCAAAAACTTCTGTTCTGAACAAGAAAATTTTTAAGTTTACACGTTGGGAGAAATAGTGCTTATTAAATTAATATCTTAAATAAAATATAAAGCTATAAAACACTGATATTATAAACGATAATATATTTTAAATCGGCTAATTTAATCTTTAAACAATGGGCCTAATACGTCATGAGCGCTATATCAATAAGACTGTAATCATCTTACTATTTGTAACAAAGAATAGAACGGTGAAAGGTATTTAAAGAGATTAGCAATTCGACGTCAACAATCGACTGTCATTTCCTTCATCTTTGGAATGTCGGGTGACATCGCAACAAAGGCGGTCAACAGCCCTCAACAAAGGCTCGAGGACCTATGGCAATTTCAGTTTTTCAGACAGCAGTCCTCCAATAGATTTCTCATCTTCCTCCAAGCTTTCGCCGCCGAACGTAGCCACCGACACCCTTCCTCCCTTCTTGTATATCTTAAGAAGTAAGTATGATGTTGAGTAATAGTCTATTTTCATTTATTTATTTAACTTATTTGAATTTACTATATTAATTGAACGTTATTTAACTTCAGCTTTATATGTTTAAGTAATCGTTCCTATAGTTCGGGACAGGTTAACCTTGCAATGAAGAATTAAGTACGGGTAACGATATGTTCATGCTCAGCTGAAATATATCCCTAGCATTTTTATAAGAATAAAATTGTATAGTAAATATATTTACTATTATTTACTCTTTATATTTTAAAAACTTAACATCCCTTGCCAGGCCTTTTCATACTTTTTATTTAATAATGCATGCGTTTCTACCTCTTCGGAATTCTTATTGCTGTCACGCCGGCGTTATTCAAGTCGCACGCCTTCAAGAAGTTGAATGAAGCGATTAGCTGTAAATGTTTACGTAAAATTGCGTGAACAATATCCAAATCCTATAGCAAGCAATTGTCCCGTCTCTAGAGTAAATTTTTATTACCTACTCCCTTCCTTAAATACTCCGCGCATTGATTTAAAGATCCACATTGTACTTCCTTCATTGATTCAAAGATCCACATTGTGCTATTGTCCCGAGCGATAGACTGTACTTGCCGTAATTGAGCTGAATAGATTTTAATGTTAATTTGTGCTTGAATTGAATTTAATAAAACTTCAACTGCAATAACTTCGATTTAGATTAATGATTAATGATTAATCTTGCGTTTTATCTGATACGACTTTCGATTTTTTTTTTTTTTTTTTTTTAACAGGCGCCGAGATATAATAGACGTGAGGTCTTTTCTCTTGGGCGAGTCTATATATTCCACCTACCTTACATTCAATCTAAAAGAACAATGGCTTGCTCCAGCTGCCCTAAGTCTGACTGTCCCAAGAAGGATTGCTGCCCACCCACGTGCCCTCCGCCGTGCCCTCCTCCTTGCCCCCCTCGCTGTCCACCAAAATGCTGTCCCCCGCCTTGCCCCCCTCCCTGTCCACCAAAGTGCTGTCCCCCACCATGCCCCCCACCCTGCCCCCCACCCTGCCCACCTCCGTGTCCACCAAAGTGCTGTCCCCCGCCTTGCCCCTGTCCCCCTCCCTGTCCATCAAAGTGCTGTCCCCCGCCTTGCCCTTGCCCGCCGAAATGTTGCCCCCCTCCCTGCCCGCCGAAATGTTGCCCCCCTCCCTGCCCGCCGAAATGTTGCCCCCCTCCCTGCCCGCCGAAATGTTGCCCTCCTCCCTGCCCGCCAAAATGTTGCCCTCCTCCCTGCCCGCCGAAATGTTGCCCCCCGCCGTGCCCACCAAAATGTTGCCCTCCGTCATGCCCGCCTAAGTGCGGCGGCGGATGTGGATGCCCAAAGAGCTGTGGCGGATGCGATAAAGTTCTCAAGTGCTGTGACTAGGGAGGAGGGTGAAGGTGGCTCGTTGTCCATCCAGGCGGCCTGGAGAGAGGAGGACCTAAAAGGCGCAACTTATAAAATGGACAAAACAAATCAATATAAATATAGGAGTATAATTCTACCAAATGAAAACTCAGAAAAAAATGAAAACTTAGACAACTCAATAAGTGACTCAATCAAGCTGACGTTTCGTAACAGAAGGAGCATGGAAAGTGGTAATTCTGAGAGACTTATTGGATATATTGTGAAATTACCATCTGATCCTGGATATAAACTACTAACCTGGCTGCAACAAGCTTCACCCGTAACTTATGCGGGTGTGGGACATGAATTTGGATGTCCCCAGGAGACATTTGCTCAGCCTGTATTTAATGCGACACAAATTGTTTGTCTTGGTCGGAGCAGAAATGCTCGAGACCAAGGGGATCCTGAATATCTTCATTGCTGCTTGGAAGCAAGGTTCCACTTGGAAAAACAAGGGCAGGCTTCTGACACGGAATGGAAACCAACTTTAATTGAACAGAAGCCACCTTTATTTAAAACGATGGCAAGATCAGTTTATTGCGAATTTAATCTGGGCCAAAAACTGAGTTTTCAACTGAGTCCCAAAACGGCGTTGTCTGCAAAATAAGATCAATTCCAGCAGGAATTAATGCAAGACCGGCAACGCCAACCGATGAAAGGCTTGGAATCTCTTGTACAACGCGAATAAAAAAGCAGCGGCAATTTCGAGAACTTGAAAGGTAATACCGTTACAAATGCGTAAGCAAAAATCGCAAACTGGACAAACGGCGGAATTAAAACTTCCACTCGATTGAGAAAATTTGAATATCAAATATTACGTCAGCAGTTTCGGGACAAGAGCTCCGTCGCCAAATCGAGAATCGTCTCAAAATAAAATGCAGCGCAAACAATTCGAACAGCAACGTCTGCAAGACCATTTTCAGCAGGTCAAGTTCGACGCCAGCAGTTCCCGGACTTGTTCCAGCAACAGCAACAATCAAATCAAAATTCACAAAATGCGGAAGAGCAGCCACGAAGTTTGCAGCAAGAAAATTATGTACAAAGACGACAAGACTTGGAACGCCCTAAATTTCAATCCACAAGAACCAGAAGGGCTGAAAAATTATTTGCAGTCATAGAAGTCGTCCGTGGAGATTCCAACGAAATGAAGCTTTTTCAGACTGACAACAACGGATACAGAAACAAGCAGTCCTCAAGAAAACTGCGGCCCAGAAGCCTCCAGAATCCCGAGAACTGGCGCCACTGTAGGTAATCGAAGGAAAATCTTAGACTTCGCAAAATGAGCGACCAGTTCAAGATGATGTGACCAAATAAAGCGATGATTTATCGCAGTCAAAGCGAGTGCATCGATGGTAACCAGCGAAAGCAGTTATCAACCGTAGATCCGTCAATTGAAGTTAAAGAAACGGAACGGTAGGCGACATATCGTCGTCGTGAAGAAAGGCTTGAGAATGGTGCGACCTATGCCTGAGATGTAGCAGTGAGACCTCCTATTAATTGAACGTGCAAAGTTAAGGCACTCTGCCAAATGAGATGGATTCAAGAAAATCTGATTTGGAAATGTAAATCTTGGTACGAAAGGAGTTCAATCTGAAGAGGTAGCAGACTCCGAAGCAGAAGACGAAACGTCTCAACTTGGTCAAAAGAAAGCATTTTTTGTCTTGTCTCTGTGGGGCCACTACTTTACGTATTTCATTTTCAATTCGGCCTAAGTCTTTTATTTATGTATTTGCAGGTTTTGGATACGTTGCACATTTTTTTTCCATCTTCATTAAAGGAACCGTAGTTTGTTTCATTCGTCTGATTGAAGTTTGTGAACATTAGAACCGAATTTTTCAGTGGCCAAGAAAAGAACTGTCCTCCTTACATCCGAACATGCTGTTCTGAAGAACTCCGCCACTGAAGAATGTTGAATGTTAAATATTTTTTGTATACAAAAACAGAAAAACTGTAGATATTTGTGCTCCTACAAAAATAAAGAAAAAAAAATGCGCCTAAAATCGTTTTGATTATTTAAATATCAAACATTGAAAAAATTTATTATACTATATACGAAATATAAATTGCAAATATTTAACTTAAAACTTAATTTAAATATAAAACAATTGTGATTAAAATAATTGACTACACAATTGTTGGGGGGAGGGGGGGGACTTAATTTCGGATCCAAGATTTAGATCTTTAATATTTAAATAACAAATGAGACTTAAGGAGGCTAGCAATTTTAAGTCTGGAAAATTGCTTTAAAAAGATTTAAATAGAAAACTTCTTCAGGCAAAGAAATCAAATTCACTATCTCCGACTTGGATTAATTTTTACAATAATAAAATCTGAGATCGTGGATTTTTTCTTGCCTCTATTACACTTAAATTTAAATACTTTATTTTGTGAACTGAAAACATAGAAGCGACTACTGAATTTGAAGGTATATAATCTTAATTCTTTTCGTAATCTTTACTTGACATTCAAAATCAAAATTATTTCTAATGCATTGAAATTTTTTTATGCTTTTAAGTTTTTCTTTTGAACATATTCTTGTTAAAAAATAATAATCCTACAAGAAATGTACTCGCGGATAGAGAGCACTTGAAACCCCCACACACTGAACTTAGTCTTTTCAGCCAGCGTGCCTGGCGCAATCAATCCATCAATCAATAAAAATTATAAAAGTTAAATTTAAATTTTACTTTAAATTTAATTTTTAAAGACTAGGGGGCTGCGCCCCCCAGACCCCCCCTCTAACGAACTGATATATACCCCAACCTATTTGGTTACAAGGGGCAGCTGGTCTCCCCCCGGCCGGTTACAGGAATCGCGACAATTCAGTTTGCGGAATCAGTCATCGCGCGATTTGTGCGGATAGTTTAAATTAACCAAAACAAATAAAAAATAAAAATAAAAAAATTTATAATACAGACTGAGCGAGATGGGTTGATTGCGCCAGGCACGCTGGCTGAAAAGACTAAGTTCAGTGTGTGGAGGTTTCAAGTGCTCTCTATCCGCTACCAGAAATGTAGATTCGATCTATAAACTTAAAAACCTGTTTATATACAGGATGTCTCAAAACAAATTATTTTTCTGCTTGCACAAATTGGTTAAAATTTTGACTTTGCTTTCGAGTTACATGCAGTCTAATTTTATCATGAGATTCTCTAAGTTTTTGCAAACGTTGAAGCAGAAGTGCACCAAAATTGACGCGGCACACTGGTGACAACATAACCAGGAACGGTACTGCGTATTGGCTTCGTTCACAGGTGATGAAGAGATTATTTCTCTACAATAAAGAATACCTGTTTTTTAGAAACTCGATGATAAAACGTCCGAGGAGGAGCGTAAAATCACTTACAAGGACCAATATTAGGTTTCTTGTTAATAAATTCAGACGAATTAGTAGCGTAACTAATGTAAAACCTCCTGGACGACCATCAACACCTAAGGACACTCTGCAGAGGATTCTGAGGCCGTTGAAAGAAGTCCACATGCGTCTTTTCGTCGGTTTGGCGTATTCTTCATTTTACTCTGAAAGCGTACAGGTAATGCATCGCCTGGAGGGGGAAGATTATGCAACCCTAATGGAATTAATGCTGACTTTTTGAAGGGAGTGGAAAACGAAGGTTACATTTCACACATGTGCTTTAGTGTATATGGATCGACGGCAGATGACGTGCAAAATTAGAAGAAAACACTCCGAAGTGAATGTGTGGATAGAGATGAGCAATATTGAGATTTATGAACCATTCATGTCTGTAACGGTAAAAGCTACCTGGATATGCTTGAGCTTTTTATGGAGTCTGATAAAATTCTGAATACCGTTGTGTTCCAGCAGGACGTGTTTGCTCCCCACTTTGCATTATCTCAATACATGTTCCCGGGACGGTGGATCGGTAAATGTTCACCTTAGACTACTTGGCGTGGGTACATAAAATTCCTTGTGTACCGGATTAAAATCACAAGCATGCAGCAGCTGCGTCAAAAAGCATTGGAGACGGTCACGTTGCCATGAAGGGAGGCCACCTTGAACTTTATGATATACACTCATCATTAAAGAAAACCTTTGGGATGCCATGTTAAGACTCCAAGCTGGCACAAGATCTGCAAGAGCTACAATCCAAAGTGCAGTCTGCATGGGACGAGCGGAGTCAAAACAACGTTAAGAACTTGCATGATTCCATGTGTCACGTATTTTAACTATCAAACGCAGATTACACGCTGTCACCGAGTTCGGTGATCCCATAAAAGCAGCAAAAGAGAAGCAATGAATCTAAGCCCAACTGTTGACGGACTCGTTCATAATTTAACATCAGAGAATGGCAAAGCGTGCGAGAGGAAGGAAGCGTAGGCGTGGCCTGCGCATGCGCGATTGGCAAAATAGGAAAATTAAGATTTTTCACGTGAGAGAAGTGAGCGTGAATTTGAAACGAAGAGACGTAGGAAAAACGGCAATGAACAAATTGCCGATTCATTTTCGTATACAACGAAGAAGAAAGTCGCATGCTAAAGAACTCGAGTTCTGTGTTGTGCGAAAGAGTAGCGCGAAAGAATTATCGTGCTAATGAACTTATCATTGCAGGAGACTTAAATACGACGAATGCATTATCGTCGTCAGGATTTAGAAGTTCGTCACCCAAATGAATTCCAGAGCAAAACTGGCATTCCGTCGGCGTCGAGTGGTTCAACATTACTTCAGTAGCAAATTACGTCGTAGTTCATTCTCAGTTCCCAAGACATCGCAGTCGGGAAATTCTTCAAGAATGCGACAAATATGGACGGTTAGTAAGCGTAGAAAGATTGAAACGAGAGAAAGTACGTCGAATCCTGAGCCCTCAACAAGCGCCGGACGAAGAACTGTACAGAAGGTCGCACCATAGTCATTGGGGGCTATCATAAATAAAAGATTGGGCTCCGTACTACCCATCCAAAGGTAAGAGCCAAATTTGTATTTCCCGTATCACGTCCCGTTGCTCACTTTCTCAGCAAAGCGCGTAGTTTAATACATCATATATACAGGATGAATACAAAAGTCTGAATCCCCCTTTTGTTTTTTGAACCGAAGCAGATATGTCAATTTTGATGAATCCAATGAATAGGAAGTTGTGGGTGGCCTATCCCATGGTGCACTTTTCATCATCCCAAATATGCAAATTAGGACACATCAAAAACCATAAGGGATAGAGAAAAAAACCCAATTGCAAACTTGTTCAGCATAAAAAAACAAACAACAAAAAAAATCATCCAAATCGAACCAACCAATTACCCACAATCACGTGTTGAACTGTTTGTAGCTTACAAACAGTCACACTGCACAAACAAGTTACTTCAAACAGTTTAAAAAAAATTAATCAACAAAATGCTCGATGTGACGACCGTGGGCACCATAACACAATTGGGCACGGAACCTAACTGACGCCAAAACATCGGCAAGCATGGCTGGTGTCACTCCTCGGCACGCTTCCTGGATTCGTTGAACAAGATCCTCCAGTGAGGCGGGCTGCATAGCATAAACCTTGTCCTTCAGGTAACCCCACAAGAAAAAGTCAAGTGGTGTAAAAACAGGGGAGCGGGGTGTTGTCCAAACATCTCACTTAGACGCTTGCGAACGACCAACCCGTTACGTGGAGGAGCTCCATCATACTGAAACCACGTGCGCTGATACGAGGCCAATGGCAAATTGTCAATGAAGTCTGTGACTACTACGTTGAGAATTTCAGCCCGGTAGCGTTCTGCAGACAGTGTTACATAGTAAAAATACGGTCCAACCACAGTGTCATTGTACAATCCACACCACACATTGATTCTCCAGTTTACTTGATGAGTTGCTTCTCGCAGACATCGTGGGTTTTCGTCTCCCCAATGATGATGGTTGTGCCTGTTGATAACTCCATCCCTGGTGAACTGGGCTTCATCTGTCCACAACATCTCATGAATGAAGTTTGGATTTTCATCCAGGCAGGTAAGTTATGGCCCTAGCAACATAATCCAATGGCAGTAACTCCTGGTGACAATAAATATGATGTGGGTGAAAACGATATGCGTGGAGAATGTTGAGAACAGTTCTCTGCAGCAAACATCTGCAGCAATTGCTCTGCTGCTTGTGTAGGGCTTTGCAGCAACTGCAGCCAGAACTAGTGTTGTTGTATCCTCGTAGCCTTGTGCCCTTGGTCGTACTCGTTCTGCATTAACATTCCCTGTAGCCTCGAATCTTTGAGTAATGTGACGCATTGTTTGACGAGATGGATGGCGTTCATTAGGATATCTGTCTCGATTCAACCTAACTGCAGCATTAGGTTTCTCTTTGCCTCTCCGAAGCAGAAGATCATGTTGACCATTTCCGGAACAGTGTTGCTTGCCATCCTGGAATTGTTCTGTCTTCTGTGTGCTGAAACATGCCTTTTATTTGCTTTTCCGCATGAAAGTGAATGTGAGTATGGTAATTTATGTTAATTTTTTGATTTGCATGCTTTACATAGTGAAAATATCAACATTCATTTTTCCTTGTGCAGCGTGACTGTTTGTAAGCTACAAACAGTTCACAACGTGACTGTGGGTGATTGATTTGTCCGAATTGGATGATTTTTTTGTTCGTTTGTTTGTTTTTTTATGCTGAACAAGTTTGCAATTGGTTTTTTTTCTCTATCCCTTACGGTTTTTGAGATAAATTTTGAATGTGTCCTAATATGCATATTTGGGATGATGAAAAGTGTACCATGGGATATGCCACCTACAACTTCCTATTCATTGGATTCATCAAAAATGACATATCTGCTTCGGTTCAAAAAATAAAAGGGTGGGTTCAGACTTTTGTATTCAACCTGTATAATTCCATGTATAAATGGTCTGTGCACTGCGAAATGCTCTTCTCTTGTTGGCATTCCATACATAAAGCAGAGAAAAGGCTTGTGAATTAACTGAAGACACGTGATGGTCTTCCTTGATCGTCAATATCAGTCAGAACTGGTTCAAAGGTATGTGGTTGATAGGACCATTATAGTCCACTGGAAACTTTTAATGCTAAGATATGACATGTATTATATCAAACAGCTTGGAATAACATGTCATGGTTGAATATTAACGAAAAATTGATGATAGTAGAAATAGGTTCAATGGTATGTGGTTTCATGGAACCATTATGGTCCAGTAGAAACTTTCAAAGCTCAGATTTGGCATGTAATATATCAAACAACTTGGAATGATGTGTCATGAATGAATATAACGTAAAATTAATGATAGTCGAAATTAGTTTCAAGGCATGAGGTTTAGGGGACCAATTATTGTTCATTCGAACATTCAATGCTAAAATATGGCATGTAATATATCAAGCGACTTGGAATGATGTTTCACGAATGAATATAAAGTAAAATTAATGATAGTCGAAATTGGTTCAAAGTCACCTGGTTTAGTGGAACCATTTTGGTTTATTGGAACATTTAATGCTAACATATAGTAAGTAATATATCAAACGACTTGGAATGATTTGCCATGAATGAATATAACGTAAAATTAATGATAGTCGAAATTGGTTTCAAGGCATGAGGTTTAGCAGACCAATTATTTTTCATTGGAACTTTCAGTGCTAAAATATGGCATGTAATATATCAAATAACTTGGAATGAAGTGTGAAGAATGAATATAACGTAAAATAACGAAATTGGTTTTAAGGAACCTGGTTTAGTGGAACCATTATGGTTTATTGGAACATTCAATGCTAATATTTAGCAAGTAATATATCAAACGACTTGGAATGATTTGCCATGAATGAATATAACGTAAAATTAATGATAGTCGAAATTGGTTCAAAGGCACCCTGTTTCGTGGAACCATTATATTTTATTGGAACATTCATTCCAAAAAATGGCATGTAATATATCAAAGGATTTGGAATGATGTGCCATGAATAAATATAACGTAAAATTAATGATAGTCGAAATTGGTTCAAAAGCACCTGGCTTGGTGGAACCATTATGGTTCCTTGGTACTTTCAATCGTAAAATATGGCAAGTAATATATCAAACGACTTGAAATGATGTATCATGCATGAATATAACGTAAATTAATGATAATAGAAATTGGTTCTATGATTCGTGTTTTAATGATACCATTATGAAACCATTATGAAACTTTCAGTGCTAAGATATGGCATGTAATTACTTACGCCTTATATTATAAATTGGCAAATTTTAACAAGAGCTATTAGCTAATCGTTCCTTCAATGGTACATGCGTTGGTAATAGTTTATGAAGAAAGTATTGACCCTTACACAGAAGGCTTGAACAATTAACGCTTATTTCATTAAATAGGAATGCTTAAAAATTAAAGTATTCATATATGTTCTAATCTATAGGGAGTGCAAGTGACTACGTCACATCTGACGTCATTTGCGCGATGAACGGGCCGAGAGCCTAGTAAATGGGATCGCTGGTTCCAAACATTGGAACCACGCAATATACGTACTAGTAACGTTGAAACGGGCGGCCAGTAAAAATGACATCTCTTAAATTATTATGTTAATTTGTGTAATTTATATTATTATTAAGACATTTAATACCATTATATAATTCATACATGAATATTAGAACGCTTTTTAATCACTTAACAAAAGAATGCCATCGTTCGCGGATCTTTCTTTCTTTGGGAAAACGATAGATGTCTAAATCGCTATTTTGGCTCCTTCTTGAGCAGTGAGGAACTGAACAATTTCACATCTTAAATGTGTTATAAACACTGGGCTTATACAAAACGATTTTATTCCATCCCTACGTTGGAACCATGTTAAATCCCGAAGCGAGAAGAATTGTTTGGAACCAAATCGAGTCACGTGACTGAAGAATTCCAAGGACTGACGTCACACTTGCACTCCCTATAGAGAATTACCACTTTCTGCCTTTAACTTTTCACGTAATTTTATTCAGTTTGAAGTATGCATTTCCCTAAGAAGTACGCCTTGCTTAGCAACCAAAGGCTTTCTTTTCGTTCTCGAATGCTTTAAAATCCTATCGGTCTTGGGCATTTCGGTTGCCTGACTTGTTTTCACAGTAATTTTTTCACATGTCAATAGAAAAGAAACCCAAACATCAAAAGGCACAGTTAAAGTAAGAACATTTCCTGATTTTCTCTTATAATTTTTTCAACAGCAAAAACGTTTAGTTACCACGTGAGAGTTCTTTATTATCCTTAAGAATCATATTTGTCCAATTTAAGCAATCATGACGTAAAATTGTTTTTTTTTTTGGAAATATAACCAGCAAAATAAACAAGGGCGTTTTCTTATGGCATGGAAATTATCACTGAATTATCACTAATTCCTCGGCAAAATGCACTGATTGAGGTAATGATTGCTGACCATCCAGCATTGTGCATTTTGATTTTAGTTTTATATCTCGGCGAAACCTAATAAATATTCATTTACATCATCCTGACAATTTGAATGCTCACTAGGTTTTAAGAGACAATAAAAAAAAGAGAGAAATAAAAATACGCTAAATTAATTTATAATAGGTTTCATACATTTACAAAAAAACAATACTTTTAAAAAAGAATTTAGATCCAGATTTTATTTTTCAATTTAGATCCAGATCGTGGAATTTATTCTTCTTCTTACTTCTTCTTCCTGGCAAATATTAGGCTACAAGGCCTGTTACGGTCTCACACAAACTTTTCGCGCCATCTCTTAGCAGGACGACCCACAGAATTGCAAATATGAGATCAATAGGAATAAGTGGTTCAAAAGTTTTAAGAACATTTACAGACGTGGGTCAAGCAATGAATGTATGCGGGTTGGATTTAGAAACCGCATGTTTTTCACACTGTCAATTATATGTTGGGTGTTCCCGTGTTGGTCGACTATCAAATTTATTTGTTTACGCCCCCTAAGGCAAAACCACAAATATCGTTCATGATTTAGCTTTACGTTAAATATAAGCAATTGTTTTTTCAATTTTAATATTTACATTTATTTTTATTTTTTCAAATCTCAATTATTATTGTCAAAATTCAATAAACTAGATAAACTAGATTCAATTAGTTTATGGACAAAAAATTAAAACCATAGCTACTTCCTAAAGGATTATATTTGAAGATGCATGCCTGTGTACTTTAGTAGTGTGTGTAAAGAACAACTACAATAAATAATATTCAACTACAACGTTTTTTTCTTATGAAAATATTTAGAACAATCAAATCAATTTAAAAAAACATTCAGCAGTTTTTATTTATTTAAAAACAAAACAATTTTACATTTTTCACATCTCCATCTTGATCTTCCTTGGCAATTTTCTTTACGACATTTTTGTGCTCTGCTACTCGGAATATTTGACGTTCCTGCATCATAGCATTAAACTAGAATGCCATATGGTGTCTTATAAGTAACATGAATGCAACGTTTGCTTTTTTAAGATAACAGATTAAGAAAGTGAGCTCTCAGAAATTTGAGTACACGGACGTGTACTCAGTAGGGAAAGCGCTACAGACATAAATTTGTTGTTACTGTTAATAATAATGCTCCATGTATTTATCACGATGCAGCTTATAATATTTGTCTGTCACATGAAGACGTCCATCATCAGCCACCATCACCTTGCACAAACCCAAATATTCATCAATAACTACCAATTGAGATAACATTTGATGACAGTTATACTTCTAGTAATTATTTTTAACTTTAAAAAATAAATATCTTCATCCTTTTGATTGAGCTGGCCTCAGCAAACTGAAAATCAAAATTCAGAGACAGGACAAAAACGTTTGCCGCGTCACCTAGTTTTTATATAGACCTTTCCCTTGAAACCGAAACTGGAGTAACTGCGCAGAAGTTTGTCAGCCACCAAAAAACTTCAACTTCCTGGCTTGAAATGTGCAAACACTACTACTTTCGGAGCATAATCTTTAGATAGTAGATGGTCATCCAACTCACAGATATATAGTAAATATCTGTGATCCAACTCTACTGAAAAATGAAGCTAAAGTTTCTAGCTCCCGATAGGGAGGTAACGCAATTGAAAAATGGCGCTGCATGTACAATCGGACTAAAAACGCATGCAGCGCCGCCCTATCGTGAGCTAGAAGTTTTAGTTTCATTTTCAGTTTCAATGCAGCCGGAATTATTGGCATAATGCTGCCAAAATTAATGCATTCTACATAATCTTAAAGAAATAATTGACAATCCAACTATTGAATGTATTACGTAGCTCACTATTAATTTTGGGCATCAACTAAATAAATAAAATAACTTTACAAATTAGGAAATTCAGATCACGCTAGGTGGCGCATAGAGCGCAGAAAGTCCATTGCGACTATGCGGCTCCTAGCGTAATGTGAATTCTCTAGCTTCCCAATGGAAAATGACGGGAGTTGAACGACCATTTACTTCTATAGACCGTGATTCGGAAAAAAACGGAATTTTTTTTGCTGTCCTGCTTCTGCGCAGTTACTCCAGTTTCGGTTTCAAGGGAGAGGTCTATAATAAAAAATGATAAACAAACCCTGGCGCCATCTAATGAGAAAACAAACAAACTTAAGCCAAGTCTATTTCATATGACGCCATCTCTTGAGTAAACAAGCAAACATAAACCAAGATATATGATTTTTACCCCTTCTCCCCTCACTTTGGGGACATGTAACCTTTCTCTAGGCCTAATGAACATATGTTGCGAATATGACCTCAATCTGATAAAGTTCAAAAGTTTTTAAAACATTTACAGACGCACCCTGAACCTGAATTTTTATATTAAAGATAAACAATTTTTCGATCATGATTTCAATTTCATTTTCGTTTCGATCGTCTTTCAGTTATGTATTTTCATTTTAGTTACTATTTTTGATTTATGCTTGTGGAAAATGATTCATGATCCTTTTTCGTGTCTGTTTGTACAGTTTTACACAGAACAACTTTGAGGAATGGTTTTGAATTAATTATTCCTCGGGCCTAAAACCTTCTAAAACACATCAGCCAGACAGCTAATTACTCCACGGCTCACTCCTGCCCAGAACTGTCATGGCTCAATTTGCTTCACTTTATGCCGCCGTTAACAAGAGGATTTGGAGTCTATCCACGACCGTACTATATCTACAGGCATGACAATTGACGTCAATTTTTATATTACTGGCGATAAGTTGTTTCATATTACTGCATTCGTTTTACTTGATTAAATATAACTTGATGCAAAAAAGACGAACCTCTTCTCCACAAACGTTTTAATGGGCGAATACGTATTTCGATCTCTTTGAGATCATTATTCAACGCAAAATAGGGAAATTAACAAAGCAAGCTATTTATAAGAAAAGGAGGGGCTGTGGACTCTCTCCCAAAGGACCAATCAACGAACACGTCGAACGACCAATGAGAGAGTCAATCGACACCTCGTACAAAAAATGAAAGCGCGGACCTAGGAGAGATACAGATTCCATATAATTGGCAAGAGTTATACAAAATCCAAAATTATACAAAACAAAATTACCAAAGTATACAGTACAGATTCAAACAACTGGCAAAAGGTTAACAAAATCCAAATATACATAATAAAAATTCTAAACTATACAATCTAAAAACTTCTATCTAACAACAAATTACGGTAAGAAAACTAAAATAAAAAAGTACAAGGAAACAACCAAAAAATTAAGAAATCTTAAGCAACTTTAATAAAATAGAATCGCCGAGGGGACCTGAGTCATTGTTCAGCAATATTCCGGGGTCCTTTTTCCCGATCTCCAAAGTCTCGTATGCGTCCAATGATTTCCTGTTCCTTACAGACCTAAGTAAACGGCAATCCTGTAACAACACGGCGTGGCCCGTTTCAAGCATGTGCTTGGCTACTGCGGATCTCTCAGAACGACCAAACCTGGCGTGGGCCGTATGCTCCTTGAACCTGGTTTTTATGTTGCGGTACGTGGCTCCTCGATAGGTCTTGGGATACTGGCTGCAACCTATCTCATAAATTCCTGCCTGCGACAATGATGGAGTTTTGTCCTTAGGGTTTCTGAGAAGGTTCTTCAGAGTATTCGGATTTTTGTATGCTATTATAGTTCTTCCTTAAAGATTGCCTGTAATTTGACGTTGAGTCCGCTATTATAGGAAATGGGCAATTTGAATTTAGCATCCTCGTTGCTGCTGAGTTTTGTGGAATCTCTAACTAATTTCACAAAAATTCTTCTCCTGACCAGATCTTTAACCAATTCAGAACTGTAGCCATTGACGACTGCTATATTTTGGATGCGTGCGATTTCGGCGTCAAACCTACCCTTAGACAAGGGGATGTTTAAAGCTTTATCCGCTAGAAAGGTGAAAGAGGCCAAGTTTTGGCTCCAGCAATGGTTGGAAGACTTGTATATATATACGTCGGTGTGTGTAGGTTTTCGATAAATATCGAATTCCAACATACTGCCAGTCCGTATGATTTTCAAATCGAGGAAAGGAAACTTGCCCTCCTTCTCTTTTTCCACGGTAAACTGAATGGTCGTGTAGTGACTATTGAGAAAATCCAGGAAAACCTGTAAGTCAACCTTATTAGTATCGATGATCGCAAAAACATCATCTACGTATCGATACCACACCTCGAGGAAGTATGAACCGGAGGAACTAAGTTTTGCCTCAAACTTCCTCATAAAAATTTCCGACAGTATCGGGCTTAAGCAACTCCCCATAGGAGTTCCTGCAGACATGTGGTAAAATTCACCTTTAAACTGGAAATAATTGTTGTTAACGCGGAGTTTACAAAGCCTAGTTATTTCTGAAATCACCGTATTTTCGATCTTGTTGTCTGTCAAGACAGAATGCAACAACTCAAGAGTATCTTGAATTGGCAAGTTTGGAAATAACGATGTGACGTCGAAGGAGACCAAAATGCAACTATCGGAAACGTTAACGTTCTTCAATTTATCCACAAGGTCGACACTATTTTTGACCGAAAGTTTCAACTGGTCAATGTCCAACCGTCCTAAAAAAAACCCGCTAGAAACATAGCTAATTCATATGTTGGTGCGGAAATGTTCGAGATAATAGGGCGGAATTGGTTTCCCGGTTTGTGTATCTTGGGAATGACAGGGTTAGAGACACCCCCCCCCCCCCCGGGGGGGGGGGGTATTGATCAAGTACTTACACGATTTTAAAGCAGCCTTAACACGTCTGACCAAAGGGGGTCCTTTTGGATCTTAGTGTAAGGGCCGTCAGCTAGGATTTGGGAGACACTAGTGAAATAATCGGTTTGACGTAGGATGACTATAGAGTTCCCCTTATCCGATTTTAAATAAAAACAGTCTTTGTTTCTAAGAGACTTGAGTGCAGCCAAGTTCTTACGATCTATAATAGCATTAGTAGAATTTTTCTTTAACTGTTGTGCGCAAGCGGTCCTAATTGCTTGTCTTCTCGCCTGAGGCATGAATTTAATACCGATTTCTATATCACAAATAATATTTTCTAAGTCAAAACGCCCCTTACAAATAGAAAATTTCAAACCTTTGACAGGAGGTTGAGTTCCTCTTCCTTGAACTCAAGATCCGTTTTGTTGATAACGTATTGACGTAAAAACGAGGAAGGTGGAGAGGGGGGGCCATTTTCCTTTGTTTGGACAAAATTAGATGGAATTTATTATCCAATTTTTTGGTTTTTCTCTCAAATAAATGTTAGTTAATAGCGAAAGTATAGTTAGAAAAAGAATCCCAAAGTTCTGCGGGTGTGTTGTTACTAATTAACAAATGTAACTCATATAAGCGTAATTCAAAAATAGCCAGTGTTTTGAACAAGCACGAAATTTCCTAATCTAATCTCTTAGATCGAGCGAAGAACAAGGCCTTCTGATCCCAAACCGACAGGGTTCTAAAATTCAGTCTTAACACGAAGTTGGGGAAAACCTGAAAATGCTTGCAATTTAGTAAAAAGGAAATGTCAGCCTTAATCAACCTAAATTTAAGATTTAAAGACACGAACCTACTGAAATCCCGTGGTGATAAAGCCTGAGAAGCAAACGATGAGAAGTGGGAATATACTGTGGATAAAGACATGATGCAAAAAAGACGAACCTCTTGTCCACAAACGTTTTAGCCTTTTTTTGCGCTTGTCTTTTTTGGACATTTTTAATAAAAATTAAACAAAGACATCAACCATCTACCATTCATTTAAAAGTCTTCAATTCTCTTCAAAAACTCTCATCATTATTCATTGGTGAGCTTGTTATTATTTATTCTTATTATTTATTATTTTATCTTCTCCATTTGTAAATGAGTATAGAATCATTTATTAATAAACAACATATTATACTACTTCGTTAATTAATGTATAATGCACAAAATAATGAAAATGAGCTTTTAAATTGGACACATCCCTGCTAAATTGGCAACACTGTTTGTGAACGATTCAAGATATTTTTTCTCTCTTCGCAACCTCCGGAGGCATTAGAAAATCATGAGCAGTGCCTATGGCACTTTTGGTTATGGGGACCCTTCAACATTAAATTATTTTATATTAACAAGAATAAACAATACCATATTTTTTATTATTTTTATAAAAACAAAGTTCTGGTCATATTTGTAATTTTAATTTACTGCTACGGTGGCCTCTGGAACGCGGAGCCCTGGGCCCATGCTTAAAGATGGAACTGAGATTGAGCATATAAAAATTAATAATTATGCTGAAGAAATTGTCTCGAATCAATTTTTCGATCAATTTAAGCTAAATTTTTGCCTGTATCGTGCCAAGCCTCCAACAATAGAAGGCTAACCAATTATGGTTGGCTATGAGCGTGCACTTTCGATGGTAAAGGCGGCCATGTTGATGGTTAAACAGCGTATGCGCCAGCTTGAAGCAAGGTTGTTACAGGGAAGGTGGCCTCTATCGGGGTGATCGATGGTCTTTGGCTGCTGATGTGTGACGTCAGCTGGAAGGTTTGGAGCAGGCGAACGCATAGAAAACTATAGGGAATAGCGCGGTGACCTTTAGCTTCCAGCCTATTCTACTATTTATCACCAATATAAATGAAGAAAACGTGCCAAGGTTTTATATAAATATTTTATTGGAATAATGTGTATTTAAAATTCAGAGATTGCAAATAAAATATCTATTTATATAAATTTAGCACTGAAATACAAAAGCAAATACTGCAACAGCAAGGCCACCTCGTGAAAGCAATTCTTTAACGATTAACCTGTTACAGTATTCAATCATTTAGCATTAAGCGCTAGTACAGCATTAAAACATCTGCCACTGCTTGTATGGTTGTAAAAATATGATAGAAAGAAAAAAAAAGTAATGCCTACATACACAATCACTTTCTGTTTGAGTCTGACCGAACATTTTCGTTTTGAGAGGGAAAGCGCATCCTACCTCGTCGTTTTTCCCAACGTGGTTTATAGAGTCCTCAAATGAATCTGAAGCCACTGAACAGTTTTAGTTACTTGGTACGAGTGAAGGAGGTGAAGATGAAAGCGAAGAGTCTTGTGTATATTTTATTTTCTAAACTTCTCTCTCAGGTTTCAAATTTTCTCCTAACTTTCGATTTTCTCGTAGTGCAATCTGTTGGATATTTGCGTTTTAACGCTCGTATCAAGAGCAGATCTCCTACCTGTTACGAGTGTGCTCTTTTTCATTATAAGAAGGGGTGGGGGGTTTGCTCATTTAATGAAATATTGCTCGTATCTATTGCCATGGGAAGAATAAATGCATGGAAATCTAATAAATCCACTCTAGATTATAATATTGGACTAAAAAGAATAAATAATTGCATTTATTATTAGCAAAAGCACATGGAACTCCAGCCATCTCAACTTTGTTATGTTAAAATGGGCGGATCGCCTGCTGCCAACCTTCCAGGTGACGTCACAATCCCAGAAGGCAATGCGAGTGTTTTTGAGAGAAATAGGCCGATAGAGGCCACCTTCTTTTTAACAACTTTGAGCTTATAGAAATAAAGTCTTCTCTTCTCTTGTTTGTGTGGTTGCCAAGGCTCCTAATAAGCGCGCTCGCAAACGTTAACTCATTGTAACAAAATTAATCATCGTTGAAGTCGTAACTTTTTTGGCACTCTTCATCGTTAAATTGTTGCGTCGTCTTTCTCATTAAATTTTTTTACTCCGATGACTCCAACTGGAAAGCAGAAGTTAAGGGAGTTAACTCGAGTCGCACTCCAAGCGTACCCTCATGTTGGAGGTCAAGGGAGTTACCTCCGAGCGAATAAAGAAACGGAGACCAAATGACTCGGAGCAAATAAAGAAAAGGAATCCGAATGACTCAGAGTCACGGGAGTCACTCGGAGTGACTACAAGTGAATAAGAACGCACTCCTAGACAGAAGGCCTCCGCACAGAAACGTCATACATTGTTGCATCACACAAAAGAGGTTATTGTTAATCGTATTTCTACCAATAATAAGCCCTAAATTTGGCCGCTTGATGATGATGTAACAATGTATGACATTTCTGTGCGCAGGACTTCTGTCTAGGTGGTGTTGGCCGGGACCTGTCTTTCTCGTTAGCTACGTTTTCTATGGCATATAGTAATTCCATCAATCCTTGTTAATGCAACATTGTAAACGGTTGTTAAGGCACATCAATCATTGTGAACACCAATCATTGTCAACGATTGCTGACGCAAAAACGACGGGCTGATTGTTCACACATGCAAGCAAAGAAACAACACAAATCAAGTCTATTTCATATAGATATATGGATTTCTTTGTTTTTGAAAGACTTATCTCCAGTTTTAGATTTTTTTCCATCATTTTGTTAGCTTTACACAGCTGTATGTTAAATTTCAAGTTCACAGCTTAGTTCCAAGTTGCATTTTAAAACCGGACGAACATACAAACATTGTGCTTTATATATATAGAAGAAGATAATCACAAGAGAAATGATTTTTGAACTCGGACGTATTTATTAAGTGTAGAAACAGTCAATTTGCATTCACAGGTTTACTCCAACTGTTGATTAGGTGGTAGGTGATCTGGGCAAAGCTCGTACTACTGTGGATTCTCTGGCAGGACAGTTTGTTACGCCTAGAATCAACTGCCCCGAAAGTTATAAGCGTGTGAAGGAAGGTCTTAGGATGTTTTATGAAGAGCGCCAACAATTGAAACTGGAGACATCAGCAGCTTAATTACGAAGCTCAAGAAGAAGAAGCCTCTAGGCAGAGATCGAGTGAGCAATAATGCTCTGAAGAACCTGATTGCTAGAAGTTCATTTACGTTCCAGCTGCTTGGGAGAAATCTCTCGTCCCAAGTATTCCAAAGCCTAGGTAAAATCCGGCATCTCAAGTGAGCTACAGGCCGATAAGATTGTTTTCGTCTTTCTCTAAGATCCTAGAAAAGACAATTCTGACCAGGATCAGTGTAGTACTAAGAGCCTTGTAGGATAAGAGCAATTTGTTTTTTTGCACCAATATTTCCGGCCAGATGCACGTTTCGAACCCCGTTAAAGATTTGAGAACCCCTGTATAGTGTTGTTATCTTTGTTATCTTTCAAGATGTCATCAAAGTGGGCGTGAAAGGCTTATTTACAAGATGATCAGAGGCGACTTTCCCTCCGACTTGGTCGAGATGGTAAATTTCTTCCTTACGACGGAGTTTCCTCACAACGGTGTGCTGAAAGGCTCTGTTCTTGTGCCCTAACCAACGAGATAGAATACATAGAGTGGCTGTACAGCCGCCATATTTGAAACCAATTGAAAGTCCGTCCGCCATTTTTTCTTTAGTATAATCGGCGTGGCAGACCTATAACTAAAGCATGCGTAGTAGAGGAGCCCATGACTAAAGGAGCGATTTTCAAACCTCGGGTGTTCCGCAAAATATATTTATTGACAGAAAATCAAATTAAAACCGTTTAAGAAATATAATAATCTTTTTATTTCAAATTATAATAAATTTTATTTTGTTTGTGGTAATAACAAAATCCTAAAACTTTGATAATTTAAGTCTGCCGCGGAAGTTTGACTCAAGTGCGTTGTGAAAAACCAAGGAACACTAAATTAAAGGATTGTGTGTGACAAATATTTTTTAAATGTACAATTAACACTTCATATTTTAACGTTTTTATTTTTTATTTTTTTAATAGAATGAGCCTTTTGACCCTTATATATAACGAGTCTTATATACATTTGTCTGATAATTTTCAAAAGACTTTGATTTACACAAATGATTCATTCTACATACATCACTGTATCCTGCAGGTAAAAATACTGGCTAGCGAGGGGGGAGGGGGAGACGCTGCGAAGATCAAATATGAGAAGACGGGGTGAAAAAATGATCATCATGCCCCGGGCGCAATTTACCATTGCCTGCGGTTTATTTTATCAATTTAAATTTCCATGATAGGCTTTGCCTAATTGAGGAGCCCTGCATACGAAAGAAATGAAGGGTATCCGAAACGCCTACATTAATATAATTAATTTGTAATCTGAAATAAATGTTGTTTTATCGCTTCGATTTCTACAGTTGTACGAGTTATTTTTAATCATTTATTTAAGATAAAAAGCTTAAAACACATAACTAGCTGTGCTTTTAAATAAAGACCGATAACTTATGCTTTCTATGTATATCTGATTATTTAGAGCAGACTTCGATGCTTCGCCATCTGGTGGTCAAAATAATAGCGGGATCGCGTTTATGCGAGAGTGTCATAACCTCTTCAATTAAGAGACCTTGACATAAGTATCAAAATTAGTTATAAACACGTATAAATGTTACCGACAGGTGGCGCTGAGGTAGCATGCTGATAATCTCGTTCTTCGCCATCACAATCGATTCAAAATGTGCACCTTACGCAACACAGTTGCACATTTTGATATGATTGCACTGGCTACTGGAAAAGCACAGTTTATTCTTGGACTCCATACTGTAACTACAATGTACAGCGCCGCCGTTTGGTAACTTTGTAATTATTTCTGAAACTTCTGTATCAGATTTTTACGGCTTTCGAAATAAACACATCACTTGATTCATTCCTCTATCGATCATCGTTCCCAAGGTATTTCCTGATTCATCAACAGAAGATTACAACTAAACGTCGGTAAGTGCAAAGCTTTGTACTTGAGCAGGAAGAACAACCCGTTCGTTTTTTAGGCTAAGGCTGCTGGGTAGATAACTGAAATACCATTGTGATAACCTGTGCTAAAACTATCATGTGAGGTATGCCCTGAACAAAGCAAAAAGGGCAACGTTCAATCTGATTACTCTTATAAGTCGCAGCAGTGCCTTCGGCATGGGTAGCATGCAGTACATGACGATTATTCGTGCCCGTCTGCTCTACGACATGCCAGCATGGGCGACCATATGCAGAAGTAGATGTAGTGAGATTCAATCATTTCAGAATGCTACCCTGAGTACAACTGCCAAAGTAAAGAGAATATTTGCGAAGAATCAGTCTATCCATAACAACCTTGAAGTGACACATATTTGTTGAACACATGCTAAAGAAAATGCTAGGGAAAATGAAGTTGAAGACGATGTAGACACAGGAATTTTGAAGCAATCACTACATATGAAGTGGCACACGAAGTATCGGAAGCCGAGGCACCTTCTGGATAGTAATGTTTTCTTCCCGGACTACTAGATAATGTGATGTATTTTCTTTTCTCTGTTTTGTGGACAAATGATCAGATCTACCCCTCTTCTTGTCTTAAATATCAAGAATTAGCTTAGCAATCAATATTAATTGAGTCGGATTTCTCTCTAATTATTTCAAGTAGCTGCCCAGCAATAATATCAAGATACCAACCAAATGATTATAACTCTGAGGAATACAATCAAATTGTTGTGATTTCTTACATTTGCTGTCCAGGAACCTTAATTCTATTAGCCATAAAAGCATGCATAAATTACAAGATTAAACAGAGTATTTGCAAATGATTACAAGGGTTAATTCCCTTGCAATGATTACTTGTGGCTTCCCTTATGACCTGATTGCCTTGGTTCGCTCCTTTCCGACAAACAAGACCTTCCGTGTTAAGTTTGGTGACTCCGTGTCTGACCCTTCTAATGTTAATGCTGGTGTTCCCCAAGGCTCTGTCTTGGGGCCTGCCTTGTTCAATTTCTTTATCCACGACTTTCCTAAGTTTACGAAGTGCAATCTTTACTTGTTTGCTGACGACGGGTCCATCATGAGCTGGGCACGTAATACAGTCCACGTCATCAGCCGTCTGCAAAAAGTTTTTCACCAGTGTGAGAGCTGGTTCTCTAAGTGGCGCTTATAGCTGAATGTTACCAAGTGTAAAGCCATGTTCATCACACGCAAACGCAAAAACCCTCCAAGGCCCCTCATCCTACATGGTAGGAAGCTTGAGTGGGTTAAAAATTGTAAGTACCTCGGAGTTGTGATTGATTCCAAGCTCAAATGGAACGACCATGTCCAATATTCGCTTAACAAGGCTAAAAAAGCGAAGTTTAGTCTCATCGCGCTACTGGGGCGAAACAGCGCTCTCAGAGTGGGCAACAAACTCTTGTTATACAAGGTAGTGATTCGTGCCATTTTACTTCAAGGTATGCCTGCTTGAGCTTCCATTTGCAAATCTAGATGGAAAGATCTTCAGACCTTCCAAAATGTTACCCTCCGGTCCATTGCTCAACTAGACAGAAGAGTGCGTCAAACATTTAGAGTCGAAAATGCTCGAGTCCGCCCGTAGGTCAAAAACAATTGGGTTCTTCACCACGACAATGCGCCCCCTCACACGTCGCTCGCGCAATGGTTCCTATGTTCAAACATTTGGAACATGCTGCCCAAGATGGAACATCATGAATATACCCTGGTTGCTGGTATCCTGGACCACTTACTCACTATCAGGGGTTCCCTCAGGTTTCGAAGACCCCGTCATATCTTGGATGTCAATTTCGAGAACATTAACAAGGCCGAGTTCCCCAACTATTGGATCTGCTAGATCCTAGTTTTTCGGACTCGCTATTCGTCAATCCACAATCCGATTCTCGTCCCTACCATGAAGGGACTCTTTTCAGGATGACTTAAAGAGGTTCATCAGGCTTCTTTCCTACTTCAGTGTACCTCGTTTGGTTTACTTTTTGGGCGAGCGTGTAAAGTGAGCTAAAGGCTCCTGGACCACTCGTACTAGTTTTTCACTACACTGATCGATTGTTGATTGTTCACTATGGGCTGCATTTGATGAAGAGGTAACATTACATAATCTCCATCACATTTTAATGTTTATTTTGAACATAATGTGTTTACAGATTAAAAGACAGGGTGTTTTACGAAATGAGACGACAGAGAGGTGGAACTCGAAATAGATGGCTACTTTGCTAGACAAGAGTGTCCATTAACATTTTTGGAGAATAAAACTTCCAGATTTCCCACACTTGCTCTACTGGCTAGGAAATACTTGTGTGCACAAGGCACTTTTTTTCAAAGTGCTGAATCTGTGCACAAATCGCGCACAAGAAAAAATTCCTTCAGAAGGAATATTTTCAAAAAGTGCTGAACTCATTTCATCTAAAAGATCAAGATTAAAGGAGAGCAATGTCCGCTTATGCATGATGTTAAATAAGAATATTTCTAAATAAATCAAAATAGTTTTTTAATTTGTTTTTATGATCATTTGGAAATCATAAATTAAATTACCTTCCTATAAGATAAATAAATTATTTGTAATCTTGTTGTTGCTATTATCCCAAAATCATAAAATTTGAGATCGGTTCGAGCCCAAGATCGATCGATCTTATGGCCAAGATCGAAGACCGAGATCGATCCTGAAATATCCAGGATCGCCCACCCCTAACTGGGAAGTCGTATTCCTTTTATACTATTAGTGATGGCGGACCTACTGGAGCGCTTCTCAAAAAAGCGCCGACCGATTGGGGGGCTCTTCCGTTCTTTTGTTTCTCTTTCAGTCTGATCAGGTATTCGATGAGAACGTCCCTCTCAAAGGATGTCTAGCCGTTGAGGAGGAGACGTTATTTCGGTGGTGGTGTTTTCTAATTTCCATATCTTCTTTCAATAGAACTTTCTCTCTTTTTATCCTTTCGACAAGATTTCTATGTAATTTTTGTCCTTGGTGGCGGCATTTTTACTTCTTTTCATATCTCAGTTCTCGTTCAAATTCGGACCCATGTTCATACAAGGTGGTTCAGTCAATTTCTGACAATTTCAGTACTATAATTTATTGACCCATTAATGTTTACAAACTTAGCATTTCATTATATTTTAGGCAGTTCAGAGTTTTTATTCCCGTGGAAAAGTCTTAACGTTTTGAACTGCTCGCAACCGAATGGTGAAGTTGTTCATAATTCTATCCAGGATTTCTGCATCCACAAGGGTGAAGCAGTCGACGATGCTTTGTCGCAGCCGGTCTAGGGTTCTTGATGCTGTAGTGAACACACTGTCTTTAAGGAACCCGTAGAGATAAAAATCGCATGGGTTTAGGTCAGGACTCGTAGAGGGCCAAAGAAAGCCACCCCCGAATCGATCTGGAAAACTGTTTGAAATGACACGATTTCCGAATTTCTGATTGAGAAAGTCTAGCACTTCATTAGTGGTGTGTGGCCTAGCCCCATCCTGTTGAAACCATTGATGTCCAAGTGGTATACGCTTCCTTCGCAACTCGGGGATGAAGAAGGTTTCCTACATGTTAAGGTAAGCCTGTGACGTTACGATGCCCTCAAAAAAGAACGGACCAATGTTGCCTCTTTTGGAAATCGCGCACCAAGCCATAACCTTTCGTGGATGAAGAGGTGACTTATGGATCTCATGAGGGTGCTGGGAACCCCAAAAACGAACGTTGTGTTTATTAACGTCACTTGATAGATGGAAGAAGGCCTCATCTGACACCCACAGGTTGTCCACAATGTCCTGATTGACTTCCATTTCTGCTCCAAACTTCATCGCAAATTGTTGTCGCTTCTGTCTTCCAGTGTCTGTTAAGTCCTGATAAACATGGATCTTATACGGGAACAGGTGTAAATCCTTTTTCAAAATTCGCCACGTCGTGGTATACGACAGCCTTTTTTCAATGGATAGGCGGCGAACAGATTTTTTTGTTAGGGGAATCGACCAACCTTGTGCGAACATTTTCGACAACTTCGGCCGTTCGAACACGAGCTTCGCTCCTGCCTTTTTTCTTGCCTTTAACACATCCAGTGGCACAAAATCGCTTGACGAAATCCATGATTGCTTGCTTGCCTGGTGCGTCTCGACACTTATACTCCTTCCGGAACTTTCTTTGCACGGTTACAGATGATTTTGTCTCGAAATACCATTCGACAACCTTGCATTTCTGCTCTGTTGATAAAGCGGGCGCCATTTTTCAACAATACGATTTTCATGCAGCGCCATTGCAACAATACGAACTCCAACTATTTAGAAATTTGATATGGCGCTCCTATTCTTTCAATTGTTAATCCCTAATGCACGTCATTCGATTGAAATGGTCAGAAATTGACTGAATCACCCTGTATGAACTTTTTTGTTTAGAATCACCCATATTACCTCCCCTCCAAGTTTGTGACAGGGTTTCAGATACACCTTGTATACACTGCTGCACGCTGGAAGTCATCTATGTCCTCTTCCTTCCGTGTCGGTGTATAGATAGATTGTGTGGCGGAGGATAAGGGACCAATTGAATTTAGGGGAAGAAACTAAACCGTTGGGGATAGTGCCAAGAACATGGTTATGGTAAACTTGTGTCCTGCGTATGTCTTTCAAAGTTCCCAGCTTTTCACTACGTCAAAGAAAAGAGCGGAAACTTTCAAATTTAAATTAATATTATTTTATTTTAATTTATTGATATAGCAGAAATACAAATTAATTAAGGTCATTTCCAATATCACCCTGTGTCTTAAGACAAATTATGTGTAGAAGTTTGTGAAAACTTTCGTTCAGGCTTGATTATAGTTTTTCAGCAAACATGGCGGATTATTTGAGTTTACTAATCTGGAGATGTTTTCACGGATGGCACTAAAATATTTCTCAGTTATTCGAGTTCTTTCGTGGTGGCTTTTATGTTGTGAACGCCCAAAAGCCTCTATTCCTGGGTGGAGCCTTTCATGAAATTTCCTTTCAGAAGATGTTACATATCTCGTTCCACGGTGACTGCAAGAATATTGTATATCCCCAGAATGATATCTTTTGTGAACTTTACTGTCCAAATCACCAAAAACCTTCGGACGCTTGTTACATAAATGCAACACATGATGAGCTTCGTGTCTTATCTTTGACTTTGCATCTGAAAAAGCTTGAGAGACGTAATTGCAGGCTTCCGCCTGTTCACGGAATATTTCTTGTATTTGGAAGCTATCTGCTTGCGTAAAATCCTCATTATGATGTTGACAAACGTGTTTGTGCCTAGCCTTTTGACAAATGTGTTGTTTTGCTGAATCGCTTTCTAATTTCAATTTGCAATTTTCCGCATCCAATGACCCAGTGCGGCTTGGACATTCCTTTATAACTTCATAAAAAACGTCTTCATTAGATCTCTCTTGATGTTCGATATGCTTCGTTGTAACACTCCCCTCTTCTTCCTGTCTCTTCGTAAAATTACGCTTGCTATTTGAATTCACAGAGCCATGAACCGCTACAGCATTCCTGGTGTTGTTACCGCCTTCATAAATTAGAAGAACTCTGGGATTGTTTCGGGAAGACCGAATGTTGCATTTCACATAACTGCCTAAATTTTCGAAGCAAACAGTTGCTTTTTTAGCAAGTATATGTTGCACTAGGATAAGCAGATCCTGCACAACATTTTCTTCAGTCACTGCAGACTTTAAAACTGGCTTATTATACCTATCCATCTCCATGTCTACAAATAGAAAAGAAAATAACAGACCCAATTAGTAAAACGCTGAGATTATGCTAAAACCTGTTTAACCCAATGTTTTATTAAGTTTTGATATTAACGATTATGGGCCGTATGTGTGCGCAGACAAAAATCCCAGGCGGTAATTTCTAGTAAGTTGCATCCCTACAAATACGACTATTTATATATAGTAAATTTATAAAAAATTGAAAAAATGGGCCACCCCACCAAACTTGCTAGGTCCCCCGTCAAAAAAAAAATTCACGACCTCGTCCATAGAGGTCGTGAATTATGATTATAATGAATTACAGAAGACAAAATCAGATAACATATTATTGTCTACTATGCTTTAATTCTATCAACAATATGATATAAAATTCATGTGTACAAATACCTGTAGACAGTAATCCTAAAGTGTTCTCTTCGATTGATGCGCTAAATTCCGACTTTGCCTCCACAGTTCCTAACCAGCAGATAGTTTACTTGGGTAGTTGATAAAATTGCGCTATTTATGCAGTATTTCTAGGAATTCGTTGACCAACAGAAATTGTTCTAATGATCTTCCTATTAAGGAATAGACGATGACCAAGGTTTACTGAAATGACCTGAATAGCCAAT
>JAHWFO010087522.1:0-21046 GCA_023313115.1 Rhysida immarginata | reverse complement strand
GATAGTCGCCCACGCAGGCATGCCATAGAGGAGTATGGTCCGGATAATCGATTTGTACAGAAGTAGCTTGTTGTCAATGCTGAGAGCGCTGTTGCGACCCATAAGAGCTATGATACTGTACTTAGCCCTCTTTGCTTTGTTCAGAGCATAGGACATATGCTGGTTCCATGAGAGTCTTGAGTCAATGATAACTCCCAGGTACTTGTAGTTATCCACCCAGTCCAGTTTCTTATTAAACAGAACAAGAGAATCTGGGGGATGCTTGAGCTTCCTATTGAGGTACAAAGCCTTGCACTTTCCGACGTTAAGGTTCAACTTCCAGCAGTTAAACTAGTCTTCGAACTGCTTCAAGGCGCACTGCAACCGAGTGATAACGTGAGCCGGCTGGTGAGCCCATGTCATAATGGCAGTGTCATCCGCATAAAAATACAGATTACAATTATCGGGTTTTGGGAAATCATGTACGAAGTAATTAAATAGCATAGGCCCGAGGACAGAACCCTGAGGGACACCGGCCTTTACAACACGGGGTGTGGAAAGATTTTCTCCAACCTTGGCTTGATAGGATCTGCCGTCAAGAAAGGATTTCACCAACAAGATCAAATCCGCAGGGAACCCGTCTCTGATCATTTTGTAGAAAAGGCCCTCATGCCACACTTGGTCAAAAGCTTTACTGACATCGAGAATTACCACCACACAGTACCTGGATAGGTTCAGGGGGGTGCTCAGGTCTTCAACGAGCCTCCATATCTGCATCGGTCAGGAGTGGGCAGCACGAAAGCCAAACTGCTCTTCCCGTAAAAGGTCATTTGCTAGACAGTGATCTTGGAATCTGACAAGGATCGTTCTCTCCAACACCTTGGACATCGAGGGTAGCAAGCTAATAGGTCGGTAGCTCGCGGGGATTGCAGGATTTTGTCCCTGCTTTGGAATACTCAACACAATAGATTTCTTCCAAGCCACAGGGAAGTAAGAAAATTTCCAGCAGTCGCTAATGATACTGGTGAGAAATTCAATAAAGTTGTTTGGGAAATTCATAAGGGCGTTATTACTCACCTTGTCTCTTCCTGGAGCCTTCTTCTTTTTCAGTTTATTTATGATGTTGGCGATCTCACCAGCCTCGATGTTGTTCTTCGTAAAATGCTTCGGGACTTCATCAAAGTTGTAAATACCTTCTTCCACACGCCGGGACATGATTTGGCTCTCGGGCTTATCGTTGGTGGGAGTAACAAACTGCAGTTCCAGTGAATCTGCAATGACTTGGGCCTTGTCCTGATCAGTTTGCACATAGTTACTTTGTGGTGTACGGAGTGGAGGAAGCATAACATTCTTCTTCTTCTGTAAAGCTCTAACCATACTCCAAATGGAATTGTCGCGAGCCGACAAGCTTTTGAGTTTTTCATTCCATCTAGCGTCGCGAAGCTCTTTTATCTCCTCTTGAACTCTTCGCACTAACCTGTTGTACTTGGTTTTGAGCCAAGGTTCACGATAGCGTTGCCAAAGTCTACGGGTCCTGTTTCTTTCAGCAATTAGGCGTTGGATTCCAGGAGAGAGTTGGATTCGATGAGAAGGTTTTTTCTCTGATGGATACTTACTGACTTCTATGGCACTGTTAATACATCTGTTGATGTCATCAACAAGTTGATCGATGTCCTCTGTACAGTAAGCAACGTCGGGATGGTAGCCATAGTCCTTAAGAATATCTTTGTAGAGCCTCCAGTCTTGATGATGTACGAGTTCCTCTCGGAAATTTATGTCAACATTGTCAAAGTACAACGCCACAGGCTTGTGGTCAGAAGAAAGGTCATCAATCGTGAAGATATTCTACGGTTTGAAGAAACCCTTCAAGAGCGAGATGTCCAAAACGTCACTACTAGGGGAGTGGTCGCAGTAGTAGGTGTCCTCCACAGGTCCAGCAGCGATGATATCATCTCTACCTTGTATGTACCTATAGAGAATCATGCCGTTGTAATTCAGCGTTCTGGAGTTCCAGCTTGGATGCTTGGCATTTAGGTCACCAGCCAGGACGACTGGAGTGTCACCACTGAAGAGTTCATCAAGCTCGCAAATGTCAAGATAATGTTTAGGTGAATTGTAGAGCGCTACGAACTTCACTTCACCACAGGAGACGTCATTGATAATGATGGAGGCTGATTCCATACCTGCATAAGACTTGGATACTAATTCTTGGTGTTGAATTCCCCTCTTAATGATGATCGCAGCGCCCCCAGACGCACATCTTGCAGCATTTGAAGCCATTCGATCCTTACGGTACACACAATAACCAGGTAGCTTGATGTCTTGGCTTGGTTTGAGGTGAGTTTCACAGAGGAAAGCCACGTCAATTTCGTGATTTATCAGAAAGTTGTGAAACTCGATACGCTTTCGGGGAATGCCCCTAGCGTTCCATATTACGCACCGAAGTTCACCTTTGTTGATTACAGTATAACGTTGTGCAGCCATACTAAAATTAGTTGGTCGTAAGGAGCCCACTCAACTGTGGGTAACTTTTGCCTAGATTAGAAAACAGATTAAAGATACGTCCTAATTGCTTATACATACCTGGTAGGTCGTTGATATTGAGTCCTTTATCTTCCGGCGTAGACACAGCGGCAGCATAGGATTTGCCTGCTGTCACTTTAGAACTAGACATCCTTTGAACCTGGGGGTACTTTGGACATTTCGTGTAGCTTGATGTGTGCTGTCCACCACATCTGATGCACTTTGGGGGGTCTTGTCCTTTGATCTTGGGGCAATCTCTTGACTGGTGCCCCTCAGCACATTTATTACGACGAGGATCTTCCGTGCAGCCCATGGATACGTGTCCGAAGCGCAGGCAGTTGTAACACTGTAGTGACTTCTTGTTCCCTCGAAAGGCCTCCACTGAAACTGCCAGCGGCCCAATACGTGTTACGTTTTTCAATGATTGGTTGTGTTCGGTGTTCGGGAGTAGAACCAAAACCATTGGCATATCAATGGATCCTTTGGCTTTCCTCAATCGAATAACTTTTTCCGGGAAGTAGTTGGTTCTTTTTAGGTCTTCTTGGAAGTCATCGAGGTCATACGTAACATCCACATTACGAATTACGTATTTCAAGACCTTCTCCGACTTCAGTTGATGATGCTGAATTTTTAAAATATTATCAGATTTAATGCCAGAGACTAACCTGTTGTGTGTTTCTTCATCTTCACATTTAACCTTGACGGTTTCAGCTCTGCCCGTATGAACGGCGATCTTTTCGACTGGAACATGCTTCTCGAGCTCAGTTAAAATCGTCTTAAACGGGACGCCATGAGTCCGCACGATAATTGGCGGTACATACCTCTTCGTGATCCTATGGTCTTTATTAGTCGAGCGTCCTTGTACATTCTTCGGATTCCTCATTCTAGTCGCGCTGACGACTTCTTCATTTATACTGGAGACGGTCCTTAGGTTATCGATCCTCGTGCCTTTTCGGGGGGGGGGGAAGTAACCTCGTAGCTAGGTGTGTGCTAAAGAAGCCGTCCTAAGAAGGACGCACCTAGCTCTAAGAAAAAAGAACAAGTCAGGTTTGCGAGAAAATTAATTCTACGCCAGGGACCCGCTCGTGAATGATTAGAATAATAATAGATGATATGAGAAAATGTCCTTAGTTAGGTTTGCGAGGAAATTAATCCCAACGCCAGGGACCCAGAAGGATAATGAGCGTCTTGATGTACTGGTTTACGGGAATATTAATTCCAACGCCAGGGACCAGCACATAAGACGTAACAGAAGGTGAACATCGCCCTGAAAAGGGCGCACCGTGAAATGAGAATAATGAAATGATACCTGAAAAGAAAGTAGACTGATACCTTGAAGAGCTAGTCCGTTTTGATCGTCCTGATCGTCCTCAGCCTAGGTTCCGTCCTATGATAATATCTCATGAAGCTGGATATACCCAGCTGATAGACCTTTCAGATATACCCTGTATAAATAATTATAACATAGAATTTTTACCACTATTACAAGATTACAAGACTTCCTTGTCAGTCTCACATTCGTCATGCACACCGTTTTCAGTCTCACATTCGTCATCCTCATTGGCTTCAGTCTCACATTCGTCATCCTCATTGGCTTCACTTTCCTCATCGAACTCTTCATCTTTAGTTCCGTCTAATGCTCTCCGCTTATAAGAGCCCTCTGCTTTTAGAAACTTTCATCAATTTTTGGAAAAAAAATCTCGATTTATACAGGTCGTTTCTAACTGGACGGACAATACGTACAAGCGTGATTCCATGCAACAATCGAAGCAAAAAGTTCTTTATCAAAAATGTCGAAAACTCAAAATTGGGTGTTTGAAAAAAAATCGCATCGTTACGTCATTTATGAACTTTCCGCACCAGCAGTTCATTAAATTCAAAGGGGCGAGGAAGCTTTAAAAACAACGCAGCTTTACTAATAAGTAATATCGAGGCCAACGAGATAACAGGGCTTGGAACAACACCACCTCTACTCAAAGCCTGAGCGCGAAAACGTCATACATTGTTACATTACCTTTGGTAGGGTATTGTTAATCATATTTCTATTAATATTAAGCTCGAAATTGTCCCTACCGTAGGTGATGTAACAATGTATGATTTTTCCGTGAGCAGGCTTTCTCTGTAAGCGGTATTGCTTGGAAGCGGAAAAGTCAACTGACCATCGGGGTGCTAGCAACAATCCAACCTTCATTGTTTCCGACAAACGGAAAAACACTGACTGTGAATATCCAAGATGGAGACCATGAAGGTTGGATTGTTGCTAGCAGCCCGATGATCAGGTGACTTTTTCAGGCCTTATTATCTCGGTGGCCTCGAAGTAGTAGTGTACGACATCACAATGATGCATTGCGTTTACTCAAAACAAAAGCACACTGTTGCTGTAGAACTGCGTGTTATCAATTCTTGAAACATAATGATTTAACAATAAATAGAATAATCAAGAAAGGAAGCTTAATGCCTAATGTGTTTCGATATTACATCATCATCAGCGGCTACAATGTTACAAAGTAAAACTGGGAGACAGTGCCCCTTTTATAATAACAAGCATGGCGGACCTAATCGGATGCTCATCATCAAGAGCGCCGACCTAATGAGAAGCTCCTCGTCGGTTCCGGTCTCCATAATCCTTGTCCAGCCCGATTATGTAATCAATCAGGCCGTCCCTCTCGAAGGAAGTCTGATTTTTGAGGAGGAGGATCTTGCATATAGGTTGATGTTTTTTAATTTCAATTTCTTCTTGGAATAAAATTTTATCCTGTCTCGTCCTTTCCACAATACATCCATACATTGGTTTATGTCGACCATTCGATGTATTTTCAAGTGTCTTTTAAGTGATCAGGTAATTTTCAATATCAGGGCCTGTCTTTTTCGTTAGCTACGATGCTTGCCTTAATGATCGCCTGTAGCACGTTGATGATAGACATGGAATCTTTAACGACATACTTGTTATCAATCAGATTTTTAAGCCTGTGTGTCACCTGTTTGGCTACATTGTAGAATGAAGACCCCCGACAATTGATGACTGGGCGCCCCATCCTGTGTGCCGGCAATTGTCGGGGATCTTCTCTCTACAACATTGCCAAACAGGTGGCACACTGGTTGTAGACTAACTACTGCATCGATAACAGGTAGAGGTATGCCGTTAGAGATTCCATGTCTATCTTTAATGAGCTAAAGGCAATCAGTAATACCTCATCCGCACTAGCATTTCCAAACTATTTTAGAATGCCGAACTGGTTCCGATTTTCAAGTGCGTACTCAACTGGTTTAAACGAAACCGGTTTCAGGCGTTATAAACTGTCTCAGATTAAGCGAGTTTCCCAAACCTTCTTGAGACAGTTTAACTAGCTTCGCGCGTGGAATTGTGGGATCCCAGAATTCCGCGCGCTGATGCGATGCTCTTTTTTTTTTTTTTTTGGATCGCCTTGCCTTGTGCGTGTCCTTGCCTCTCTCTCGTGCTCGTCGAGGCCTTCGAGATTAACAAGGCCTTACATGAGCATGCTACTCCGTTTCAATGCTAAAATGCGTGCGAGAGCGATTTCCCCATTCTGCCGCCAGAAGTCCTTCTTCCACGTGTAGCATATTTTTTTACATAGTAAATAATTTATTTTAAAAATATTTACATAGCTGTATTTTTTTATTAATTTATTTTTTATATATGAAATAATGAATTTTAAATTGCCATCTGATGGGAACCATGAAAACGTCAAAAGATTTTAACTTTATTTAGCTGTATAGCATTTTTTGACATAGTAGTATTTTATTAAAAAAATTTACATAATATTTTTTTATTAAGTAGCGGAAGAATGGAGCTACTTATTGTTTTCATGATGTCCGTCCGTCCGTCCCCTTCATAATTTCCGCATTTCTTGAGGTAGAACAGCGAGGTAGAAGGTTGAAATTTGGAATGTAGCTTACTATGGGCATGTGCACCTTTATTATTTAGTTTGGTTTTGATTGGCTCACTGGGGTTGAAATTAGAGTTTGGAGTTTCGGGGGGGAAATTAGAGGGAACCAAAAGGTCTACGCATATTTGTCCATATAAAAGAATGAAATTCGGTATGCCAGTTCCTCTAAGCAAGATCAACATTACTTTAAAGTTTGGTCCGAATCGTCCCAATAGGGTCGGAGTTATGGGGGTGGCAATCACTTGGTCTTTAGAACTATGGCAACATATGGAGTATCATATAAGGACGTTCGAAATTGATGAGAAAGGAAAGAAGATATGGTTCTTCTATATTTTCTAAATACAAAGTTCGAGAAACTCAATTTTTGATTTAAAAAATGGGGGGGGGTGTTAAAAGCTGCAGATGAAGGAATAAAGAAATAGATGAACTCAGGGCTTCCGCTGCTTTAAATTTATAATTAATTTATTAAAACGAAATGAACACAGTGAGGTAATATTCTGTAAAAAAAAACAAAAAAAAAACTACCTTTTTGGATAGAGTGAAAGTGATAATAGAGGCTTAGAAGACGTCTTTATACAGGGGCTTATAGAGGGGTGAGGAGATAAGAAAAGTTCGTTCGTGTGAAACTTTCGCTTCTTTCTTTTGCACACGATACAAATGACGCTCTGAAACTTGGCAGGTCGGAACAATGATAGATAGGCTTAATTATGTTTTAAGACTAAATGCATAAAAATGTGAACAAGAGAAAAGAACGCATAATGAAATTGAATATAAGATAATTACAAAAGAAGTGAAATTGACAGGAACTGATCATAAAGTCAAGTTCAAAACGAATTCAAATGAATATATTTGCATTTGTATTCGTGTGACATAACAGATATGTCACACAATGACCATATGATTGTAGTCTGCCAAAATTGTAACGAGGAAAACTAGTGTTTATAAAAGTTACTGTTTCTTGTTTAAAATTTTTTAATCATATTAAAAAGAAGTTTAAAAATGGGTTAATATGCAAGTTCAAATGCTCTCATTAAGAAAAGTCTGATTTTCATGTATTTCGTATTTTATATTAATTAACTAATTCGGGGTGCTATACACAAAACGCGACCACTTATGCATCTTTTTTAGGACGCCCAATTAAGGGCTAAGGAGCCGCCATTTTACTTCTCCTCCCGTCATTCTCTATGCCTCAGATCTACACACATCGGCCAATCAATTAGAAACCTTCGTTCAATATGGTATTGACCCTCGTTTGGCTGTAAGTACAAAACATACGCGGTTTGGCATGGATTCTACAAGGTGTGCAATGCAAGTAAGGTAATCGCAGACCATGCATTCGTCAAAGCGACTTTCAGGTCCTGCAGTATAGACGGAAGCGGATGCGTTCGACGAATGTCTCTTTCCAACATGTCCCAAATATTCTCGATCGGATTCAAATCCGGACTTTGCGCTGGCCACGGCAGATGTTGCAACTCGGTGTCATGTTCGGTGTCAAAACCACTCCTGAACAATTCTTGCTCGATGGACAGTAGCATTGTCGTCCATGAAGAACCCGTCACCATTTGGTACAAATGCAGCATTGCAGGATGGACTTGATCTGCAACAATGTTCAGGTAGTCTTTGGCTTTCACCCGACTGTCAAGGAATATCAGGGGATCCTTGCCATACCCACAAAACATGGCCCATACCATGACACCTCCTCCTGCATCCAGAATTCTGTCGTTTCGATAACTCTTGTGGATTCCGTTTCCACGCATTGAACACCTTGGAGACCAGACCTTTTGAGATACCAGTCAGTTGTACATACTGTCTTGGAAATCGTAGCTCCAGCTAGACGGGCTCCCACAATAACTCCTTTTTGGAACTCAGACAGGTCTGCTGTTTTCCCCATTTTGCTCAACTTGAGCAGCTGCAGCTTGTTCCTACCCTGTACCTGCAGCTTGGAATGAGCATGTACCTCACATGATTGCATTCATTTGCATATCACAGTCGTTTCTGACCTATGACCCTGCTTTACATATCCGTACAGTAATTTATCACGGGTTTCTAATTCATTAGCCAGTGTGTGTATTTCTGCTTTCCCTCTACACTTGCTTCAGTTTCAATTTTACATCTTCCACAATATTAAATCATTTTATTTATTTACATATTCTTTTAGCTGCACTTCTGTTGGGCTATTTGAAATTCGCAGACTGCATTTAATTAATTTTGTCCGTAGCAGTTTCCCTCAAAGATGAGAGGAAGCTTCTCTTCAAAAAGTCAATTCATTTGTTGATTTACTGATTTCTATTTTGAAGAGTTTACTGATTGTCATGCAAATGTCATTACCTCTGCAGTCTCCGAAATATCCGATTTGATTGTCAACATCAGACAGTGACAGTGAGGCTGCGTAAGTTAGAGAGTACTACATCTTCTTTTACTGCTGCTATAAAACATTCAATGGACGAGTTAAAAGCAACTTTTTCGCATGAACTGCACTCACAAAGCTTTTCAGTGATTGAGAGGGCCCTTGTTGAAATTAAAATGAAAAAATATGACTGAAGCAAAAATTACCGATTATTTAAATCTATTTACTGTAACGCATTTTATTTTATGTATACAATCGTTACATATTTTAATATGTAATTAAACTGCAGCAGCTATTTTAAACTGTTATTTTACATTAATCATTTCTACATACAGGGTGTCTCAGAATTCATTGTACAACTTCTAGGGGAGTTAGTATGGGTGATTCTAAGGAATAAGTTCGTATGAACATGGGTCCGAATTTGAACGATAACTGAGATATGAACAGAAATAAAAATGCCGCCACCAAGATCAACAAGTTAATAGCTCAGGTTCTGTAAAGCCTAGATGAATGAAATTTGGGGGAATAACAGG
Source organism: Rhysida immarginata (assembly GCA_023313115.1). Taxonomy (NCBI): domain Eukaryota; kingdom Metazoa; phylum Arthropoda; class Chilopoda; order Scolopendromorpha; family Scolopendridae; genus Rhysida; species Rhysida immarginata. Next base: position 11,756 of record JAHWFO010087522.1, on the reverse strand, counting down.
GTACATAAGACTCTGTATAGCGTTAAAATTTTATTGAATTCCAACGAGAAGTTTCTGAGTTACACAGTCAAAATTGTAACAAGTGCTAGTTAGTAGTCACAAGTGAGCACGTGTTATGATGCTGAATGGGTAACTAGGAAACGTCTTGTTGGAATTCGATCAAATTTTAACGGTATCTACAGTCTTATGTACCCTGTTATTCCCCCAAATTTCATTAATTTAGGCTTTACAGAACCTGAGTTATTAACTTGTTGATCTTGGTGGCGTCATTTTTATATCTGTTCATACTTGAGTTATCGTTCAAATTCGGACCCATGTTCATATGAACTTTTTCCTTAGAATCACCCATACTAACTCCCCTAGAAGTTTGTACAATGAATTTTGAGACACCCCGTATATGTGTTTTTCTTTTGAATTATTTAGAAAGATCTCCATTCAACGCTTTTCCCTTAATTACGTTTCCCCCCATCATTCCTGCAAAAAAAAAAATGTTAAACCAGGTTTCTACTGCTTGTGGTACGTTTCAAATTTATTAAAGAATATTATGGTACAAAACTTTTAATGAGGCTCTATATTATCAGTTATAATGATTGAAAATACAAAGAAAAACTGGATTACAAGATTAGTATAGAGAAAAAATAAAAAAAGTTTTACAAGAAATGAAATTTCTGTTATATACTTCCGTTTTAAAAGTGACATACAATAATCAAGATGATTGTATCAGGAAAGATCGATATTAATACTAATATTTTTGACGAATTTATATTTGTGTAGTCATTGAAATTTGACAAACAATGTCTTTGAATATCGATCAAGTGTCACCCTGGCGAAACAAACGTAACCCATTGAACAAAGATGGTGCCAATTCCAGGATATTTATGGGTTTATTTTGGAGGAGTTTCCGCCAAGCCGAACTACTGAATACGCTGAAATCTACGATAGAACATTGGTGAAGTTGCGACTTGCCCTTCCTGACAAGCGCCTTATTAGGGACACCGAAGTTGTCATACTGTTATATGATAATGCTCACCCTGATTTTGTGGCTTCTCTTCGTGGAAAAATGATCAATTTGGCTGGAAATGCTTCATATAATCAGTAACTCATACTTACGGACTTTCATCTGGTTGAACTAATGAAAAAATTCCTAGGCTGTCTCCGATTGAGATTGTATGAAGAAAGGATATAGGTCGTGTATAAATGGTTCCTTACCGAAAAAATGGGGTTTTGTAATATTTAAAAACTGATGCTGAGATGGAAGAACTCTTTCGAGTGAACTGTTCTTATGTTGAAAAATAGTTAAAACTATGTAGCTTCTTTGTGGAAAACTTTTATCTCTGCCAATTCAAATTTTTCGATCCTCGTTTGCACATAATTTTAGCCATTGTAAACTTTTGATATAAAAGTGTATTCAATACAATGGCCATTGAAAATCATAATCGATGTCTTCAGTTCATCAACTGCAATAAGGAATTCAGCAGAGCTTGGAATTGTTACATTTGAGCACTAGCAGACATCTTCGAGAGGTTTGTAGAACTGTCTGTACGTATTCCATCTGATTCTTTTAAGGGTTTCAAAGGCCACCACGAAGGCAATCTTGGATTTCGGCATATCTTGCGACATAAACTTTTAATGAAACTCGGTTTACACACGTAAACAATGAATATGAAGAATCCCTGGAGTGCATTGATGATATCGAAGAAAAACCAGATCCCATAGATACCATGAAATGCAATAGAAAGGATTTCCATTATCCAAGAAAGTCCCATGACGATAAATAGCTTGAAATATACTATAAGCCTGGAACAGAAAGAAATAGAGATTAGACAGGATCGGATAGAAAGATTTTCACGTTTCGTTGTTATTAATTATTATGAAATGGGGAAATGAAAATACTAATGACATTTCCCCTTAAGTGAAATTTTACAAGATTAAATGAGAGCTTTTATTTAACGATCCCAGATCTAAATGTATATTGAATTTAACGGACAAATAGTTCTATCCTAAAAGTTAAAAAAAAATCCTCCTGCTAGTAAAATTAACTTTGGTCATAAATTTATTTTTTTTTATTAAAAACGGTCTTATAATGTTCAGGATGCATTAATATAGAAATATCTGTCTATATATATAAAGAAGGATGTTTGTGTGTGTGTGGGTGGGTGGGTCTGTTTGTATGTTTTTTATACAAATCTACAGTTTTATTCCGATCTTGATAAAATTTCGCATACATGACCTTTAAAGCATGAGGAAGGTCACTGTCTACCTCAGATTTCGGAAAAATAATAAATATCGATAAAAAAGTCGATATTCATGGTTATAGCAAGGCATAATAATGAGAAATATCTCATGACCAACAATGCAAGGCAAAGTTTGTACAACAATAGGTATCAACAATGGTATCAGCACGCAATTCACAAACACACTGCATGAACCAACAATATATATATCTCATGACCAACAATGCAAGGCAAAGTTTGTGCAACAATAGGCCCATTGTGTTCGCATCAACAATGGTATCAACGCGCAATTCACCAATAACAATGAGCACAGAATGATGATGTAATGTTAAAGCAATCTTTCCAAGAATTATAACAATGAACATAAAATGATGATGATGTTATAACAATGCATAGAATTCCTGTTATTCAGGCTTTTCTTAGAAAAGAGAGTTCTTAGTACTTAACAATTTCTTGATAATCTTTAAAAATGATCAGTAACTGGAGATAATGGAGAGTTAGCAGACTATTGAGAAAGAGTGGAAAGACGAGAGAGGAAGCACTCCTTTAGCTCCGTGATGTATTGAGGAAATGGGAAGCAAGTAAATAGAAGAATCGGCGACTGCTAGACTGCACAAAGTGATGAATGGCCAAGTTTTGCTTCAACACATCGAGAGAAGAGTGGAAATTGCAAAAACACTAAGTATACATCTGAGGTAAGATTACGTGAGTAAGAAATTATTTAGACTAGCAGTGGCATCCTTGGAGAGGTTCAGCCATTGTGAGCCTTTAAAAAGATTTTTTTCGTATTTTCATTAAGAATTTTTACTGTATTAATTCTAAGCATTTTCATGTGTTTATTTTTAAGATATTGCAAAATTTAATTTAATTTTTTGAGATTGTTCTGTTTACATCCAAGTGTAATTATCCCGGGCAACGCCGGGTACCTTTGCTAGTCTATCTATACATATAAAGAAGGATATTTGTGGGTTGTTTGTGTGTATTGAATACAAATCTACAGTTTTAATCCGATCTTGATGAAATTTTGCGTACTTGACCTTCAAATCATGAGAAATGTCACTGTGTACCTCATGATCTCAAATTTTATTACTACTAGAATTCGGAAAAATTATAATTATCGGTAAAAAATCGATATTCGTAATTATGGCAGGGCATAATAATGAGAAATATCTCATGACCAACAATGCAAGGCAGAGTTTGTGCAATAATAGGTATCAACAATGGTATCAACACGGAATTCACAAACACTCTGCACGGACCAAGGATATATATCTCATGACCAACAACGCAAGGAAAAGTTTGTGCAACAATACCTATCAACAATGGTGTCAACACGCAATGCACCAACACTAGGCACGGATCAACAGTATATATCTCATGACCACCAATGAAAGACAAAATTTGTAACAATGCATAGAATTCCTGTTATTCAGGCTTTTCTTAGAAAAGAGAGTTCTTAGTAATTAACAATTTTTTGAAAATCTTTAAAAATGATTAGTAACTGGAGATAATGGAAAGTTAGCAGACTATTGAGAAAGAGGGCAAAGACGACAGAGGAAGCACTCCTTTAGCTCCATGCTACATTGAGCAAATGGTAAGCAGGTCAATAGAAGAATCGGCGACCGCTAGACTATAAAAAGAGATGAATGGCCAAAGTTTTGATTCAAGACATCGAGAGAAGAAACGGAATTGCAACAACATCAACTGTACATCTAAAGTAAGATTACGTGAGTAAGAAATTATTTAGACTAGCAGTGGCATCTTTGGAGAGGTTCATCCATTGTGAGCCTTTAAAAATTTTTTTTTTCAAATGTTTATCAGGAATTTTTTACTGTATTAATTTTAAGCGTTTTCATGTATTTATTTTTAAGATATTTCAAAATTTATCCCGCAAAAAAGTCCGAGCAACACAGGGGTTATCACCTAGCTTATTTGGTAGCACAGCAGTTCCAAACAACTCATAAAAATATATATTGACTATATTCTGTGGGAAAGTGTATATTTTGGAAACTGAAATGCTGATAATGCGATAACTGAACGATCGTTTCCAAGAATTATTGATAACGACCATAAAATGATGATGTAGTGACAGAACATTAATAAGGCAACATCTATTGATGAGGCAAAGGAGTCACGCGTGTCGCTTTTGAGCTCCGGTTTATCATCTGGACTTCTTGTTTTTCGTATTTTTCGTAGATTGGATAGTCCCTTTGCTCTGTATTGATTGAGTTATTATTTAACCAATTGGGAGTTATCATTTAATTTTTTGAGATCTATCTCGTTACCCACAAGTGTAATTAACCGGGCAACCCGGGGTACCTCTGCTAGTCTCCTATATACATGTATATAAAGAAGGATGTTTGTGGGTTTGTGGCACACTACTCATAGATGGTATCCTACTCTTTGGTGGTATAGATTGGAGACGGAACGTTAATTGAAGGCACATTCTCTTAAGGTCAGCGGTTTTTTATATCCTATGCTTTAAGGCTGTTTTCTACAGATCTTATTCTGGAAAAGCCCTTTTCAGGGCTAGCAGACCGACTATTCTTTACTTATTATTTTAAATTTTATCATAATGCCAGTCTCAGGCAAAGCGTTAAGTGGCATTACAAGCCAAAAAACAAGTGATGGTAAATATACGTATGGCGAGATATATAAAGATGCCTGTAAAGATTACAGATTTGAAGCTATAATTAAGGATAAGCTAGAGGTTTTGCGCCAAGAAATGTGCACTAAGTATGATAACTTACAAGGAAAAGTTGATACTAAAAGGGAACATAACTGAAATCCACGATAAAATTGCTAATATGAATGCTGAAATATCTGCAGCACGTAATAAAGCCAACGAGAACTTTAATAAGTTGGAGCAGTTCCTCAAAGATCAATTCTCTGCTCTGTCAATGAAAGGTAAACAGCCTACAGGTGAAACTTCTGACTATCTAAGTGTGAATCCTCAGCCTATGGAAATTATCCCCTCCGGCTTAGGGAGTAATGATAACGATGGCAAAGGCCTGATTAGTACAAATCGCAAACGGCTATACAATGATACGGATAAATGGATACCTGCAAAATCTAAAAAGGCTAAAAAAGGGTTGAAAATTGACAACATTAAGGATGTTGTTGATATAAATGATACAATCGCTGTTGCTTTTCGAGAAAGCAAGTCCGAACAGCGAAAAAATGTTGAAAAGCCAAATACCAAGAGCAGCTCCTATATTCCGCCAATCATAATACGTACTCACGGTCAGCCAATCAAGCAAATCCTGGGCGAGATTCAAAAGCATGTGGCGATTAACCAAATTACTGTACACACAGGCAGAGCAGAGACGATCAAAATAAGGTGTCATGATGAGGAAACGCATGGTAAATTGGTGTCTGGCGTTAAGGCTGATAACGTGCTAAAGATTCAGCATCATCAACTTAAATCGGAAAAAGTCCTCAAATACGTTATACGAAATGTAGACGTGACCTATGACCTTAACGATTTTAATGAAGACCTGAAAAAGGCTAACTACTTTCCTGAGAAAGTGATTAGGCTTAAAAAAGCCAAAGGATCAATAGATATGCCCATAATTCTGGTTCTGTTATCAAACACTGAACACAATAAGACACTTAAAAGTATGACCCGCATAGGGCCCTTAGCTGTCAGTGTTGAAATGTTTCGAGGTAATAAGAAACCTTTACAATGTTATAATTGTTTGCGATTTGGCCATGTATCTATGGGTTGCACGGAATCCCCCCGTTGTAACAAATGCGCTAAAGATCATCAGTCAAAAGACTGCCCAAATGTAAAAGGACAAGATCCCCCAAAATGTATTCGATATAATGGACAACACACCTCCAGTTACACAAAATGTCCTAAATATCCGCAAGTCAGGAGAGTGCAAAGTGCTAAAGTGTCTCCGGAGATTTCCTATGCCTCAATGGTCTCCAAACAAGATAAGAGCCATAACGTTAACGATTTTCAAGAAATGTATAAACAAATTGGCAGTGTATGCAATTTGTTAAACGAACTAGGCAAGAAAATGCCACTGATGAGTGGAATACTTACGAATAAACACTGACAGTATGGTTGATCGATGCTAATCTATTACAAAAAGAGGTAAACTTCGTTGCGTAATATGGAACGCCGGGGGGTCCCCCGGAGGCATATTGAGTTTTACAACTTCCTAACCCAATGGGATATAGACATAGCATTTCTATGTGAGACACACTTAAGGCCAGACCGCGACTTCAGGCTACCTGGTTACTGTGTCTATCGTAAAGACAGAATTCTTCCCACTACAGTAAAGTCCCCGTCTGGTGGGTCAGCAATTATTATTAAGAAAGGCATTCATCATCGGGAGGAACCAACCCGAGACTATATGGGAATGGAAGCTGCCTCTGCTATCATTACTGATGCCACACTGGGAGAGGTGAAACTAGTGGCTCTATATAATGCGCCCAAGCATAAATTCGATACCAATGAGCTTGACGAGCTGTTTTCCGGGAATATTCCAGTTATTATGGCGGGAGACCTGAACGCTAAGCACTCGCACTGGAATTCCAGATGCCATAACCAAAACGGTGTCCTTTTGTATGGCTATGTGCAAAGGCAATCTGATATTATTGCAGTAGGCCCTGTGGATGATACATATTATTGTGATCATTCTCCTTCAAGCGATGTACTTGATATTGTGTTGTTGAAGGGCTTCTACAAATCATTCAGTATCTATACTGTCAATGATCTATCCTCAGACCATAAACCAGTTGCACTAAATTTTGATAACGTAAACATTGACCTCAAAGAAGAACTGAGGCTCAAATAAGACTGGAAATTTTTTAGAGAAATTCTCAAAAATGATGACGACCCACTAAATAACGTACATAGTACGAGCGACATAGATACCAATGTGAAAAAGCTTACTAAACGTATAAATGCAGCTATTGACTCTAGCGCTTCACCCTAGAGTCGAAGCGAGCTGATCACCTTGATCTCACCCCAGAAATCAAACTATTAATTGAACAAAGGAATAAGGTCAGAAGGCAGTGGTACCGAACTCGTGATTCATGGCTTAAGACCAAATATAATAGGCTTACTAGAAGAGTTCACGAGGAGGTAAAAGAACTTCGTAATGACAGATAGAATGATAAAGTTAAGAGTCTGTCGACCCACGATAACTCTATGTGGTGCATGGTTCGAGCCTTGCAAAACAAGAAAGCAATTAATATCCCACTTCTGTTAGCCCAAAATGGCAAATTCATCACGAATGACGATGATAAAGCGCAGCTTATTGCAAGTTCACTTTCAGAACAGTTTGTTACGCCTACTGATGGTCGGCAAATAGGACTTGATATGTCTGAGTAAGTAAAATCCTGCATAACTGGCTTCTATAATATTCACGGCAATGAATTCCCAAAACATAGCATTGATGTAAATGAAGTCCTAAGCATCATTAAAAATTTAAAAACGAGAAAAGCTCCAGGTAAAGACTCTATTAAGAACACTGCTTTGAAAAATTTACCTCCAAATACAATTCAAGATATTGCAAAAGTGATTAACGACTGCTGGAAGAACACTTACTTCCCGGATGCTTGGAAGCAATCCATTCCTAAGCCAGGACAATATCTTGCAAATCCTGTTAGCTACAGGCCCATCAGCTTGTTACCATCAATTTCCAAAATCCTGGAAAAAACAATTCTCAAGAGATTCATTGAGTACTGTGATGCCAACGATCTCATCCGCGATGAACAATTTGTCTTTCGCTCAAACCATTCCTGCCAACTCCAAACATGGAGGCTCGCAGCGGATATCAATGAGCCCCTTAATCTCTCTATGTATTGTGGGGTCGTTTTCCTCGATGTACACAAAGCCTTCGACCAAGTCTGGCACGATGGTCTTATTTTTAAAATGATTATGGATGGATTTCCTCAAGACATAATTACTCTGATACACTCGTTTCTCTCCAACCGGTTCTTTCAGGCCAGAGTTGGAGATAATCTATCTCCTATGTATGAAGTAAAAGCTTGTGTCCCACAGGGTTCAGTCCTGGGGCCAGTATTATTCAATTATTTTATGCGAGACTTTCCAAGTCCTTCTAAATGTAAGCTCTTTTTTTACGCAGATGACGCTGCTATACTGATCTGTGCTCGTCAACCAGCCGTAGTAGTGTCGCGGCTGCAGAAGGCTCTAAAGGAGTGTGAAAGCTGGTTTAGCAAGTGGAGGCTAAAATTGAATGTAGACAAATGCAAGGCGATGTTTGTTTCCAAGAAGAGAAAGAGATCATTAGATTCTCTAACACTATATGGCAAAAAACTGGACTGGGTTGAAACTTATAAATATCTTGGTGTTATTATTGACTCTAAACTTACCTGGACTCCCCACGCAACTTATGCGTTGAATAAGGCTAGGAGAGCCAAGTTTAGCTTGATTGCTCTGCTGGGCCGGAATAGTGCTCTAAACATTGATAATAAACTCCTACTCTATAAGGTCATTGTTCGGACTATCTTGACGTATGGTATGCCCGTCTGGGCCACAATATGTAAGACTAGGTGGAAAGAACTGCAAACGTTCCAAAACGTTACCCTTAGGACTATTGCGCAAAAAGATCGGAGAATTGTTCGCAATTCCTCCATTTATAATGACTTCAACATGACTCATATTGGCAAATACGTTCAAGGGCTCATGGAATCCATGCTGCCCAATATAGAAAATCATAGCAACGAGCTAGTCTCGGGCATTTTAAAGCATCCTATGCATAGAAAGAGATATCGTGATCCAAGGCATATACTTGATATTAATTTTGAAGACATTGATAATGTCTTATTTCCAGATTACTGGACTTCATAGGTCGTGTTTTATCTAATACTAGTGGTCTGCTTCTAGTCTAGACAATCGTCAATCAAATTTTTCTCCACCAAGAGGAGGCAATTTTCTTTTATACTTTGGATGACCTTTGTGGGTACATCAGGCTTCTTTTCTAATTGAGTGTATTTCCCTTGGAATATGATTATGAAGGGTGAGATTATGGAAGCTATGCTTCAAGTTCCACACGAATACCGATACACTACACTGTTCGATTGTCGATTGTCGTACTTTTTATCATTTTGACATTGAATAATGAACCCAAAGGGTTCGAAATACGTATATGTCGATTAAATAATTTTGTGGACAAGAGTTGTTTTTCTATTTATTATGCAACAATAGGTATCAACAATGGTGTCAACACGCAATGCACCAACACTATGCAAGGATCAACATCACATATCTCATGACCAACAATGCGCGGCAAAGATTGTGCAATATAGAATTCAATGCATAGAATTCCTGTTATTCAGGCTTTTCTTAGAAAAGAGAATAACCAATTTGGAGGTTTAATTTAGCTTTTTGAGGTTTTTCTGTTTACCTACAAGCGTAATTATCCTGGACAACGCCGGGTGTTCTGCTAGTCTTTCTATATACATATAAAGAAGGATATTTGTTTGTGGGTTTGTTTGTTTCTTATACAAATCTACGCTTTCATTCTGGTCTTGATGAAATTTAGCATACTTGACCTTCAAATCATGGGAAAGATCACTGTCTACCTCAGTTTTCGAAAAAATAATTATTATTATTAAAAAATCGATATTCATTGTTATGGCAAGGCATATTAATGAGAAATATCTCATGACCAACAATGCAAGACAAAGTTTGTGCAACAATAGGTTTCAACAATGGTATCAACACGCAATTCACAAACACTCTGCACGGACCAACAATATATATCTCATGACCAACAATGCAAAGAAAATTTTGTGCAACAACAGTTATCAACAATGGTATCAACACGCAATGTACCAACGCTATGCCGGGATTAACAATATATATCTCATGATCAACAATGAAAGGCAAAGTTTGTGAAATATAGATAAGTTTCGAATTATAAGAATGCATAGAATTCCTGTTATTCAGGCTTTTCTTAGAAAAGAGAGTTCATAGTACTTAACAATTCCTTGAAAATCTTTAAAAATGATCAGTAACAGGAGATAATGGAGAGTTAGCAGACTATTGAGAAAGAGTGGAAACACGACAGAGGAAGTAAATCTCCGTGCTGTATTCAGCAAATGGTAAGCATGTAAATAGAAGAATCGGCGACCGATAGATTACACAAAGAATGGCCAAGTATTGCTTCCCGATATCGAGAGAAGAGTGGGAAATGCAACAGCATCAAGTGTACATCTAAAGTAAGATTACTTGAGACAGAAATTATTTAGACTAGCAGTTGTATCCTTGGAGAGATCCATCCATTGTGAGCCTTTAAACATTTTTCATTCGAATTTTTTTTAAGAATTTTTACTGTATTAATTCTATGGGTTTTCATTTTTACTGTATTAGTTCAAGGATATATATCTTTGACAAAGCCGGGAATAAATGGCGAAAGTAGTTGGAACTCCTGATGTCCATCTGTTATACTGTAAGGCCTGTTTACTTAATAGGAACAGTATTATGATCCACTCTTCTACCGATATATTTATTTTTAAGATATTGAAAAATTTAATCCAAAAAAAAAGTCCGAGCCACGCCGTGGTTATCACCTAGCTTATTTGGTAGCACATCAAATTCAAACATTTCATAAAAATACATTTTGACTATATTCTGCTGGAATGTGTACATTTTGGAAACTGAGATGCGATAATGCGACGATTGAACGTTCGTTTCGAACAATTGTTAATAATGAGCATAAAATGATGATTCAGTGACAGAACATTAATAACGCTAAAAAAAAATAAAAAAGACAAGTGTGATGGAAGCAATTGCTTCTTTGAGGTGCTCCTGGGCTGCTGAATGATGGAAGCAATTGCTTCCGAAAAGTACTTCCAGTATCAGGTTGTTGGTTTTCAATCTATTATCGTTGTGGTTAAAGAGTTTTTTTATTAGTTCTAAGTTTACCATTAATAACGCTGCTTCTATTGAGCTCCCTATCAAACGTCCAGACGTCTGGCAAAAATTTATGCATCTGTAAAGGAAAGAGAAAGAACGAGTATTGGCCAGAGAAACTCTGCAACTAAAACAGGCTATACAGGCATTTGAAACATCTGAATAACGGGAGTTTCGGATAGAGCAAACGGGCTTAAGAGCTTCTTCGTCAAGGGCAAGAAATGCTCGAGTATAAAGCAGGGCTTCCCAAACTACTCTGAGCCAGAGACCCCTTTTCCAAAAACAGCTCATACCACCGACCCCCATTTCTTTATTCATTTAACTTGCTAATATAACACTTTCGACAATGACTTTTTATGTATTGTTTCTGCCGACCCCCGAGAAAACGATATCGACCCCTAGGGATCGATGTCGACAACTTTGGGAATCCATGGTTTAATGTATCTGGTGATGCTCCGCAGTAGTGAGGCAAGTCAAGAAGACTTTAGATAAAGTGCCGGTATATCACCTACAATTTTCTTTTTCCTGTTCTTTGTATTTTTATGTAGAATGGATTGTCTCTTTGCCCTGTGTTGTAATGGTTGAGTTTTATTTAACCAATTGGGAGTAATAATTTAATTTTTTGA
>JAHWFO010087521.1:81317-94954 GCA_023313115.1 Rhysida immarginata | reverse complement strand
TTGGTCTGCTGCTCCCAAAATTCAAATTAGAAGAATACAAGTGGCATATAATGACGTAATAAGGATAGCATTAAATCTGTCAAGAAGTGACTCTATTACCGACGCATGTAATAACAATGAGATTCCAACTTATAATGACATAAGCGTCTATGCAAGACTTAAAGAATTGTACCGAGCATTAACCAATCAACTACATCCGATGAATTATGTAAGAGATTTGGATGGTGGATACTCCAAGAACACGGGAAACTCAAAAAATGAAAATATATCCAACTATGAAGATTTCTAATTTTCGTGAGGCATTTTTTACATATAACATCATATAGACATGGAATTCCATTGCATATAATATCCGTAATCAGATTATTAATTGTACTCTTGACAGATGTGTAAATCATAGGGAACATGTTTTTAAGCTACTTTACAAGACTGTCCATGATATACGCATTAACTGATTCCATTAGAGAGATATTCCACTTGGAATGCTTAATGTACCGGGTGGACAAGAAATAATGTGAGGTGTTCAGAGCTCGCTAGCGGGAATTCTATTAGGCCAAATGCAGTACATTTTGGTGTATATACTTAGTGGAACATGCAATTTCGGTTTCTGAAAAAAAAATTGTACCAAAAGTCGCCATAGGGGGCGCTTATTTCAAGAAAACAAGGAATACATTTGCATAAGCGCGTTCCGTGTTGAGCAATCATGACAATAAAAGGCAAGGCTGAGGATTTCCCATCTTTCACGAACGAATGGCCTGACGATGACGCTTACTCTGCCTGATCGGGCGTGATTAGTCAAGTTGTTTTATCAGAAGAGCGACAATGCAAGTGCTGCCTTTCGTGAATTCCGGCGATTGAAAACGTTACGAAGAGGACGGATGAGCATAACTAACTTACGGAAAATGATTGAACGATTTGAATCTACCGGAACTCTAGGAGTGCAACCAGGCCGGGGACGCAAATGAATCAGGCAGCAATACGTTGAAGAAGTTGCAACTGCTTTTGTGGAACAGGAGATGACTACTGTGCAGAGTACCAGCAGTGCACACGCAAGAGCACGCCAAACAGATATCCCATATTCGACGGTGAGGAAAATATTGCATAAGATATTGACATTTTATCCCTATAAACTCACACCTGTTCAACAATTGCTTCCTGGAGATGAACGTACCCGAACTGACTTTTCGTTGAGATTTTTAGCACGTATGGAAGTGGATGATGCATGGCCATGGCAAATTTTATGGAGTGATGAGGCACATTTTTATTTGAATGGTGATATCAATACCCACAACTGCCGTATTTGGGCTGCATCAAATCCCCAAGTGTGTCTGCCAACTCCTATGCATTCACCGAAACTAACAGTATGGTGCGGCTTTACTGCTTCTTTCATCATCGGCCCGTACTTTTTTGAAGAAATCCGTCCCCGTGGACCGGTGAATTGTTCCGTCAATTCTGCGAGGTATGCCGATATGCTTGAAAATTTTGTAATACCTCGATTGCAGAAAAAAGGTTGTCTGGTTCTACCATTTTTATGCGCCACCGCACGTCGGACGTCAGGTGCAGCCGATCTTGAGAGAACGTTTTTCAGACAACTGAATAACTAGTCGTGCATTTCCCATGGTATGGCCACCCAGGTTGCCTGATCTCAACCCTTGTGATTTTTGGTTATGGGAATATTTGAAAAGCCTTGTGTATCAAGCACATATCCTGACCTCTCAACCATAAAGGATCAAATAACGTTACATATCAGACTAATTAATGCAGATATGCAGCGAGCTGCCGTAGAAAATGTCGTGTACCGCATGCAGCTATTGGAACAGCACACTGGTGGTCATATTGAAACACATTTGGAATCAAAAATAAAACATTGTTTATTGTTGTTATTAAAGTTGGTTTGTACGGTATTTGTTCATTTGACAATTAGGTATTCATTGTTTTCTTGAAATAAGCGCCCCCTGTTAAACTTTTGGTACTTTTTTTTTTTGCAGAAATCGAAACTGCATGTTCCACTAAGTATATACACCAAAATGTACCAAAATTTGGCCTAATAGAATTCCCGCTAGCGAGCTCTGAACACCTCACGTTATTTCTTGCCCACCCGGTATTAATAATAATAATAATAATAATAATAATAATAATAATAAAGTCGTTACTACTGATCGCCGAATGAGAATTCGTATGCTTGCGGGTGAATAAGGCTGCAACAAGGGGACAATTCGTCAGATACTAGAGATTTGGGGAAAAGATAAATTTATTAGATTTTGCTTGGATTTCTAGTCAAACACAGCGTCGCAGAGCTCAACCACCCGCTCATTCTCCGGATTTGGCCCCTCCTGACTTTTCCAGTTCCCTCAGATGAAAAACACTATGAAAGTTACTGTAACGAGTAAAAGCAGAGTAAACGAGAATAACGCAGTGGAAAATGAGAGTTACACGTGAACAGGGTAAGGATAATAAATATTTAATTTGAGAAATAAGAATGCAAAAATAAACTAGGGCCTAAAATTAAGGCCAAGGAGCTAAGACTCAGCTCCTAGCATACGCAAATAAAACAAGAAACAAAGCTTAATTAAACATTCAAACACCAATGATAAATATAAACTACAATCTGAGCCAAACAAACTTAACTGATTCACATATGATAATACCAACACATTACCTACAATTATTTAATACATATGACAACAAATTAATCAGCAAGAAGCAAAAACTATGCTACAAATCAACCGAAAGGGTCGGCCATTTACAAAGTAACACTTTAGCCTAAGCAAAGCTACGGATAAACCAAAACAAAAGCTTGCTTAGCTATATATATCAAAACAAGAATTAATTAATAACCACAATTCTTATTCACTTAAGAAATTATCATAAAATTACTCAAAGCACTCTAATTAGCTTAATCTAGCAAATGAGTACACTTCTTATTCACTTAAGCAATTATCATAATATTACTCAAAGCACTCTAATTAGCTTAATCTGGCAAATGAGTGAAATTCATATCACCTAACCAAATTCCCGATTAGCAAACTATATGGCCTCTTAAGATCCTTAAGACTAAGTCAAAATTTAGGAAGCTTAACTAAATACAATACACGGCTGGAGAAAGAAACCAACTCTGATACACAAAAATTAGATAGAGAGAGAATAATTCCAGCCTATCAAATGAATCAAGTTCGTTCAGTCTTAAGAGTCAATAAGTACAAGTTCGTAACACACTAATTGGAGGAACAAATACGAGAAAGTCTCCGCTATTAAAATTTAATAATAAGACTGGGTCACATTTAGTACGAACACTAAGTCTTTAGTCACAGAAGCACTGAGTCTTTATTATATGAAACACTGAGTCTATAATTGAGATTACACAGAGTCCATATGATAGAATTTCTTATCTAAGTTACATTTCCTCAAAGCACTCTAAGACACATAAATTAAAGCCTAGGAGGGTCAACACTGAAAAATTAAGGCAGAGAGAATTATGTAGCGTTTGGGTACTAAAGCAATAGGTTAAAGCACCCTTCCCATCTCAGTCGCAAACACTTGGGCCCCTTTCTTTTTCTTTATCGCTTAATGTGAGCGTAATGACCCGTAAAGGCGCCTTATTTGCTCGGTACTATGTAGGCGAACCCGTACTGCGCCGACAGGTAGGCGTTTAAACCTGACGGGAAACTGCCTCTTATCGTCGAACGCTCGTCGAGCTCCCGGCCATGAAAGTCATTCAATGCTGCCGACAAGGAACGGGAGTCGAAGCTCGTTAACATAAACGTACTTACAAAGAACGTTGCCGACGTGCGTAGCGTTCTTCCAACCGTAAGTCTCGGGAAGCTTTCCTGTCGCCTCGAGCTGGCTGGAACAGCGGAAACGACGGAGATATCACTCCTCAAAGTCGCCGCCTGCGGGGCTTTCCCGTCGAACACATCTCGTCCTAGAGTGGAGAATTGCCTGCTCGACGATTCGCTGCCTCCGCCCGGCTGAAGTTCCATGCGTTGCTGCCTCTGCCTCTCGGCGACGAAAACCTCTTTTCCCGTCGACCTCGGGCTCGATGCCCCACAACCATTCGGTTCGGTTGTCCGGCTCACTCCCCTCCTCTGTCTCCGAACCTCCCGCCAAGAAGACTTCGCTCCTCCGTCACCACGTCTCCCTGCGGCATGATTGGTTCGGGCGTGTTGAAGGTTGTGACGACACTGTCTGCCCCGCTCCTCCCCCGTCTTCGAACGGGTGAATATGCGAGAGCGGTAAAGGCAGTCAGTGTCGCCGGGAATCGAACTTGGTTTCGATTTCCGTGACAGTTACCCTATTTTAAGACGTTTCCGACACTGAGAAAAACGTGACGTCGGAACTCAAAAGGATTCCGTCCGAGGACTTTAAAAGCTGCTCTCCAAACTTGTTCAAACGCGCTCAAAAGTGGATTGCATCCCGTGGGGATAACTTTGAATCAGATTAAACAGAACTTTCAGTTGGACTTGCCGTTTATATACAACTATAGTATTGCCGTTTCAGTTGGACTATAGTATTGCCGTACTTTGCATAAGAAGAAACGATATGAATGGAAAAAACGTGATATCGAGCTCTCTAGTTCGAATCCAGGTTACGGAATTTTCCATTTTATTTATTTTTTTATTAAATTCTCTACTTCGTGTTTAGAGCATTAACTCCAATTTAAATTTATAAGAAAAATACTTGTAGTTTAATTGTTACCATGAACTTTTGGGAATGATCACTGTTTTCATTATTTGATAGAGGAAACTACGGTTGAGGATTTCTGTTACAACCATTTTGATGTGAACCGCAAAAAAAACAAATCCCAAATATTGGATTATGGCAGACCTGAGTTATGTGATAAACCCTCCGATTGTGCCGATCTCTTCAACGCAGGTAAATGGATTGTTAAAATCACTTAGAATCTGCTAAGTATTGAGAATCTTAAATTACTTCGACGTTTTCTATGAATTCTTTAGGCTATAAAACGTCAGGAATTTACATCATTGAGGTGCAACTCGGTTTTACACCATTAAAAACGATTCGTGTTTATTGCGATATGGAAACAGACGGTGGCGGTTGGATGGTAATTACTTCAACATCTTTACATTAAAATAAAATTAGAATGAAATACGAAGAAAAAAATTCGCAAACTTGATTACTAATTTAAATTTCTTTAACTATTCGTATTACTTTATTGAATATCATTAATAACACAGAATGGATTTTGCAGAGAACTAAAAAAGCCATTAGAAATCCGATTTCCATTTAGGTTATCCAAAGAAGAGGACCATTTCCGCCACAGATTAATTTCGCTAGGACTTGGAGTGAATACGCTAAAGGTTTTGGAAATCTCGAAAAAGAATTCTGGTTCGGTAAGTCGTTTTATTTTACTCACATTTACACTATTAAAGAAATGCACTCGGAACTGGGTAAACATACGGGACCCTATATTTGAGAAATAAATCATTGGCTACAATATAAAAGTTTTCGAATTGTTTCTCGAGCATGGTGAAAGAGTTCTCTTTTATATACAGGATGAATTTTCAGTACACCATAAACTGCAGGGAATGGTTCCTGACTGGAAATGGAGTAAAATAGGTCATATCAACATGTATCCGGAAATGCGTTGTTGACACGGTAGAAGGCACGATGGAGCGTCACCCCACTTCCGCATTATTGTTCGCCAACACCTCAACAATATCTTTCCCAGACGTTGGATAGGACGCGGAGGCCCTGTTGAATGGCCTGCTCGATCACCGGACTTAAACACCCTGGATTTTTACTTCTGGGGGCATCTGAAAAGTCATGTGCTCTGTGTCGGGATGATTTGCATACACACCGTCCATTTCCAGACACACGTTGATATGATCTTTTTTTAACTCCATTTCCAGTCAGGAACCAGAAATCGGTGTACTTAAAATTCAACTTGAGTAAAGGCTGTCCCAAAAGGTCGTTTACAAACGTTACGTGCTGATCTGTCAAACCATGAACAAGTTTTACATAGGAAGTTGTGTCCGAAAACGTGACCAGCCACTGCTAGAGCGGAAAGCGGGATCATTGCAGGCGAGGACATTACAGGGCCAGGATGCATCGGTTCAGTAATGAATAATTGGTCATGTTAATTAATTAATACTGTAATAATACATTACATAATTCAGGCCTGTTTTTGTTAATAAAGTCATGTTAACTTTTTTGCGTGCACCTCACGGTTTGATTTTCGTACAAAACTTCCTATGAACTTGGTAGATGGGCGGTAGTTGGGAGATGGACGATTCAATTACAAGAACTTCCGATGAACTTGTTCGTCATAGTCTGACCGACCAGCACGTAAAGAATGCAAACGACCTTTTGAGACACCCTGTATGTATTATGAGACTTTTTTATGCCTCATTTCCTAATTTGTGGTTTCATTTTTACTAGGCAACGACAATATCCATGAGGTAACTTATCGACTCAACCAA
This sequence comes from Rhysida immarginata, assembly GCA_023313115.1. NCBI lineage: Eukaryota > Metazoa > Arthropoda > Chilopoda > Scolopendromorpha > Scolopendridae > Rhysida > Rhysida immarginata. Next base: position 88,514 of record JAHWFO010087521.1, on the reverse strand, counting down.
ACGCTCCGAATAGACCTTGAGGATTTCGGTGGGAATAAACGATACGCCACCTATTCAAACGTTTATTTGTATAATGCCGCTCGCCATTACAGGCTGGTCCATGGCGATTACAGCGGAGATGCTGGTTAGTAATCAGTTTAAATGTTTAAATATTTTGATTCTAGTAGGTTTATTAATGACTTTTAACAAAGTGTTAAGTGAATAAATACAGAAATCGAAATAGGTTATCAATACCAATGATCGTCAGTACCGTTTTTTAAGGAAATATTTATTTTCGAAGCAGTTCCTTCTATGTACAGGGAGGGGATATTATTGAATTTGCCTTAGGACTTCAGGCTAACCTTAATGGTTATGTAATCTTGAAATTTCAAATAAGGAAATATCACGTAGAAAATATCCAGAAATCTATCTATATATATAAAGAAGGATGTTTGTGGGTCTGTGCGTCTGTGGGTCTGTGTGTACGTTTTTTATACAAATCTACAGTTTTATTCCGATCTTGATAAAATTTCGCATACATGACCTTCAAAGCATGAGGAAGGTCACTGTCTACCTCAGATTTCGGAAAAATAATAAATATCGATAAAAAATCGATATTCATGGTTATGGCAAGGCATATTAATGAGAAATATCTCATGACCAACAATGCAAGGCAAAGTTGGTACAACAATAGGTATCAACAATGGTATCAACACGCAATTCACAAACGCTCTGCATGGACCAACAATCAATATCTCATGACTAACAATGAAAGGAAAAGTTTGTGCAAGTGTAATTATCCCGGGCAACGCCGGGTACCTCTTCTTGTAAACCTATATAAATAAATTATTGTTATTTATACGAGAGATGATCAAAAAGTAATGTCGCATATTTTTTCTCTCGAAAATGACGGCAGATAATGAGAAAATTGCGATATATAAAAGTTAGTTTGGTTCATTGTTAAAGTTTCCTGTCAGTGTCGTGTGCATCCGCCGAGCACTAGCGACGGACAGTACAAACAAGATGGCGGCTTTCATTTCATTGTCCAGTGCTTTTGAGCGACGGAGTGTTATGCGTTTTCTTTGTGCAAAAGGACTGAAACCAGTCGACATCCATAAGGAAATTGTTTCGGTGTACGGAGGTGATATCTTGCATCTCCGAACAGTACAACGTTGGTGCAAGGCTTTTAAAGAAGGACGAGAGGACCTGCTGGACGAACATCGCTCTGGTCGGCCGCGGGAATCCATGACTGACAGCAGCATTGCCGCTGTGGAAGCGTAGTTGCGGGAGAACTGGCGGATTACCGTGAGAGCAATTGCTGCAACGTTGGACATTTCATATGGGACGGCGTACGACATTGTTCACGAGCAGCTCGGCTTTCGCAAAGTGTCAAATAGATGGGTGCCACGACAGTTGACGGCCGAATATCAAGATGCTCGTTTCGATGCTTGTTTGCCAATGTGACCAGGTTCTAAAACTCGAAATTACTATGGCACATGGCCTCCTATTACCACATAATACTACGTTAAATGTCCCAAAATACTACCTTATTGCTACAGTCAGGGTATGAACAGTGTTTTTGAAGTGCTATACAACGCAAGGCAAGAAGTTAATTTAAAACGAGTCGACAGTGAGAGGGAGGGCGGCATACTTCAGCACCACCTACCAGCAGCACAAAGCAACAAATATCGGTTACTAGATTTTTTGTACTTATTTATTAGATGGAAACTCCAAGATTTGAAATCCCTGACTGAAATTGAAAAGTAAAATCTTATTTTAAAAATCCGAAGTAGACAAGAACAGCGCAGAAAAATTGTATTTTTATTTTATTAGCGTACCACCAGGATAATAACAAATGTTACAAGCCATTTATTTGCAAAAGAAATTTAAGAGCATCACAAGATCAACATCATTATATGACAATATCAATATATCACAAGATCAACATCATTGTACGTGTATCACACCTACGACGTATAATAAGAACGTGTAATATGACACCTTAAACTGGTCTTCTGTCTCCCAGGCATCACAATACTGTTGTTGCCGTCCTTTAATTTTCTGTAATGACACAAGTAAAAAAACAAAACATTATATTGGGATTTTGTGTCATAAGGATTAACATAGGGGCCAGGCTTTCATTCTGACAATTCAATAAAGTGTACCCTTTAGAATTAAAAGCCATTTACTAACACACAAAAGATCGTAGGTTAGGTGATTATTTTCAATTGTGCCTTTAAAAGATAAACATGTGATCACAAAAATAAAGCAGCTTGAGCTTTTTTCTTACTTTTGTTTCTTGTTAGTGTGGTATAACCATTAATCATTGTCATGGAGTCATTCACTCTTTACATAATTAACAAATCCCTTTCTTAATCAACTTGAGCTTACCTTTTTCTTCTTGGTTTTGGGTGTTGTGCCTGCCTCGGCTATGGTGCAGTCGTCACTATGAGAATCATAAGTATCGCTTTCTTAATCTGCATTTCTTTTCCGTATCATTCCCATATCCACTAAGTTCACACAGGACAGTCACTGTCGACTACACAAGGAAATTCACGATTCCACCTTGGTCTTAGTATGGTACGATCGATTGACAGACGAAGCTGTGGCGATGCGATGCGGCAGGTGATGCGACTGGATGCGAATGCGGCGGCTGCGTACGGCAGGCGGAGGAAGCGGATGCGAGTGCGGCAAGCTACTGGGCTACTGTCTGGCGTCAGGCGTCTGGCGAAAGCGATGTGAAACTGAACGTGAAACCAACTCCTGCCAAAGTTCCTGGACTAAATTCAACAAGCCGCATCCTGCAAGCAGGGGAAGGTAAAACTGTTACCTGCGAAAAAGCCTATCGCGATGCATGCATGGATCCCAGGTATGCCGCATTTGATCTAGTTATAAATGAATTGATCGAGTCCCTCCGAGGTGATCTCTTAACAAAGTACAATACCCTAGTATCTAAGTTTGAATCCCTTAGCAATGAGGCAATCGAGGTTAGAAATAAGCTTACCAATATTGAATCGAATTTTGAAAAAACAAATACCGAAATTCTCAACTCCCGTATTGAATTCACTGATAAACTAAATCGTCTCGATGCTACCTTTAAACAAGGTCTTGAACATATTGCTGGCAAAAGCTCAGCATTTATTTCCATAAATGATTCCTGAAGAGGGCAAAACTGGGAATCTGCTGGTAAAGGCGCAGCAGGTGTACCTTCTGAAAAACTTGATAATTTAGATTCATCAAAAAATGCTGGGTGTAAGAGAAGCTATACAGATGATAATAACGATAACGATGAGGGTGGATGGAGAACACATGAAAGTAAAAAATTATAAAAAGGTATGAGGATTGACAATTTTCAGTATGCTATTGACATCAGTAATAGTGCCACTGCCGTAATAAGAGAGAGAGAAAGCCTAAGCTTTGGAACCGCCCTATTCCTGACAGTTCTACTCTTGAAAATAGAGCCATTTACATTCCGCCAATAATCATCCGTAGTCATGGGTAACCCATCAAGGAGGTCCTGAAGGAGATCAAGACCCATGTGCAGCTGGACAAAATCACCGCCCACACAGGTAGAACAGACACAATTAAGATTAAGTGCCATGAAGAAGAGACCCACAAAACTCTGTTGGTTGGAACTAAAAGCAGAGATGTGCTTAAAATTCAGCACCACCAGCTCAAATCGGAAAAAATGCTTAAATATGTCGTTAGGAATGTTGACGTAACCTATGAACTTGAGGACTTCTGTGTTGACCTCAAAGAAGCTAATTACTTCCCGAAAAAAGCAAGAGGCTCAGTGGAAATGCCAATGGTTCTGGTACTATTACAAAATACTGAACATAACAAGACGTTCCTAAGACTTAATCGCATCAAATGTGAAGGTCAACACACGTCTAGCTATACGAAATGCCCAAAGTACCCCCAGGCTAGGAAATTCAAAAGCACCAAAACAGTGGATGGTAGAACATTTGCTTCTGTCGCCTCCAGTTCTGCTATAAAGGAATTATAGACCCCAATGAATTGACCACAGTATACAAATATGTGGGGAACTTAATGAACCTTCTCAAGGAAAAAAGCAAAGATTTGCCTCAGTTTGTCTCAACCGAAACAGAAATTTGTCTCATGGATAGACGCGAGGCCTATAGAGTAATTAAGCAAGGTAAGCTTCGTTGCACTATCTCTCGCAATCGCATAGAGTTTTACAACTTCCTTCCAACTTGGAACACTATTATTACCAATATTTCGAAGAAATTTTAATATTTATATGTCGAAAGAGTATAATATTGCCTCCTCTCGTCAAGAGATGGCCATATAAATGAAGCTAGAAACATGTGTAATCTCCTTGCGACTCGCAGGGAGAATATAGAACGCGAATCACTAGATAAGTTTCTAGCTTCATTTCTATGGCCCTCTCTTGACGAGAAGAGGCAACATTATGTTCTTTCGACATATAAATATTAAAATTTCTTCGAAATATTGGTAATAATAGCCTTCCATATCTCTTGCATATACTAATCCGGCACTGCTTTTTCCATTTCTTCCAGTTTTAGCCATTTTCGCAAAGATTTTAGTCAGCAACATAAAAATCCTCGCTTTTGTAGCCTGCATTACTATGGGCGCGTTCGACATGTGCACATTAAATGCACCTAGTGACATCCCTTAGAGCGAGCGGTGAAAAAAGTGTAGTGCATTTTGTGTGTGTCATGTAAAACGGGAAAGAGCACGAAAGTGGGATGTTCACCTCACCCGTGCTATCATGAATAGTAAGCCTACTGCTCAAAATAAAACCAATCATAACATCTGCATTCATATAACACGCCGAAATCGATCATTACGCAGTAGATTTCAATGTCAGTTTAAACGATATACAGATTTCAATTATTTTATTATACCTGTTGGCTCTTTAACGGTAACGAAAACTCCGAACTATCTAGCGCTACATTTCAAGCTCTAGGGCAGCGCCATCTTGCAACGCACTAAACGACTCTACTCCTAACCTAAGGCGCATTGGTCATGCACGATCTATTTACTCCGTGGAGTACGCTCCAAGCGTTCGTCATGCCTGCATAGAGCGCTTCATCGTATTCGTCATAGTTGGAGTGTACTCCTTTCGAGCATTTAGAGCGCGCTCTAAACGACCCAGGTCGTCAGTAGGTGCAGATAGCAATTTTTTATCGACACAATGGCGACAAAAGAAGTACATTTCTCTTTTGACGGGACAATTGTGAGTTTTTCGGTGGACGAGGAGATCGCTTACAAACTAGAAATAAATAATGTGCATAGTTTTATAAACAACCGGTAAATGTAATAATGTTTATTTAGCATACACTCGCAGTACTTAAAAGCGTACGTGCAGTCCTTTGTTATTCCTAACATATTGAACATTATGGGAATAACAAAGAACTGCAGAATGCGTTGGTAAAGAAATTTTCAACGTAGCCTATCTTTCGACACACGATCTCTTTCGCTTTGCATTTTGTTGCCCGTAGAGTTTATTACTAATGCAAGATGTTCATCCTCTCTCATGTATTTATTTTCTATTGACGCTTTTACGACGGATTCAGATAATAAAATTGAGGAAATGAAGAACCGGTCGGCCATCCTGAAATTGTTTCTCTTTACGCTCTACCCGTTCGTCATCGATGCACAAAACGCACTAGAAAAAGAGAGCTTTAAGAAATGAGTATGCTCTTGGGAAGACATTAGGAGTAAAAAGATCTTGCATGACGAATGCGCCTCTAGGGTCATTTCGTGCGCGCACGAAACGCCCGGTAGTGCACGAACTCGCGCGGGTTCCATGACGAATACGTTAGTGCGTTTAGTGGACGCACAAAGGCGTTTAGTGCGCGATGTCGAACGCGCCCTATTACAAGTGAGCTCCGTAATGGCGGTCGAGTCAGCTCGATATAATATAGTAACTATACTAACTATGATGATGTATTACTTTTCATTGCAGAGGCCTTCTCTCTAGGTTGTTACGCAACGACTCGGTTTGACGGTAACTATATTGACAGCTAGGGCCATCTATGGACAAATTCCGGTTTCAGGAACTATTCCTCACATGTAGAGGAAGAAATTATATTCTATCCGGAAACGCCTTATTTCCATGTTAGAAATCATTTTTTACAACTGGCGGGGGGGGGGGGGGCAGTAATCAAAAGGGCAGTTTGAATACTTCATGTAACAAAAGAGTTTCATGTTGTATGGTGTTATTTTCTGTTCCTGTGTGTTTCCCGTGAGTAATGTAGCTAAATGATGGATGTAGAAAAATAGGACGACGAGACACAAGAACCATGGAATAAAATAATGAATAATAAAAATTGAACAAAGGGTAGTAAGATCCTGAAAAGATTGACGTTTCGGATATAGGCTATTTTTTCTCAAAGTAAAGAAGATAATAGAGAATTATCCCGGGACAAAAATCGACAATCCGACAGCACAGGTAAAAACGAGACGAGTGGTGCGGAAACAATGCTTTCACTGCGATACTCGTCCAGGAAGTAACCAGGAGAAGTACACTGAGCTAGGCAAGAAGCCACACGAAACCTAGTTAAGTCATTCAGAGGATAAGATGGAGTCCTTTTCTATCAGGACGCTAAAACTGATTGTTGATTAACGAGGGAAACTTCTAAAGGTGAGCGGGCGCTCCAAAATATCTGCAACCAGAGGATTGGGATGGCCCTTAATTTTCGGAAGCAGCTTCTTCAGCGACTCCTGAACGTGGTGTCCAATAAATAAATAAATAAATAAATAAATACTGGAGATGACTTCCAAACATGATGTACTAATTTTTCTATCGAAAAATGGAAGGAAAAATTCTGCGACCTGGATTAGAATCCGGAACCTCGACTATCATGGTCGATGCCTCTACCAAGGGACGTAGCATGGCTGTCCGGGTGTCTGCGATAGCCCAAATGGTAGAGGTGTCGACCATGACAGTCGAGGTCCCTGGTTCGAATCCAGGTCGCATAATTTTTCCTTCCATTTTTCGATAGTGGTTTCCAATGACAGGTATATCTAAATCGTCGGCAATGGAAGTATTGGTTGAAACTCTTCTGTGAAACAGTTGCACAATGGTCAGGATTGCTGGGAATATGAGAAAATAAATAGGCCAAGGAATAGTAAAACTGTAGAGTTTTAATAAAGCCAACGCGTTTCGAAATAACGTCATCATCGTGGCAAAAGACATCTACAAGGTAAGCGAGCCATGGCTCCCAAATA
>JAHWFO010087521.1:0-56317 GCA_023313115.1 Rhysida immarginata | reverse complement strand
ATAGTAGCAAAGCGTAAAAAGCATGCCTCACGCTCTGACATCATCAGAACACCTGAGTTTATTCAGCAAGTGCAGCAGGCCATCGATGACAATCCCAGAACACTCATGAGGTCACTTGCCAAAGATCTCCATGTATCGGAAGGAACAATCAGAAATGTTGTCCATGAAAACATCAGATATCACTCTGCGTATGTTATGCGAAGAGGTCAGTTTATGTCAGATAAAACACGGGAAAACCGCTTACTCAGATCGAAAAAGCTCTTAAACAAGCTGAAAAATCTGTGTGAAGCTGATTGCTGTGGATTTTCTTCGATGAAAAAAACTTTGACCAGGATCAGAAGATGAACAGAAGAAATGACAGATGATTATGTGCAGACCCTTCGGAAGTGTCACGAGTCATGCACACGAAATTTCCTGCAACTGTCATGGTTTTAGGGGTTGTCAGCAGTGAAGGATATGTGATGCCTCCACACTTCTTTCCCCAAGGCCTTAAAGTTAACTCTGCGGTCTACGTTGAGACCCTTGAAACAACTGTTAAGCCTTGGATTTATTTATTTATTTATTTAACAATCAGCATCCCTAAGGGATGAAAACACCAAAGATAAACTCAATTTTCATGTTGTATAGACATTACATACTGGGCAATCAAACGTTTAGTATGTGCAAGATGATTAACACAGTCTTTAGTTTTACATTCCATCATAGTTGTTCGTAATTGTTCAGGCAACGAATTCCAATCTTTAAGAGAATTGTAAGGAAATAATGTATCAAATTTTTTGGGAATGATTGTAGGAAGAACTAATTTATATCTCTGGGAAGTGCGAGTTGAACTGTCATTCTTAGCAATAAAGTGAAACGGGTGAATATTGTCCTTTAAGGCTATATAAATTTCTTTCAGCCTTGCGTTAAGTATGATAGTGTTAAAATTTGGAAGGCCAACTCTACTGCAAGCATTTGTGATAGAAGTATATTTGCCTAACGAAAAGGCTGTGCGAATTATCTCATTGTATTTAGTTTTAAGTCTAATTAGCAAAAATCTAGAAGCAACGGACCAAATAACGATGCCAAATTCAAGTTTGGAGATAACGATAGACTTTATGAGTATATTAAGTTCTCTCCTCGTCAAAATTCTTTTTAGTCTTTTTATTAAATAGTTAATTTTAGACAATTGTAATATCAAGTTTTCAATATGGTTCTTAAACGACAGATTAGTATCAAAATTAATACCAAGAAATTTATGTACATTATATTTCACATTATTTGCAAAAGAAATTTTTAGAATCGATGTTTTTTCTTCATTCAGTTTCATGCCTTTACTTAAATACCATTGTTTAAGAGTATTGACATCTTTATGTATAGTTTGTTCAGCTATTTCAGTTTCTTGATAATCATACATTTTGGTTAAGATGTTATCGTCAACATAGGAATTAATCTTAAACTCTAAAGGAATCTTGTGTACAGAAGAGGTGGCAATAGTGTACAATGTGGTACTTAAGAAAGACCCTTGCATAATGCCTCTAGTTGATTTTTGAGAAAATTCTTTATTATCTACATTCAAATAATTTGTTCGATCAAAGAGATAATCTTCAAGTAATTTAAACCAGGAGGACCCTATCTTAGCTGCTTGTAATTCAGTTTTTAATAAATCGTGAGGTACAGAATTAAAAGCTTTTGAAAGGTCAGTATTCACGATATAAAGTTCTTTATTGTTTTGAAGCGCTGTTACAGCTTCCCAATAGATTTTATAAAGAAGATAGGTCAAGGAGACTCTCGGTCTACCACCATATTGATTAGACGGTATAATGGTCCATAGATAAGCAACTAAATTTGAGAAAATGTCCTTTTCAGCAATTTTAGCAGAGGTTAATAAAATTGAAATGGGTCGTAATTTGTAATTTGGGAGAACTCTCCCTTTTTAAAAATAGGTTTGATTAAAGTCTTTTTAAAAACAGCAGGAAACTTCTGGAGTTTAACAATTGTCTGAAGCAAAACACTAAAATAATAAAGTCCAGTTTGTCCATAGTTTTTAAAAACAATATTAGTTAAAAAACTATCTCTTTTATTATTTTTTAATCTAGTCTTTTTAATAATTTCATAGAGATAGTTTGTGGAGATCATAGGTAGAGCAATACAATTTGTACTGATAATTTCTTTTTCTTGAGTAATAATTGGTAAAGGTAAATTAACAGGATTATCGATGAAATTCAAAAAATGTTGACATTTTTCCCTTGGAAACGTGTCCAATTTTTTATTATTCGTTAGCTTCAACAGTTTCCAAAGATTAAATTTATTCTCGTCATGAGTAAACATAGCTCTTTTGGCTTTTCTCACTTCTTTTTTGAACATCTTGTTGGCAGTGTTAAAATAAACCCGTGTAGCTTCATTAGGATGTTTCATATAATTTATATAAGTATCTTTTTTATGTTTCCATAAAGTTAATATCTGGTTATTCCACCATTTTTATATTGATTAGAACGTTTATTTTCTTTTATCATTAAACCATTTATACATAGAGTTTTGTTAATATTTTCCTGAAAGATGTCAAACATTTTGTTAATGTCACTGGTACACATAAATGGTTTCCAATCAAGTTGTGTAATATCAACTTGGAATTTCTTCCAATCCAAATTGTCAAAAGAGAAAAATTGATGCGAGTACTTAGTATTCAGGCTGTTTTGAGAACATGTTTCTGTTAATTTCACGTTACAGGATAAGGCTAAATGATCACAGCCTGGTAAAACATGTTTTTCAATGCTAAAATTATTCCAATTCTTTGGCAAAAAAATTTGATCTAATATAGTAGCAGTGGAATTAGTTTCTCGAGTAGGAAATTTAACCACAGATAGATAGATAGATAGATACGATACGCAACGGAAGGCCTTACGTGTTTCAGCAAGTCTCGCATGACACAGGAATGGATGGCCGACAACTTCCATGATCACGTATCCCCTAACTTTTGGCCTCCTAACTCCCCTGACCTGAATCCGTTGGACTACTACGTATGGTGCGTTGTGGAGAGAGAGAGAGAGGTCAGTGAACAGCCCCATAACACCAATGATGAATTGAAAGCTGCCATTGTTCGAGTAATGACCAGTATGAATCATGATCATTTGATTCGCGCATGTCGACGGTTTCGATCTCGCATTGAAGCAGTTATAGAAGCTGAAGGCGGATTCATTGAATAGCCATATAACAAGAAGGTTTCTTGTGTATGCTCATGATATGTTTCGATAATAAAGTTATTATCTCGATTTATATCTCTGTTTTTTTTCATGACGTGAATCTGTCCTCAAATACCTTACGTACCCTACATTAGTTTCCCAAACATCGATTATGCTATCAACTATAAAACCAAAAAAAACCAAAAAACAAACAAACAAACTTGGAAGTCTGCCCAGCCGGTTACGTCTGTATCTCAAGAAAGCGTTTACAATACTTCATGCTGGCTATTCAAAAACAATCCTCTCCACATTATGAAGTCGATTAATTTTGGCCTTGCATCGAATTTTTAAAATATCGATTTCGAAATCGATGTTGATTTTTTATGCCATCGCACGACATTAGTTCCAACTTCTGCAGCTGTTAAGTTTGTTGCTAAATCAAAACTTACTTACTTTCGTATTACTACGCACGATGATGTGCCTGACCAATAGGATACAGGCCGAACCAATTGCAAAATATGCGGATTATTTCGTGGTTTAGTTAAATCTTACATGATTGGTGTGTGTGTTTTTAATGTGAAAACTATTTTGGATGAGTATATTTTATGTTTTCGTTTTCTTATAGACCTTGCGTTGGGCGCAAATGACTGTGCAGTTGACGTGCTCGTAAAACTTAAACCAACCTCAATCGGATTATTCGTTCCATGGAATCTCCATTTCGCACCCACTTACAGCTCTCAACTAAACTGCAATCAGCATAGCTCAATATTCCTGTGAACATTTTCCAGCATCTCATTGAGTCTCTCCCGCCCGTCTAGCTGCTGTCCGGGCTGAACAGAGTGGTTAGTCCGGACATAACCAAGTGGTCACATTAATGTGACTCGACTGTTTATTAGTTTTACACTGTCCATCTGTCCGTCCGTTCTCCCATTCATAATTTCTGCAGTTTTGGGGAAGAAGTTGAAATTCGGAATGTAACTTGTAATTTCGATAATTTCTTCTTGTAACTTACGGCCTGTTTCAGGCTCATTAATTGACTTACTACCGGTCTTTGTTTGATAAGCTTTGTAGGACTGGTCATACGAATAAGGTATCGGTCAGATAGGCGACGTAGAACTTGTTAATTTGGAGATCTTGTTTGGGCGGTCATGCTCACTCTTGATAATTCTCGGTTGAGGGTATTACTGGACGCCGTATAAGTACTAACTTACTAACACTTACTAATCTAGCTTTATTTTATATTTTTTGTTATATTTATAAACATAAATTTTGTTTGGATTTTTATTATTGTTGCTTTCTGGGCCCTCGGGGCTCCTACTTGTCGCCACTGGCATAAAGACCAGGCGTTTTTTTACTCAAAAGAAAAAAACAGACGCATAATTTTTTCTGACAATTTTTATATCCGTAATGAACACAAATGTCAAATAAAGCTACAACTTTGGATGAAGTAAAAATAATTCTGGAATAAGTTATGCAAAAAAACACAAAAAACGCATGTGTGTAAGTATAAGACCATTAACAAACAACACTGCGATCATGCTGTTTTAGTATTTTGTGATTCCTCCAGAGTTATGGATTACATCAAAAATACGTTTTGGCATGGACTCAACCAATCACAGTAAAGTTTCACATGAAACTGACTCCTACACAGCGAAAATTGCTGATTTCAGTTCATCAGTCGTTTATAAACATCTCTTGCCAGTAAACCCCAAAGGTTTTCAATGGGGTTCAAGTCCGGTGATCTTGTGGGCCATGGAAGAAGCTTAATATTTTTTTTGTGTGTTTGAAACCACAGTTTCGTCATGTTGGACGTGTGGCAGGGTGCATTATCTTGTTGAAAACAAAACTCGGGCCCTCCTAGAATTTCACCATATGCCTGAAGTTGCTGGTCTATCATCTTCTGATACTCCAATGACGTCATGCGTCCATTGATAACAACACAGTCCGTTTCTCCGAGAGCAGAAAATCTACACAAAACCATGACTGCACCACCTCCCATTTGGCGGCTCATCTTCAATGTTGTGGCTTGCCGTAGATCGCGCCAGTAATAGTGAATGAAATCAGGCCCGTAGAGAAAACAAAATAGCCAGAAACTGTGGACACCAATATACAATATCGGAATAAAAGGAAAACACAAATCCACAAAAAAATTTTTTTAAAGACTCAGATGTACATTTCGGAATTCATAATTCCTTCATCAGTGAGTCAAAGGAATTATGAATTCCGAAATGTACATCTGAGTCATTAAAAAATTTTTTTTGTGGATTTGTGTTTTCCTTTTATTCCGATATTGTATAGGCCCGTAGAGATTAACTTCTTCCATCAGAAAAAATTACAGAGTGCTATTCATGGTTTTACGGACAAAGGACAGACGTTCTGTTTTGTCTTGGTGTTAGGGGCGGTGCTCTCTTTTCTTTACAGTATCGTATGTTCTGTGAAATACTCAAAACTCTTGTAATGGTGCTCGTGGAGCAGGAGATGTTCATGGTGGATTTTATTTTCGCTGCTGACATTTTCTCCCTGGTAGCAAGAGCACAGATGTGACGACGAGATCTTTCAGAGAGAAGTTTTGGTCGTCCTGTCCTAGGTTTCACATACCCATCATGTCCTCTGACTAATACATTGGCAACATCACATTTTGAGCGACCAATCGTTGCAGTAATTTGGCGCTGCGATTTCCCACTACAATGTAGTGTCCAAATTTGTTGGATGTCAGATTCGCTGAGACGTGTGGCCTTAAGCATTGTCTATAAACCACTGTATGGTCCTTCTGATTGTACTGCTTCACTTCTGAAGTTCGATTACTTGTGCCAATTCATTTATATGCAGAAAGTGATAGGACAGTTCCATTTTTTTAGGGTGGTCTTATACTTTTGCACATGTGTTTTATGAGCTTTTGCATAACTTATTCCAGAATTATTTTTACTTCATCCAAAGTTGTAGTTTCGTTTGACATTTGTGTTCATTACGGATATAAAAATTATCAGAAAAAATTATGCGTCTGTTATTTCTTTAGCACAAAAAAACGCCTGGTCTTATACTTTTGAATAGCACTGTATGTATTGGATTAACAAATTTAAATAAATAAATAAATAAATAAATAAATAAATAAACTTACTATGGGCATGTCCACCTTTACTATTTAGTTTGGTTTTGGTTGGTGCATTAGGGTCGAATTACGGGGGTAGGAGTAGGAGTCAGAGGGCACAAAAGATCAATGTGGTATTTAGATACGTAAAGGAGTGAAATTCAGTATGCAGTTTTCTCTAGTCAAGATTTACATTACTATGAAGTTTAAGCTAAATTGTTCCAGTGGGGGTGGCAATCACTTGGTCTTTAGAACTATGGTAACATATGTCAGGTGATATGTCATTCGATTAGAAATGATGAGAAAGTTAAGAAGATAGAGCTCTCTTACATTTTCTAAATACTACGTTCGAGAAAATCAATTTTTGGATTAAAAAACCTGGGGAAGGGATTAAAAAGTGCAGTTAAAGGGATGAAAATAGATGACCGCAAGTCTTCCGCTACTTTCCTATATCCTGCTCGGGGGATTAGTTTCTTGTTAGATTATAGAGATTGACGTTCAGTTTTGATAGGCAGAAATTAGTCCACCCTATATTATAATATTTTTTTTCTAATTAGGGGAGAGCTGGCAGGAATGGGACGGTAGGAGGAGTGCGATAGTATAATTTCCTGTTATTTATCAAATTGCAAACTTCATCGATGTCACGCTAGATGGAGCATGTATAGGGGCCATGTTGGTTGTAATGTTTCCCAGATGCAACAGCGTGCTTTAGGGCTGCAACATAGTCTGTGTTTTGAGCATCAAAAAGTAAATAAAACATGTTTTCTTGGTAAGAAGATTGTTGGAGAATAAGTCACGATCTTGCTGACATCAAGCTTTTAGTAGAAACAGCGTAGCCTAACGATTATTAGGAGAGGGTAAATTCAGGCCTAATAGTCACATTTTTCTTTTTATGGGCTGATGTAATAACACAAAGCCTTATGGGGAGGAATGGGACAATGTCTAATTCCTCCCTAAATGATTAAGTGGCATAAAATAATAAATAAATAAATAAATAAATAAATAAATAAATAAATAAATAAATAAAATAAATGTATAAGAACTTAGAAAACTAATAAGGTTTAAATTCTCTAGCAAATATTCTCTAGCAAGGAGGTTTAAAAATTTCAATTTCACATGTAGCCTATAACTTCATTAGTAGGACATGTTATGAAAAATGTTTATGAGTAGGCAAATGGATATCGCATGTTTTTTGCAAGGAAATTATGATTTTCACTTGAAACGAAGCAAACAAAAGTACAAACGTGTTGGAAATTTGAAAAAAAAGAGCAAAAAGTTGCCAATTTTAGTGAAAACGCTAGAAGTCGAATATATATAAACAAAAGCTGAATTCTCACTTTTCTCAATTTTTAGTGCATGATTTTGCAAGCGTGATTGTCCGTTGTAATGTTTTCTTAAATTCAAGAAAAAATTTTTAGAATAATAAAATATTACCACTCTCCAAGATTTAAAATATGTACGAAAAAAGAAAACTTCACTAAAAGTTAAAAAGAATTGATGTGGATTAGTGTTTTCGTTTTTTCCATTATTTATCCACAGTTTCGACAATTATTCCTGTAAAAGTTTAAAAAGTTAAAAATCATTCAATATAGAAATAAATGACATTTCAGTGGATCAAAAAATTTAAATTACGGACCATTTTTACAAGGCATAGCCTATTTGTCTTATTCCGTCCCACACGTCCTACCAGCTGTCCCAATCCTCCCGCCATGTGGGAGGAATGGGACAAAATTTGAGGATCCACGTATTTTATTATTTCCAAGATTTTCATAATATATTACCAAATAATTTAAATATAAAATGGAAAATAAGACTTGTCTTAACACAATTTGACATGTAATTTCTGCATTTAAATTTTTATAAAGTTCAAGGAAGAATTTTGTGAAAAGTATCCCATTCTTGCCAGTTCTCCCCTGCTGTGTATTTGCTGTAATTCTAGCTTTGCTTACAATAAATAAAAAAAACGAAATAAATAAATATTTAGGTTTGTATTTCGACTGTAGTTTTGAATTTTTATTATTAATCTATCTCGTATTAATCATAAATATCCAAGGTTCCACTTCTTAAATTAAATAAATTTATCACGTGCAATTCTTTATAACTCGGAAATACGGTAGTCATGTAGCTTGATCCGGTTCAAATCTCAAATGAAGGTTTAAAATGACTATTTACTTATTCTTCGTATTTCAAAAGTATTGCTTTCTCCTCGTATCATTTACTAATTCCGCGAAATGGAACTTCTTTATGTCCACCATTTAAAGACTAGATGAATGATTCTCATCTGATGTCTCTCTTTTGCGTAAGGTAAGATTACTTAGATTTTATAGGATAAAATATAATTCAAACGGACGTGTTCAAAATAATATAGAAGGGATACATTTTTATATTCATTTTACCTTAATCTTTTATGCTTATGTATCCTAATTTCATTGACTTTTCAAAAGTGTTCTGAAAACTCCTTTCTATTCCAATAAATTTGGTGGGTATAAAATATTGCGCGAGTTTTATAGTCTTGAAATGTCAACTGATTAATAAAGATGCGCAAAGGGTGTCCATACACATACACACTCACACATGGCTAAATAAATTCTTAATCAACACGGATCCCCAGATTTGATTTTAATTTGATTCTAAGAACTTCCAATGACTGCCGAGGTTCAAGTTTAATCAATAATTGTTGAAAATAATAAGTTTATTTCCTTTTTTCTTCAATAATTAAACATCTGAGATATGGTGTGTAATAAATCTGCATCGAATAATCATGAGTTATTCTTTAAAGAATCATTTACTCATAATTACAAATAGAATAATAGCCAGTGTGTGCTAATATAATATCACACTCGCAGGATCCAGAGTAATTAAAAAAGTATAATTGGACTACTCTGATACTGTCCATATATTTTTATTACAGTCGAATGAATATAGATACGCTTGTTAAAGAAAACATTTAAATATGCAAATTTGAACATAAGAAATTTTTTAACCCTCTACAACAGAAATAGAACAATCTTGGAAAGGAGAGAGGAGACGTGATTACATACTTAATATGTCACATTCTGAAATTAATCATCTTTTCTATTTTTGACTTCTAAAGAAGACGTGCTTTTAGTTAAACTGTTATATAAGATGGGACAAGGAAAAGATTTGAGAGCTGTCGAAAAAGGTCAGATTGAAGCTTTTGTCTCAAGTGGGCTGTCATCAGCACAGATTGCTAAAAGGTTGCAAGCACAATTTCCAAATAAAAGAACGACCGAAGTGACAATGTTATTTTGGAAGAAAATCTGCGACAACGAAACGCCAAAGACGGGCTATCATTCGTCTGTCCGGAAAATCGAAGAACAAAGTTACGATTGTCTCCTTCTTTTATAATCTCATCTTGCCAAACGAAGAAAACAACCAATGCTAGCACAGAAACAGAAAGCTGGTCGACTTGAGTTTGCTTGAAAACACCAAACATGGGCCAATGAATAGAAGTAAATTACATTTTCGATTCATGATGTCCACCTGGCCTATAAGCTGTCAAAAGTCTTCGAACGCGTCATTCTTTTTGTGTGGCTAACAATCTTCTTGGTGAGGAGCAATTCGGTTTTCACCCAGGATACTCCTACCAACTTCAGATCCGGAAGTTTGCTGCAGATCTGGTTTGGTATTAACGTCCTTTTCAACTGCCATGGTCATTTCAAGACGGCGTTATAGGGGCCGCAAATTTTGCCTCGCAAGGGTTCTTTTACGTGCAGCCGGCAAACGACTACACGGGACCAACGGCTTAGGAAAAAATCCTCGTCGTTCTCGGCCGGGGTCGAACCCGCGTTCTCGGGCATCAGAGGCGATCACGCAACCACTGAGCCACTGAGGCCCACCACTCCTCTTACTATGGACTTGTCTTCTTGGAATCCGGAAAGTCTTTGATCAGGTTTGGCATAACGGCCTCATATATAAGATGATCACTCGTGGTTTTCCTGATAATTTGATTGCTTTGATTAGTTCCTTCCTATCGAACAGGATATTTCGTGTCTAGGTTGGCTGCTTCATGTCTAACCGTGGACGTCAATGCTGGTATTCCCCAAGTCCCTTTCCTAGGCCCTGCATTGTTCAACTTCTTTATCCACGGCTTCCCAATTTTTACAAAGTGCAAGCTATATCTGTTTGATGACGACGTGTCCATCACGACTAGTGCACACAATTCCGCTCACGTCATATCTCGGTTGCGAAATGGTTTATATCAGTGAGAAATGGTTTGTTAAATAGAGGCTAAGCCTAAACGTTGATAAATGCAAGGCTATGTTTCATTGGTATCCGGACAACTGTCATCCGGAAAAATGCCCACCGGACAATCGCCCCCCTAGGACAATTTCCACCCAAAATTCCTAGACAAGCAGTCTAATTCGATAAAATGTTTTAATTTAGATTTTGAACGAAATTTTAAATGGAAAACCTTGAAATTTGAAATTACAAAGCAGAATATGAAAAATAAAATTCTTTCAGCTAATGGTGATAAAATTCTTTAATAAAATGGTAAATAAAATTCTTTCATTCGATAGAGAATGGTAATATGGTAATGGTAAATTCAGTGACGAAAATGTTGGGAGAAATAAAAATAAAGAAAATATTAATAAAGAAAATAAAATGCCGCAAAAAATTCATTGAGTCTCGTGCTGTGTGTGCTGTGGCTCCATCTTGCTGAAACCAAACATCCCTAACGTTCATTTCTTCGAGGCGTGGAAGAAAAAATTCCTCGATCATGTTTCTGTACCGAGCTGCATTCATGGTTCAGTGGGGAAGGGGGGGGGGGCGGGGGGGGGGGGGTTAAAGGGCAACTGACACAAAAAATAACCTATCAGTTTTATTTTTTATAACATAAAGGACCATGAACTAACTCTAATTCGACTTGTAAAATTTTTATAACTTAAGTAGTTTTTTAAATATAATTTTTCAAACATCAGTTTTCAAAACTCACGTCGTTTGAACTTCGCCTCCATTCGCCTCTGTTTTTTCTTTTTCGATTATTTTCTATCCTTCATTTTGGAAAGTCCAAACAAAAAAATGAGGTCCACTTACATTAAAATGTTCCTTATTGCACTAGCGTTATTTGGGTTCAAATTTGCAACAAACTTGAATTTTAGTTTATTTTTCATTATTTGATTAATGTGTGTGTGTCGGTTTCAAATGTTCAAGTAAAATTAACAAGATTTAAAAAGTAAGCAATTTATACATGATCTGAGGCCTTGGCCTCTCATCTTGTTTCTCATTTTTTACTTTTGTTTATATTTTATATCTTTCCTAATGTGTGACAATTATATATAAGGGGCACATATAAATCGTTAAATCAATTCATATTTACATATTTAATCAATTGTCGATTGGTTTGCTAACATGCTTTTATATTGATTGATTAACAATTAGACTCTGTCAGTTTATATATTAATAATGTGTTTATAACATTCTCTTATGTATTTACTTGGTTGTAATGATTTTGCTCTCTACCCGTATATGTTTCTCACACCCGTGTCAATTTCTCTTTCCATCGGGATGAACCTGTGCCCATAAATATATCTAATTATGAATATTGGTTAATGTTCAATTCTGCACATCGCGCGATGACTGATCATGCGACCAAGGAAAGAATTTATTTGAATTTATTTTTTAAAGACTGAGGGGCTGCGCCCATCAGACCCCCCCCCCCCCCTCTAACGAACAGATATATATATATATATAACCTCAATGAAACTACTTTTCCTTACCACATATACAAACACATGCCTACATCGTTTAAGGGGGAAAAAAAAGATACGCGAAACGAATTTCCTGTAGTTAAAAAACATAAAACAAAAAAATTCTCTATAGCCTATCTTATTCCAATTCCTGAATAAACTGTTTGCATATTTCTGTTCATAAGATTTTTATCTGAGTCTTCTTTTAACTTAAAATCAATAAAGAGCAGATCGTTTTTTGATTTCACTAATAAACAGCTCTATGTAAATTGACATTTTTATGAGAGATTTAAAAAAAAAGATGTTTACAGCAAAACTTGTCAGAAAAAATTCCCAGAAAAAAATAACACGGGAGTACTTGTAGTGTATACATATATAGGAAGTTTTAACAGGTGTTATATTTTATAATTTTTTATAATTTTAGTTCAGAGCAACGGAATCATCCCCAGTTCGCCTCCCCCCCACCCTCCCTTCTATATCCTATTGTATCCTATTGATTCTATTCGAGTGAGCAACAATTGAGTTGCCTTGAAAATGGGTCTGGTTGAATCTCGATGGTTGCCGTTGATATTGCACGCGCTCCCACAGAATTCCATGTTACTCCGTTTTGGGAAACTATTTAGTTGACAAGAAAGGAATCATAAAGATTGCAAGGCTCAAACATTTTTCTCGAGAACTTTTTTCGAGTTGATCTCAGATTGACCTCCGTTGAATGAATGAGACTTTAGCGGTAATGACTACAGGCACCGCCACCTAGAGAACCATGTGGCGTTGCCTGGTCAGTAAATAGCGAATATTTGTTCATTTTATTAAATAAATAATAAAAATTCTCGAAATTAAATTATGTATTATGCAATTATGCAGTTTTATTTAATTATTTACTTAATCTTATAGTATCGAAAATTTTGATGTCAGTTGCCCTTTAATACGGCGACCAGATTTTTATAGGGGCAACCTGGGACGCGCGGGGGGGGGGGGGGGTATCTCAAACGTTCAACAATGCGCTCACTTAGCTGATGGGGTGCGCTGCTGTAGTTTACGAACGATTTTGACGATTTCAAGGGTATTTGTCATTAGCGCTCAGGCAACATGGCTGTCAACAAGAAACTTATTTCCGAAGCGATTGCTTTTGCGTATTCGTGTTTATTCCCTGAAGATGAATAAAAAAGATTTTTTTGTGTGCTTGTGAAGTTAAATCAAGAAACCTCTTTATAATTTATACATACATAAAATATATTCCAATGTACATAATTATAAATTGATTATTATCTTTATTTTTAAAAATGAAAATTGTACAAACAAAAAAAATTGCCGAAAATTATCTGTTCTTCCCCTCTTTTGATATCTATAATCTAAGAAATAAAGGGTCTTGATATAGAAACACTAATTTCTTTTATATTTATTTGATAGAATATAAAAATGAATAAAAAAAAATGAAATTGCCGTCAGTTAAAGTTACAGCTTTCTGGTCTTTTGCTTCAGCAGCAATCTTGTTTTCGTGATCTTCTCTGTCGAGAGCGAACTGAGCGAAGTTTATCCTCGCTCAGTTCACGAGGATAAACTTCGCTCAGGTAGCTCGCGAGCGCTCTCGAAGAGCGAGATTTTACGCTCGCCAACATTTTGGTGAGCGAAGAATTTACGAACGAATTTGTAACTGAGCGCTCGCTAAGCGCTCAATAAACGAACGCAGCCAATACGTATATGCGGAATAGAATCCAGTTGTGGACAAGAGGTTGTTGTCTTATGATTATGATTAAAAAATTACGGTTTAAAAAACACGTGGCGTTTTTACACAAAACAACTACAGCTATAAATCCCTTCCTCTCCTTAATCCCTATCCCTACTGGCATGACGTCATAGCTTAAGATGTGACGTAGCGCCTTGGCCTTCTTTCAGGGGGTGTTGGTATTAGGCACTAATATGGAGTGATGTGATGTCATGTTGGGCAGTGTGGAGAGTGTTAGTCGAGGGGTCCGACAATGGCGAGCATTATCGACGAGATTATAAAATCTCTAGATTTTAGGAGATTCGAAAGATTATGAAGATTTTGTAGAGAGTATTGAGATTAAATAAAGATTATTAACATTACACACAGATTTCTGAGATTATTAAGATTACACAGATTTTTCAGATTATTACAGATTTTGGTATATGTGTAATTTAGTATACCAAGACTCATACTAATTCAGGATTCGTTAATACTTCGGAAAATAAAGATAAAACTTAACGATAAGTAGTGATCCGGATAACCAAGTTTTTTAGCGACGGATAACTCGGAATTTGCATAACAAATGATACTGAAAATATAAGCTGCTAGTGCGTTAAAATTTCGTTGTTTTATGTTTATTTTCCGAAGTATTAACGAATCCCGAATTAATATGAGCCTTTGTATACTAAAATACACATATACCAAATTTTTTAGATTATAGATTTTTACTTCTTTGTAAGGACTTCTTAAAAGATTTCTACAAAAAAAAAATATTAACTTGGTAAAATTGATATCCATGTATCCGTCCATTGATCTAAATTCTACTGTATGTAAAAAAAAAAAAAATGCGTATTTTTAGGAAAGCAAATGTACACAATATGAAAGTTTCGAATTTTATTTTAAAGTATTTTTATTTGCTCATAGCTTATGATGAATTATGAAAACAGATATCATAGCAAAGCGCAATATTAAAAAAAAACCCAAAAAAACAGAAAACAAAACAAAAAAACAATCATATCTAACATAAATCAAGAACAAACTCTATCAAAGAGGAACATTTACTTCCCAGTTACTCGAATTTTTCGATCCATGGACAGAGTACCCCTCTCAAAATACATCCAAATTGCTGTTGACTTCCTTATAAAAACAGTTTTATTATTAATGCAATGTTGGACATATGGGGAACATTCACATTCATCTAAAACGATGTCTTCCTTTTCATTATAGGATGCAAAACATGGTAATCCTGATATATTAATTTTTTTCATTTTGACCATTTGGCTTTCAACTGCAGAATTTATTTCAATGACTGCAGCAGTATCTGTATCATCATAAAATATGATTTCCCTATTCCTCCACACATCGATAATGATAGTATCTTTTTTGACGGGGTCAGTCATTCTAATGTCAGAATATGCTAAAGAATCATCATCAATAATTTTTTGTACAGCATTCTTCATTCCTATTAATTCCGATACTTCAATTACATCTGATTTGGCATTCATGATAACATTCTCTATATCATTCATATTGGGGAATTTGTCATTTGTACAAAAGCTTAAGGTATTTTTTCTCATGTATTTACGGAGCTTTGGAAATGTGATAACACTTGATTCTCATCTTATAGCTAGTTCTGTTTCAATTCTGTGAATGAAATACAATACCTGCCACCAAGACACTGAAGTTAATAATTGTAGAGCTAACTGGGCTTTGGCTTCTACATTCTCTGAAAAAAGATTCACATTGTTGGGAATCAGTCACTGTCACAAGCAACTGTTCAGGCATGACCTCCTTTATTATTACGGACCACGGTGTATAATCATACACCATCAAAATTTGTCATACGGCACAAGAGAGGGTACGACAATGGGCTCATTCGGCAGGTTTACTTCAAATTTGAGGCAGAAGTGGAAGTCACGGGCGAAGTCACACGAAAACGTTACTGAACCAAAACGCACTTAACTGATTGGCGCGTGTTTGGCTGAAGATTTTTACGGATTTTTTAGATTTTAGAAGATTTAATAGATTTTTATCCATTTCTGAAGATTTAAAAGATTTTTCTAGATTTATAAGACTTTGGGGATTAAAAGATTATTCAGATTTTAGAGATTGATTTTCCAGATTATTTCTCGCTTCGACGAGATTATCAGCGAATGTCGGACCCCTCGGTGTTAGTTCATTCCGTCCAGAAGGCGATGACGTCATCTCTGAGCGGGCGGCAGCGCGTGCATGCGTCAAATTGCTCAATGCTCCCTCTCAGCTCAGCTTATCGAGGAGGAGATAAGAAGTAAGGCGCTCCGTTCAAAAGCGAGTGTGTGTGGAGTTCGAAAGTGAGAATTTCTGGAGTTTAGTATCCAAAATACTATCCCATAAATAACTATTTTACCATAAACGTGTTTAATAAATTAAACTAATCCTATTGCATATGATGTATTAGTAAAGTTTCCCTTTTCTGTTTTGAGTGTGAAAAGTGTTATCCTTCGAGCGAGCGATAATTCCGTTTGTACAGGGATGGACCCTCCCCCCCCTCCTTCATCTGTTCTCGGTCTGTACATATGTATGTATGTATGTATGTATATATGTGACCAATAATAAAAAATATTCCGTCTTTACGTATGCATCCTTGAGTTATAAAGTTTTTTAATGCCCTCCTCACCCAAATATTTTGTTTCATTTTTTTTCTCTTTTCATGTCATAGTGGGAAGCCTGTGGGAACCATTTCAATTTATTTTTGAAAGTTTTTATTAAAAAAAAAATCTTGCAATAACTATTATTAATTCACCATTTGAAGAACTTCTGAAGACAGATGAGGGTGGTGGGTGAGGCGCTCCGTTTAAACACGAGTTTGTTCAGAAATTTAGTATCCAATATATTATCCAATGAATAACTATTTTACCATAAGCGTGGTTATTAGATTAACCTACAACATAATCCTAACGCATACTGTGTATTAGAACCCCCCCCCCCCCACCACACCCCAAAAAAAACGAGTTTACTTCTTCTGGTTCAGTATAACGAGTTTTATCCTTGAAAAGTTAAGTCACAAGAACAATAAAACAAGACTAATAAAATAATACTTAATTTTACTGACAAGATTATCCGTTTTTAACGAGGAAAAAATGTGAGTTATATAAGCAATTTATAAAGTGTGCTGAATATGAGCAAATAAAATTAATACACATATACAAAAATGGCGATTTTTTCATTAAGTTTGCGAAGTGGTGACAATTATGTAAACACAAGCAATTTCAGGGAATACAAACACTAAATTGTTTTTATTATGTGGTAATTTATTCGAATCAAAAAAAAAATATTTTCACTGATGCTTATTATTCTTCTGAAAAACAATTTGTATTTTAAAATTCATATGAGGATCAGATAAAAAATGTCTAAATTAACACAAAAACCCGTTTTATAAATATTTTTTTAATAAAAATACTAAAATAAAGTGTTTTTATTTCGGGTGATCACTCTCGAAGGATAAAACTCGTCTGACTCAAAACGGAAAAAGGAATCTATTACAAAAATCTTTAATAATACATCATATACAATAAGATTAGTTTAATCTATTAAACACGCTTATAGTTATTATTGGTAAAGTATTTTGGATACTAAAATCCACAAACACTCACTTTTGAACGGAGCGCCTCACTGATATCTCCTCTCTTCCTCGATGAGCTGAGCTGAAGGAGCAACTTGACGCACGCGCGCGCTGCCGCTCAGAGATGACGTCATCGCCTTCTGGACGGAATGAACTAACACTCCCCCATTCGGCGGACGATCACGTGGTATCTGACCGCTTTTCTGAGCGTCTGAGTGACTGTTGCCGAACGCTCTTTTATCTCAGAAAGAAATGGCTTTACCGACTTTACAAATACTGAGAAGAAACGGAGGATCTACTAATTTTAGTGTACATGAAATAAAAATTAACATGAAATGAGCAACTGAGCATGCATAATATTCGATTGCGGTAAGAGTTTTCCATAAGGCCAGGGAGGAAAGAGTACACTGGGCATCACCATGATGTGCCTCTCGTAGCTTCTTTGATAGCTTCGCATCGCAGTGGGCGCCGCCATGTTCATTTTGAGCAGTCAGAAACCGAAAAGCTTACTGAGCGTCTGAGCTCAGATTCTGACAGCTTCGTTGCGTGCCGAACACGTTTTCTTCTCAGGCGGAAGTACCAAAGTGCTCGCCGAATGCGCCTAATCAGGGTCTGTGGAAGACTTGCCTCGTGAGACACTAGCGGTTAAAACCCAACGCATCCCATCGCTTCAGCGCATGCGCATTTACGGTGTTGCTAAAAGGTGATGATTCTGTGGTGATTTTAGCAGCGGAAAAGCAACCCCTTCTCACTTAAAAGTTTACAGTATTTTCTCTTTCTTAAATTAATTTGCATTTTATGCGGTATCGTTTTTTGTTTGTTTTTTTTTTGTTATAAATTTTCTACTGCATTTAAAAAATAATAATAAAATCAAGATCATTTGATTCAGAAATAAATTAAATTAAAATAAATTAAAATTTCTTAAAAAATTAAAGAAATCATTCCAATTCAATTTTTTTTCATCAATAAAAATAAAGAAAGAAAGAAATTTAAAGAGTTGTAAAGGTTTTTATTACATTATATCAGTATATAGAATACTCTTAAGGTCAATTCATGAGTAAATTTAATAAAACTGCATTTCAAGATATCAAGAGAATTTGACATTTAAATAATAATTTGACAACATTATTCGTGTAACGATGGGAATGTCAGTGTTAAGGGGGAGGGGGCGGTGTTACTCTACTAGTTTTCTTAAATTATTAATTTAAGGATAGGTTAGGTTAATACTCTTAAATTGACCATAAGAGTAATCTATATACCAGGGGTGGGCGCGCTTGAGATCAATGAGAGCCGCATTTCAGTTTTTCATATTATAAAGAGCCACACTTTAGTTACATAGTATTAAATACACCATCTCAAATAGCAAAATATTAGTTACTTAGTCAATTTAATAAGATTCAGTTAAAAAGTTTCTGAAAAAACAGGTTTAAATTTTCAATGGGAGCCGTACATAAGCCTCATTTGCCCACGTCTGCTATATACTCTTGTAATGTAATAAAAACCTTTACAAAATTTTATTTTTATTTATTTCTTTATTTTCATTGATGAAACATAAAATGATTGGCATTTCAGAAGGCATTCTTGCCTTTTATTGGAATGCCGAGTTAATGGATAAATAATTATACAAAATTAAAAATAAAATAAAAAGAAGTTGATCAATTGGTAAAATATAACTTATTTAAACAATAGAAAATTATTTAATTATACCATAGCGTATAGAAGAGAGTCTCTTCTATACACTTTGGTTATATAAAGTTTTGTGATATCATTCTAACATCAAAGATAATTTATTTCAAAAGGATTTTTGAAATGGTCATGATTTCTTTAACTTTTTAAGTTGTTATTTATTTTAATTCAGTTTATTTCTGAATAATATGTTATTTATTTTATTACATTTTTTTAAGTGATTGATTTTTATAAATGGAGTAGAAAATCTATAATGAAAAAAAAAAAACAACAAAAAAAAACGATACCCGTATAAAAAGTTAATTGAAGAAAGAAAAAATACATGTATTATAAACTTCTACGTGAGAAAGATTCTGCTTTCTCACTGCTAAAATCGCCGCAGAATCATCGTGTGTGTATGCTACTATTTCACCTTTTAGCAACACCCTAAACGCGCATGCGCTGAAGCGATGGGATGCGTTGGGTTTTAACCGCTAGTCTGGAGACAGGGCTCTGTGATTGGTCAAGAGATCACACGATATTACGTCACCTTAAGGGGAATTTGAGGTATGCGAAAGTGTGTAAGAACTATAGTGGCTAGAAGAACTACAAGAGTGCACACGGGGTTCATCAAGAACTAAACGCGATAAAATCGAGAACAAAACGCTTAAAACGTTAAATTAGTTGTTTGATTGATTCTTTTGTTTTGTTTTTTTTTGTTATGGGTAGAATCCTTGATAAATGTGTTTTTCCCCTTTGAGTTAACTGACGAGCTCACATACTACTAAGGCCAACTCCGGCGACCTAATTGTGATTGGCGCACACACTTGGGTATTGCGAAAACGGAAAATGAAATTTATCTTTCAGGAGAAACATGATGAAACAACTCTGAAATCTACGCTACCCGTTGGCGAACTTTTCTGGGGTTTTTTTTATAATTAAAATGTCCAGATTATAAAAAAAATATGAAATTTTTAAACTAATTTGTTTTAAAATCGTTAAAAAAATTAACGTTATTGATTAAAGGAGATAAATAGACGTGTAAACCACTTAAACATAATAAAAAATTTTGGGAATTTTTTTCCAAGCAAATTAATGTTAAAGGAATTTCATATTTCACGAATAAAGTGAAGTGCACAATAGTCTGAGCCAAATATTTCTTACGTACACATTACTTTTATATGCAGTAATATATTTCTACGTCATCTACAGTAACAACCTAAAAGTTTCAAATTTTAGTTTTGCTTTTGAAATATAAAATATCGTTTCAAAATCCGCACGTGATTTTTAAATAAGGTTATTTAAACAAATTTTTTTTTAATGATACTACGAGAAAGAGAAGAAGTGAAGCAACGATATTCTAATAGTTGGGAAAAAGAGCAGAAGAAGAATTGAAGAAGATTATCATTCGTTAGAAATTTTCAAACATGCGATTCCTTCTTTTGTCGCTAAGTTGCATGGTGCCCACACTTCAGAAAAAAAAACAAAAACATTTACTATAAACGCTCTTGAGTGAAATCAGAGAGGAGGGAGGAGATGTTCATTTTATTATGAAATTCTATTGTTATGATGATAAAATAATTTTTATAATCATTTTTAATAATTTTTGAAATAATCATTTTTCATTACTAAATGTATTTTTGAACGAATTTTTATTAAAACAACAACAAAAAAAAATCTTAAGAATTTTATTTTATTTTTTAAAAGATTTACACTTTTATTTTTGAAATGATTTTTAGTGATTGTTTATGCACGTTACTGGTGTGCCTTTTTAAATTATAAAATTTACTAAATAATCAATTACAGAATATACACACAAATCTCTCTATTTGAGCAGGACGGCTTTCTCTCCTTCCTCGTGGGCTCCTCAGACAACTCAGAGCACTTTCAGTTTCAGTTCTCTACAATCAGTGACGAATAACGTGTCACAGAGCGGAGCAGTTCCTGTCTCCAGAGGCAAGTTATGGAAGTAAAGACCCTGGTGAGAATTCAATTCAATTCGCGTGAGATTCGTCGATTCAATTGCAGTGTTTGTAATTCAATTCATCATTTATACAATTGGTCGAATTTCAAACACAGGCGATACTAGTTTATATAAAGAGTCGGAATAAAAAAACATTTCGACTATAATAATAAATAACATTTCTTATACACATCTACAGTTTTATTCCGATCTTGATGAAATTTTGCACAAAGCATGAGGAAGGTCACTGTCCACCTGAGATTTCGAAAAATCATAATTATCGATAATAAATCGATATTCGTGATGATGGCAGTGCATATTAATAAGAGGTATCTCATGGTCAACAATGCAAGGCAAAGTTTGTGCAACAATAGGTATCAACAATGGTATCAATACGCAATTCACCAACACAATGCACGGGCCAACAATATATATCTCATGACCAACAATGCAAGCATAAATAAGGTTCAATTTGTAATAATGCACAGTGGACGAAAGGCCTTTAAACCTGGCCAAACCCTAACTTATGTGTTTTTAACTTGAACTTGTCATATTTAGAAAATAAAACCAGAGATTTTGACGTTTTAAAGATTGTATTGCACTAAACTTTAATTTTCAATGTGTTTTGTTAGGATTTAATTTAATTCCTACTACATATCGCTATGATAAAATATTATTCGCTGTCGCTTCAATATTCATCCTCTGAGGATTCAGCTCCTCATCCACAATTGAAGAGCTGACACACACTTTAGGTTCTTTCAAGAAAAGAGATTGCTTTTCCTTTCTGTGGAAGACGTCGAATGGAAGAAATAACTGGATCCGAGGACACAAGTAGGTTGTTAGTAAATCTTGGTTAGTCGCAATTCTGGAACAGAATCTTGAGAATGTGAGAGTGACACTTTCCCTGTCACTCTTCAATTCCTTGCTCCTGGCTTCCTCAGACAACTGGCCAATTAATGGGTAACAATGCATCTGATAAGATTGCTGGGCCGTCGTTTTCGTGCACTCGATCGCAAGCACTCGTCTTTGCGTGCACTCGTTTGAAGGCAATATCTGAAAAAGGGGCAAGTATATGGGCAGCTAAGTTTTTGTACTCTAGTTTTTGATATATCTAGCAGTATTAATTTTAAAAAAACTTAGCGGGGAGTCGTAACTCAAAGCAAACTTTCACACATACATAAAGTTTAATTTTTCGGAGCATATCGCAAAAAAATTCCAGAGGCCTATGTTTAAGAGTAAAAGAAAAAATAATCACAAATTTTTAAAGTACTTTCATGTATAAACACAGTCGTGAAGAAATAAACTAGTGAAGCATTTTTTTTTTCAAAAACAACGCTTATGTCAAAATTAGGTACACATATCGCCATCTCTTGAGCAAACAAACAAACATAAGCCAATTCTTTTTTATATTAAACCCCCCCCCCCCCCTTTGAATTTTTTGAAATTTTTTTGTAGATTCATGCATTGTCACCGACTTTACGTATGTGTACAAAATTTCAGCAAGATCGGACTAGTGGAAGGGGTTGAAATATTGATCACAAGATTTCATCCACCAAACATGATCCAAATGGCGAAAGTTATATAAGCGTTGTAATAATAATAAAAATATCTGTGCTGTTTTAACATGTCCAGCTTCAGACCCCTGGCTTATTTATTTAAACTCGCGGACCACTAGGAGCAATAATTCACGTCTAAACTTGTAAAACCAAGTCTCCTGTGATTGTACAGACATTCAATAACGTAAATAATATAGTCTTGACACGGAAATAAAAGTTTGAAAAATATAGGTTTTGGCCAGGTTTAAAGGCCTTTCGTCCCACTGTGCAATGCATAGAATACCTGTTGTTCGGGCTTTTCTTAGAATTGATAGTTCTTAGAAATTAACCTTTTCTTGAAAATTTTTAAAAATGGAGATAAAAGAGAGTTTTCAGATTATTGAGAAATTGACCAAGTTGTGAGTGATCAAGTACTCTTCGCAGTTCCCAGGTGGCCCTCGATGATGCAAGCGTATCAACAAAAGAAACGGCGACTGCTAGACTACACAATTAGATGTATGGCCAAGTTTTGCTTCAAGACAACGAGAGCAGAGTGCGAATTGCAACAACAGATTACCAAGTATTAAGTACCACCAAATTTTTGTTTTCGAATTTTCATTATGAATTTTTACTGTATTATTTCTAAGCGTTTTCATGTGTTATTTTTTACTGTAAATTCACATTCAGATATTGCAAAAATTAATCAAAAAAGAGTCCGCGCAACGACGGGGATATCATCTAGCTTATTTGGTAACACGATAGATCCAAACATTTCCTAAAAAATCCCCGATACATTATGACTATAATATTGTGAATGTGAATGTTTTGGAAACCGAGATGGTCATGATTGAACATTCGTTTCCAAGAATTATTAACAATAAGCATAAAATGTTGATGCAATGACATGACATAGATAAAGCATGCGTATCGAGGAGGCTAAGGAATTACACGTGTCTCTCTTAAGCTCCCTAAGCAGAGAAACGTTTAAAAACCAGTTCTTATTGGTGACCTGACCTGCAGCAATTGCCGGAGAAACAAATGGAGTATCCCAAGACCACAAGATGGCACTATGGTCTGAAAATGCACAAGGAATAACCTCCATTGTTCCAACTGTACCAGCAAACGCATTGTCGACCAAAAAAAGATCTAGTCGCGATGCCACAGTGGTCCTCGATGAAATGTGTACCCACTGAGATCACCATGAGAATTCACAGGCCACAGATCAAACAATGCATTTTGCTGGCACAGACGATGCACATGTCCAGACGAAAAGATGTTGTCGGCGTCTGGATGACAGTTGAAATCACCAGCAATCACTACAGGAAATGATGAACACAAGTAAAATTGAAGGTCGCTGAAAAAGTCTCGTTTCTCTGCATTCGTGTACGGAGCATACACGTTAAGCAATCAGAATTGAATATTAGAAGATGTAATGTCTAAAGATATTACCCTGCACTCGCTGTCGCACAAATAATTCGACACCTGAATGGAGGGGTTGAAGATGATTGTTGCAACCCCCTGCCCAAACGGTGACAAAGAGTTAATGAAAAATTGTCCACGAGGAAATTGTCTGCGAAGGCCGGGTAGATCGTACCATACTTGGGAAGGATCAAGCTTGACTTCTTGAAGCACAAGTATGTCCAGCCTGTACAGGGCAATAAACATCGATAACACCGATTGCTTAAAAGACGAACCCAGGGAACGCACGTTCAGTCAGATGACCTTCATTGTGGAATCACGTTGCTGGCTCTTGACACTTATCCGCAGGAGACTGGAGCTTCACAGTTGGTGGTGGAGGCTCCCTCGACTTCCGCCTCGGAGATCGATACAAGGAGGAAGAAGTGCTGCGATGATGGCTTACACGGCTGTTTCGGTCGGATGAAGAAGAAGCAGCAACGCCGTCCCTTCTGTGGTGATATCGTCTGACCTTAGACTTGCGAGGTTTCTTTGCCGTCGCAAGCACCTCCCGCTGTGATGATGCTGATGACTTCAAATTCCCAGCAGATGATGACACTGAAGCTGATGTAGGCGAATAGGCGATCCGTAATGGCTGCGAAGTCGATGTCTTCGCTGACGGAAGAAGGACTGGAAATTCTTCCTCTGGAAAGATCGATTCGGAACATCCTGAAACGTCTACATCCTCTTCTGCAGAGCTCACCTCCTCAACCATCGAAATGTCGCTTGATGGCTCGGGGAAGGGGGCGCCATCTTGGATCTTCGATGGGGGAGGAGTATGTAATATCTCCTCCCTAGGTTTCAAGGATAGTGGCGCTGGATGCGGTGGCATCTCCTTCCTTGTTTCCAAAGACGGCGGAGATGGCGTCGTACGCTGCCTTCGAGGTGGACCGAAGGTGTCGTAGCTCTGCTCGGCTCTGGCGACTTGGCAAGCGATGTCATCTTCGGTGATCGCTGGGGAGACATTCCTTTAGGCATTGATGATGGAGCTGCTGGTGATGCAAACGTCCTCTCTGGCACTGATGGAATTTGTTGACTACTTTGGATAGTGGTCGGCCCAACCTTAATCGAATCAGCAGACACTATTCTGTCTGCCACATTTCACTGCCTATAGAGTATCCTCGACTCAGTCGGAGTAAGCCTCTGTAGGACAGAAACAGCGGGGTCGCCAGATGGAAGTACAGGAGGAATACCCATTTTTGAGTATAACTCCTTCACGGCAAAGGGCCCGTCGGCAATCATATTCACCATATTTTTCATGGTGAATCAAAAAAAGTCACAAAAAGTTCGGGGGGGGGGGGCGAAACCTCCCCCGGGGGGAGGGATACTCACTCGCACCAAAGTCACTTACGCGCTTATTGGTCGGTTGCTGCGTGGAAAATTCTAAGTCCAAATAACACACACTCTCACAATCGAGGATAGTCTCAGCTACTCCGTTTTAGCGTCCTGTATGGCTCATCGTTCAAGTTCCATTCGACTGGCTTTCGAGAGACTGTCTGTCTGTTGGCTTCTGGTCTCCTAATTTTATTTGCCCTCTTAATTTGCATTTTTTCATGCTGGGCGAATGGAAGGCCGCCAGCTTTGCTCTCGAACCTTCGGTTCCGTTTAAAAAGATGTGAAGGAGGAGGGAAGTGGTTGACGCATTTTTTCGCCAACCTTTTTCCTAACTCCGCTCGCTGTCGCTTAACTTGTGCGGACTTAGTCGTCTGATCTCTTCTCTTGGTCGCTGCTCTCCTTCTCTTCGGGAAGAGATCTGCCAATAGGTCTAATGTATCCAGTGATGCTCCCCAATTTTAATCTGAGGCAGGACAACAAGAGTTAAATAAAGTCCCGGGCGACGGCGGGTTATCAGGCAAATTGTGGAGTATAAGTAGGTTCATTAAGAATCCCACCTCTGAGAATTATAAAACAAAATTGAATTTGTAACAATACATGGAATTCCTGTGGTTTGGGCTTTTCTTAGAATTTGATTGTTCTTAGAAATTAAGATTTTCTTGAAAAACTTTAAAAATGATCAGTAATTGGAGATAATGGAGAGTTAGCAGACTATTGAAAAAAGAGCGAAAAGGTGACAGCGGAAGCAGTCCCTTCACTCGGGTGACAGTTGACGATATAACCGTACTTCAGGGTACTAAAATTGTCGTTTCTCGAATTCACATTCGACACATTAAAATTCAATAACAGTTCGTTTGATGAGTCTTTACCTTCTACAACGAGAACTAATAAGCTGAGGCGAGACAACATTCCCGATGTGGACTAATCTCAATGGCTCATTGACTTATCCTTTTGTCTTACATTGTTTTTCTTCCATGTTGCTTGGTCATCTCCCTAACACCAAGCGAGATAACAATTACCACTCGCACCAACAGCAAATTATTGTTGTCAACGCTTTCAAATAAAAACGGATGAGAACATTATATTGTTGATCCACACAGTAAATAACGATAAATATAAGGCCGTAGCCTGGTGGGCTTTCACTGAACACAACTTCTGTGAAGTTAAGCTACATCAGGCACGGCTTGTCACTGGATGGGTGGTGACCATCCGTGATAGCCAATCTTTACCCCCCCCCCCCCCCCGGCTGCTGTGACCATCATACAGCAGTCGTGAATCTAGGTTCATCCAGGGACCCAACTCGTCGGCCTCCAGCTATACAGGCCCTGGATGGACGTATTGGATCCAATTAATTAATAAAAAAGAAAATAAATATATAAAATACATGGGAGTTAATCTGTATATAAAACCTTTTTTTTAAAATTCGATTTTTTACTTTTTTCTGAACTTTTTAAGATGAAAGTGTGTGCTTTAAAATTTTTATTTTATATATTTTATTTTATTCTTTTTATTCTTTATTTATAAAAAATAAGCTTTTTATTTGATATCTACAAAAAACAAATAAACGCATTTTTATACGGGAACGCATTTTGATACGGGAACGCATTTTTTGTATTACACTTTTACCTGTGTTAACGTGGACGACTACGCATGAAAATTATATGGTTGGAAAGGTCCTGTAGTGTAGATGTGCACAATATATTTTGTTTGCGTATTCTGTCACGTGGATTACGCAGAGTGAGACAAGAAAAGCGGGAAAGTATGGTAATAATAAAGATTTTTATTCAAGGCAAATTAAAATCGAATAGCATAAACAAAAACCACGGTAATAACGAAAGTCGCTTTGTTTTCGCACAGTGGAAGACGATTAGTTTAGAGTCTAACAGTCTGACATTCGCTGCAATGTCAACACACACAACTGCTGGTCGAAAATAAATGAAAATCCACAAAACTCCAAACTTCGTTGAATTATCGCCACGATAGTTCCAATGGAAAGCGTAGGGCGTAACATCTGGACGCCTCAGCAAAAAGTTATCTTTGAAGAAATACGAAACTTCGACACCACTCCTGGATCCGTGAGATAGTTCTACTGAAACAAATACTCCTGTAGCTGCTGCGGATAAATAAAAATAAATACTGCTAGCATCGGATATATTCCTTGTCGAAATGCCGTTATCTTTGTAGACAGGTTGATATCAACGACCTTCCTGGAATCGAGAAGAACAGCTCCGCTGTAGGTAACTACGCTGGCAGCCAATGAAGAATAAGAGACGCAGACACTGCCACCTCCGTTGAATACTTTTCCAAGGGCGTCGTTATCTTAGACGAAACGCTCCAGAACAGCTTTATGCCAATCCGGAATACTGACGTAACTCTTGTACGTTAAACACCAGGGAATTGAAGAAAAGAAAGATGCAGAATTTTACCCTGCACGGAGATTCCGATCCGTATTAACACAGGTTAACCACACACACTTCGTGAGCTTGACTAGTACAACATAAAAAAACACAAAATATAAATTCACTATCACTGCACCACAGTTTCATGAAACCCAACGCATCAGTAAAGACACAACGTTGCTTCTCTGCGCAAAATTACGTACTAGGTGACTTTTCACTCGCAGCACTTGACTCATAAATACACTCCCTGAAGAAAAGCATGCACTTTCGCCTTTCGACAAAATATTTGAGCTTCAACGGAATATTTGAGCTATGTCAGCCCAACTCTCAAATTAACACTTTAGATCCACAACACATAGCAAGACACTTGGTTTCATTTACCTTAATGTCGCAATAATAGCCGACTTATTAGAAACCGCTCTTAACTTGGTCGGAATAACTTTCTTCTGAACTCACTAAAGAAAAATGATATGACCAATTAAAATTAAATAGACATATGCGATATACACAGTGAAAGAGCGCATCACTTGCCGCTTTGCTCATGGTTAAGAGAGGAAAAAAAAAATTTGACACTCCCTCTACGCTCCAGCGTACGTGCAGAGAACAAAAATTCGCGCACTCAAGGAAGCAACCCTTCTCCGCAATCCAGCACTTAAATTGATAACGTTAAAGAAGTCCAATCATATACGCAGGGATAAATCCGCCCGTTCCATGAGCACAGTACACATTTAAAGAGAAAGGATATATTCCGACTACGTCTTTCTTCCCCCTCGACGAGTCCAACCAAATCCGGTTGAAATAACCTTTCAAAAACTTCTTGGCGGCGGAGATATTCTCCTACATATAGCAACGTCAGTATCCTGCCGTAGCTGCGATGTAGGCTCTGACAAATGTCAAATGATAAAAAGTTCCTACCGTCTCGTTGTGAAATTTGCCGGGTAGTTACTGCTTCACATTCTCTTGACGGGGACTGTCCATGTGATTCTCTCGTAGTCGCCGGAGTAGATAGAAGGGCCTCGGTTTTTCCTTCTCCGTCTCTATTCTCAATTTCGCCCGCGACGAAAATAATAGCCCGCTCAATAAGGGTCCTCAGGCGGCTCTCCCATTCACTGGCAAAGTTAAGTCCTTGGCCGTATTCTTGCGTCGAGAATGCCGGCTCTCCTACGCCGAACTCGTTTCGCTCGCCGGCTGCGTTCCCCGTTTCTCCGTCGTCACGTCCGTAGCTCTGCGAAGATTTTGTTGCCGTCGCCTGCAACCCGCAGTTCGGAGAAAACTCCTCTCGTTTGTTAACTTCGCTACGGAGGCATTGTCGATGGCCTTGGTCTTGCGCTTTATTGCCCTGATCACGAGCAAACGACCTTCCCGGTCGCCGACGATAGCTTTTCTGTCCTCTCTTTTCCTTCACACTCACGTGTTTCGGAGCGGCTCGCTCGACGTCATCGTCGTCACTTACGTCATTTTTCTCCGACGTCCTTGTCGGTCGCCGACGATATCCACGTGACATGCTCGCCGGCTGCCGAGTCGCCCGAAACCTATCGTTGATCACATCGATCTGCTGTTCAACGTGTATTCCGTTGACGTCTGAAAAATTCGGCAATAAGCCCCTTACATCGATGCAGGTTATCTTCTGGCTCCCACATTGGTTGTTTGTATCCTGACCATTTTACTAAGAATCTTCGGTGAGGATGCTTGCCCTTTACATCCAGCACTCGCTCCACCTTGTATACGTCACTGAATTGCGGATCTCGAATTGGTCCTGGTTCCCGTTTCTGACGTTGCTTACGGGGTACAAATTTCCGCAGGAAGGAACAATGGAAGATGTTATTTTTACATCTCCATCTACGAGGGATATGGAGTTGCGCTGTTACCCTGTTTATGATCCTTTTGATTCGAAACGGACCTAAAAACTTCCCATACAGTTTCTTTCCTACAACTCCTTTCATGCGTTTAATTCTTGCTGCCTTCACCAATACGAGTTCACCTACTTTCATTTTAAATTTGGTGTGTTTACGATCGTAGGCTCTTTTGTAGCTACTATTGGCTAATTTGATCCGCTTTTGGGCTAGCTTTAACGTCTGATGCAACTTTTGCATGAACTGCGACCGTTTGAGATGACCGCCCTTGAATTTGTTGATGGATGGGGGAATTTGTATGTCCCTTCCCAAATCGCTAAAGTATGGTATCATGCCTGTTGCCTCGGAGACGGCTGAGTTGATGGCGATCTCTGTAGAGAACAGTCGATCCTCCCAGTCGCTTTTGTCTTCGGATATATAACTTCGTAGTATCTGTATCACCGCTTGGTTTGTTCTCTCGGATTGACCATCCGATTGAGGGTGATAAGTACTAGCGAATTTCAGCGTCGAACCCAAAAGTCGGAAGATTTCTTTCCACATAGCCGACGTAAATCTGACATCTTGGTCTGATACGATGGCCTCCGGAAATCCATGCACCGTAAAGACTTGCGTCACTAGAAGCCGAGCTGTCTCCTCCGCTGCAATCGAGTCCCGACACGGAAACAACCTTACCCTCTTAGATAGCTTATCGGTCACTGTGAGCAAGGCATTGTTTCCTTGTGTCGACGGAGGAAGAGGTAGGACGAGATCCAAGATGAGGGTATGCCACCGCCCAGGTGGTACCTCCAGCGGCTGAAGATCACCATAGGGTGCCACTCGTGGTACCTTATTCTTCTGGCATACTTCACATGTCGCCACGTACCTCCTGACGTCCCCCTCCATCTGGGTCCAAACATATTGTTTTCTTACTCTTTGTATCGTCTTTCTGGTACCCAAATGTCCGGCCGTAATGTCGTCATGACAGGTCTTAATTACTTTTCTCGTGATGTCCGGCTTCCCTGGAAGTAGCAGGCGAGATCCGCTGTTTGCACTTTTATAAAGTAAACCATTTTCCTCGGACCATGATGGTTTAAGGTGTTTAATTATATTTTGGGCCAATCTGTCCGTTTTATAGCCCTCCATAATCTTAGCGGTTATATTGTCCACCAATTCATATTGTGACTCGGTCACATTAACGCCTTGTCTTTCTATTTTCTTACTTTTTTCCGACTCTTGTTTCGGATATTTCACTTCCTTAGCACTCTTGGATTTTTCTTGCTTCCTCTTCACTTCCTTTTTCTTTACTTTACACACTCCCTTTATTCGATCTTCCATAGCATTCATAACACTTTGAAGCGTAGCATAATTTTCTTTTTCTAAGAACGCCTTATTCTCAGCGTTCATTGCGCCACAGTACATCTGAACTTTTTCATTTTCACTCGTCTGTTCGAGTTGCGACGCCAGCTTACCAAAGTACCGATTAAATACTTCAATTGGCTTCTTACGCTGAAGCTTAGTGTTTTTCAGTCCTTTCCGTATCTGCTTCTCGAGTTTGGAAACCGCCATGCTAGACACCATTTTTTTTTTTTTTTAAAGACAGATACACAAATGTTCTCAAACGTTCCGCTCGTTAATCGAATAATTTAACGAACGACATAGTTCCCAATAAGCACTGATACACTGACCACTGGTCCACAAGTCTCTTCTTAATTCCAGAGGGAGGGTGGGAGGGTGTACAGGAAACAAAAGAGTCAGTCTTATATACGTGGGAATTGTTTTGGGTTGGTTTGGGTGGGCGTTAACACAGGTAAAAGCGTTTCAAAAAAGGTAGCTTTCAGGATCAGATTGTGCGCCATATTTGTCAACGCATGTAGCATTGCCTTTTTATTGTTTTTTTTAAATATTAAATATTAAATTAACTCAAATCATTGTTGATGTTGATTTGAAAGCATTAGAAAACCGTATAACAAATTTGTGCAGGAACTTGATGAAGAAACTCTGCAGCTTTTGAAAGTCAACGAACTGATTTCAGAACCTGAAGATGCCCAAGTGTAATATAGTACCTATAATGTACCTCTACATTTATCCATAGAAATAACTGATTAAAAATTGTTATTAACCAGCTATTCAAAATATTTCTATAATTAGTAGGCAAGCATTTTTGGCACATTTTCTATATATAGAAATGTGCTTATGTAATCGGTTTGTCCAGCTGTCTGTCCGTCCGTCCGTCTGTAGACAATCCCACAATTCATTTCGTTGCAATAGAAAGAGTTGCTGGAAGACACGAATTATCTTGGCATTCGGGAAAACGCGTGTTGAGAACATACATGGGTTCGCCTCTGCGCGTGCTCTAAACGTTAATGAGATGGTGCGCGTGCAGGATGCACGTGTTTGACGGTTATTGAAAGGGCAGTTCGATCTCTAAATCAAGAGAATTTTTTTATTCCTAGGGAGCTTAGTAATTATTACGATAACTTGAAAACGAATTAACTTTTTCAAAATCTATTTTCACCAATCCATTAATACGGGACAGAGCACGAACAAGTAAGAACGTGAGATAGCCGGAATAAGTACGTACTATAATGGCACGTGCTTTAATGGTACCATTATGATACCCTCTTAAAAACTTCCTATAACCAGATATGGCATGTAATATATCAAACAAATCGTCACAACATATCATGAACATATATATATAAGAGTAACTAGTGATAGCAGGTATTGGTCTAATGGCACGTGTACGTGCAAGGATGTCTCTTGAATGAATATAACGCGTAAATAATGTTGGTATGAAATGTTTAGTAGTACGTGTTTTAATGGTACAAAATGGAACTTTCAATGCTAAGATATGGCATGTAATATATCAAATAACTCGTAACAACGTGCCATGAGTGAATATAACGAGTAAATATTGATAATGGTTATTGGTTCAGTAGCACGTGCCCTAATGGTACCATTGGAACTTTCAATGCTAAGATATGACATGCAATATATCAAACAACTCATAACAGCGTGCTATGAGTGAATATAACGAGTAAATAATGATAATGTTATTGTTTAGTAGCACGTGCCCAAAGTACCATTGGAACTTTCAATGCTAAAACATGGCATGTAATATATCAAACTACTTGTAACAACGTGTCATGAGTGAATATAACGAGTAAATAATGATAGTGGTCTTTGTTTAGTAGCACGTGCCCTAATGGTGCTATATGATGCTATATGGTACCATTGGAACTTTCAATGATAAGATATGACATGTAATATATCAAACAACTCGCAACAACGTGCCATGAGTGTATATAACGAGTAAATAATGATAGTGGTTATTGGTTAAGTAACACGTGCCCTAATTTTGCCATATGATACCATATGGTACCATTGCAACTTTGACATATCTTAGCGTTCAAACACCTCGTAACAACGTGTCATGAGTGAATATAACGAGAAAATAATGATAGTGGGAATTGGTTTTGTTGCATGTGCCCTAATGGTACAATATAATATTAGAACTTTCAATGCTAAGTTATGGCGTGTAATATATCAACCAAGTCATTACGAGTTGTTAGATCTATTGTTATCCATAGCTTATTTGTATCAAGAGCATAATGCTTTTAGGCTTAATGTTATCTAAAACTCACTACTGTTATACATATTGCTAATTAATAGTAGTTATTCGCTTGCTTCAATAGTAGACGATAATGTAGAAACACTTTAGTAATTTAATATAAAAAGATAATAGATGCTTACACACAACGCTTAAGCAATTGAGGCTTATTTCGTTTAACATTATGCGGGAATTCTTACAAATTAAAGAACTTTTATTTTTTTAAATGTATGAGGAATAACTCCCTCTCCATTTACCTTTCAGTTCTTCAAGTTTATTCGTTTAAATCCTCTCTATACATTAGCTTACTTAAATAGTAATTTACAATTTAGTTTTCATATTTATTTATTTTCTCTTAAGTGTTTTAAAATGTTGATTAATTCAATATATCCATGTACGATTCTATAACATAGAAATGTGCTCCCTTTATCCGCTTTGGCGGTAAAATCATTCTTGTATGTATTTTTCGTCGTTTTCTAAGCTATTTTAAGGTTTTTTCATACACTTTGAAAGTAATATTTTTAGTTAAAAATAAAATAAATACCAATTTTGAAGTTTTTGATTTTTATTTATTTTTTAAAAAATTTTGTATTACGAAACATTCTAATAAAAAGCAATTCATTGGGAGCGTCATTTACTACTTTATGTTTGTGAAAAATTTTAACACTCTTTCTTCAGTAACAAAAAAAGTTATCGATTTTTGGTCCAAAACAGACCTTAATTTTCCACAGTGGGACGGTTGGTTGGTTTATTAGAATTTTTTTGGCGTCGACTGCTAAGGTCATTTTGCGCCTTTTACACAAGTTATTTCTGTACGCAGCCCGAAACAAACACAAACATCCATGCCCACGGCGGGATTCGAACCCACGATCAGGCGGACTCGAGAACTAGAAAGCCTACGCCCTAGCCCTCTCGGCCACCTGGCCGGCACAGTGGGGGGGGGGGGGGAGGGGCCGCAAGAT
Source organism: Rhysida immarginata (assembly GCA_023313115.1). Taxonomy (NCBI): domain Eukaryota; kingdom Metazoa; phylum Arthropoda; class Chilopoda; order Scolopendromorpha; family Scolopendridae; genus Rhysida; species Rhysida immarginata. The sequence goes on along the minus strand of JAHWFO010087521.1, from coordinate 22,292 downwards.
AGGGAGGGACAATTTAGCTTAAATATAAATATTAATAATTCGATAGATACAGGGTGATTCAGTCAATTTCTGACTATTTCACTCGAATGACGTGCATTAGGGATAAACAATTGAAAGAATATAAGCGCCATATCGAATTTCTAAATAGTTGGAGTTTGTATTGTTGCAACGGCGCTGCATGAAAATCGTATTGTTGAAAAATGGCGCCCGTTTTATCAACAGAGCAGAAATGCAAGGTTGTCGAATGGTATTTCCAGACAAAATCACCTGTAACCGTGCAAAGAAAGTTCTGGAAGGAGTATAAGTGTCGAGACGCACCAGGCAGGCAAGCAATCATGGATTTTGTCAAGCAATTTCGTGCCACTGGATGTGTTAAAGGCAAGAAAAAAGGCGGGAGCGAAGCTCGTGTTCGAAAGGCCGAAGTTGTCGAAAATGTTCGCACAAGGTTGGTCGCTTTGGGGGTGCTTTCTTTGGCCCCCTACGAGTCCTGACCTAAACCCATGTGATTTTTATCTCTTGGGGTTTCTTAAAGGCAAAGCATCGTCCAAGAACCTAGAACAAGAACCTAGACCAGCTGCGACAAAGCATCGTCGACTGCTGCAACTGCTGCACTCTTGTGGATGCAGAAATCCTGGATAGAGTTATGAACAACTTCACCATTCGGCTGCGAGCAGTTCAAAACGTTCGTGGTGGCCACATTGAGCATATCATCAAGACTTTTCCACGGGAATAAAAACTCCGAACTGCCTAAAATATCATACTGAAATGCTAAGTTTGTAAACATTAATGGCTCAATAAATCATAGTACTGAAATGGTCCAGCTGACCTCACCCTGCATATTAAAAGATACCTTTAGATGTGCTTTAAATATTATTCCGAGAAATTTTCAAAGTTATCATTGCGGTGAAATGAATCGGGAGTGTCACAAATGTCATGCAAAGCATTTTGGATATTTATTTGTTATCAATTTTTCATTCTTCAAAGTTCATTAATAAGTTAGATTGAGGCAGGAACAATAACACATATATTTTTTTTCAGAAATGTGACCGAATTTCGATCATTGGGGGATCCTAGTATAAAATAATACACCGGTATCTCATGGACTGTCGCTTGGTTCTCGGGGTCGTAATGGTGTACCTACGATTCGTCCCCGGTGGGAAGATGGCGCAGAAATGCCTAACCCTCATGCTCGTAACGCTCCAGGATTCCAGCATAGGCTCTCTCCCTGTTCTTCTTCATTTCCGATGTCAGCATCCGCGGGACTCATCTCGCACACACCTTCCGGTAACCCAGACACTCTCGAATGATGTGATGCATCCTGTCCTGCGATACTCAGCTCGGCTGCGATATCCCTTTGCTTGATCCGGCTATTACCGCGAATCAACGCATCCACCTGTCCTTGATGCTGGGCATCGGAAGCTGTCACGGGTCTTCCCGAGCGTAGCTGGTCGCGCAGGGATGAGATGATCGCATCGCCACCATTCAATATTCAGCCCACCTTCTCACAGTGCTTACGTCCACGCAAGTGTCCCCGTACACGGCCGATCAACGCTTGTGAATGTCGGCCGCCGAACACCCCTCCGCGGTCAAAAATTCTATCACGGTACGCTGCTTCAACCAGACGTCAATGGAAGCTGCCATTTTCTCAACTCAAGGGGCGTAAGCGCGCTGGGCACATACAAGACCCGGACGTTCCCGAGCTCGGGAAGGTTCAAGCTTTCGCACTGTACACGATTTCTTCAAATGGAATGGTAAATAAAATTTTTTAGCCAAGTAGGCATTACTTTTCGATCTATCCTCGTGTAATCTTAACCCTGAATGTTCTGCCAATTTCATTTCTTTCCATCACTGCTTTTTGCATAATAGCAACTTAATCTACCATCGGTATACATGTACCGTGCATGAATGTTGAATAATTCGTAAACTGGCTGTCAAAGTTGACATAAAACAGCTTTTTTTTGCGAGTTGCGGGACTTTCCCCTTTATGAACTACTACTAATAAAATAAGCCCTTTCTTCAGTTTTCATTATACAGGGTGGTTCAAAAATTACTGTGCAGTGGCTGGTGAAAGTTGGCGCAGAGATTTACTGGGACTTTGCAACATTCTCTCCTAGATCTCAAACACTTTCTCCTATCGAGTAGCGGGGTGGCCCGATCGTGGTGCATCAAGCACAGTTCCACTTGCACGGAACTTGTCGGTTAAGCTACGTACTGCATTCCGATGAAGCACAAGTACACCAGGGAACGTCTCTTGAAAAGCTGCCGAACCTCCTCTGCGTATTTGGCAGCGTTCCGGAACACATTCTCCACTAGGAACACACGCTGTTTTGTTTCGTTATCAGTACCATTTTGCTACTACCGCCCTCTGTACACGTTACCAGAGCTTACAGTTTCTTATTCACGGTTTGGCCATGGGGAACAAATTCATGACGAACGAGGCTTTTACTGTGAAAATAAAGCGATCAACATTACCTACTTGACGATACTTGTTCACATGCGTCGCTGTAATGCATCATTTAACCCTTTCATGCACGTATTAAAACAATACATAAAATTTTGTAAATTTTCTTTGTCGCATCTGTGTAATAAGTAATCTGTGGTTGTTATACAGGGTGATTCTGAAAAAGTGTGTATAATCGTAAGCAACGACAGAGGTGACCAGAATGAACATTTAATCCAATGTGGGTCCGAATTTGAACGCTAACTGAGATATGAACAGAATTAAAAATGCCGCCACCAAGATCAACAAATTAATACTTTCGATTTCACGGGCGCGGCCATGTTTAAGTTTCGAATGCGTCCACCATTACAACACGCCCCTGAGCGTAGCCGTCGTATATGTTTACACATACGTGTACCTCTCGGGTCTTCCGATTCCTCTCATCCACTCTTAAATTTTAGCATTACTGCCTATAATGTCGCATCGTTAATTAAAGATACCTAAAAATCGGATATTGTGTACAGCATTCCTGCTCTAATTTTAATATTTAGCGGCAAGTGATGACCATGAGTTACATGTTTATGTCGAGTTGCGATTGCATTTTTAGTCTATTTTCAACGCGATTATACAGGCAGCATAACGGTAAAAAAATTAGACAGCATTTATAAAAATGTCTTTGTTTGCTTACTTTAAAACTTGTTTATAATTGTATTTCAGATTATGAACATAAATTAATTCTTCAGAAAGTGTGATGTGAAGTGGTCACCTGTTTCATATTTCGACATTATTCAGTTTATCGGCGTCGGTGGCTCAGTGGTTGCGTGATCGCCTCTGATGCCCGAGTACGCGGGTTCGATCCCGGCCGGGAACGACGAGGATTTTTCAGGGGGAAATCCTGAGATCACGCACTTACTACCAACATATTGCTTCGATGCTCAATTATATTCTTCCTCTCTCCATTTCCTAAGGATTTTTTGAGCGTTTGAATAGACAACAATTGCATAGTAAAAACCCATGCTGAATTAAATATCAAATTGTAAAACAAATACAAAGAAAAACCAAGCCAAGGCACTGAGCTAGGGCATGGTCTTCATTCATCCATGGCTGTAGGCATGATACGATGGCAGACGCACAGTGAGACAACTGGCGGATTCAGATGAAAACATCAGACTTGCAAAAGGTGGTAATAAGTAAGCTGTGATAAAAACCGAATACATGGACAAAATTAAAAACAATGAAACACTGGCTGATTTCACGCTTTGAAACGTTTCAAAAAAAAAACTGTTTAAAAATGAACCGTTTAAGTGGCTCAAACTTTGAAAGCTTTAACAACACCAGTAATTTAAACGGTTTTCTAAAGAAACTGACTAAAGAGGGAGTTAGTTAAAACATGGCCATCTCATTGAGTAAGGACGAAACTAATGAATTTGTTTCTAATTTAAGTATTATCCAATGTCTAACTATATGGAGTCCATTTTGTTTTAACTCAGAAAAACGGAGTTGCGCAAATAAACGGCGGCTTTTCGTTTATTTCGTTTTCCATGCATGAGTTGTAGGGAATGAAACAATTTATTGAAGGAGTTAGGCATATCCTACATTGCAAACACACAAATACCATCTTGTTTTTCTCTCTGAGCATAACGTCTTCAGTTTTCATGAATGGGCACTGTTTTGAATGAACCATTAGTAATTCTTTTGGTACATATTGTTTCAAGGTACTGACTAGAACCACCGTGTAAGCGAAGGAAATGGAAAATCGATGGTTGTTTCAGAGTAAAACCACTTCACGGGAAAGACTACGCTCCTAAAAAAAAATAAAAATTATGCAGCTAGGTGACTCATACAAACAGTATCTTCACATGTTGCATTTTTGTTTACATTTTAAGCAGCAACTTCTGTCCGGGTATTTAATTCCCACACCTTATATTTTATTTTTAAAATACAGTGCATAAATACATTGCATTTTATAATAAACTAGAAGAAGTACCCGGCGTTGCCCGGGATTATTACACTTGGGATGTAAACAGAACAATCTCAAAAATTAAAATAAATTTTGCAATATCTTAAAAATAAACACATGAAAATGCTTAGAATTAATACAGTAAAAATTCTTAATGAAAATTCGAAAAAAATCTTTTTAAAGGCTCAAAATGGATGGACTGCTCCAATAATTTCTTACTCAGATAATCTTACTTCAGATCTACACTTGATGTTGTTGCAATTTCCACTCTTCTCTCGCTGTGTTGAAGCAAAATTTGGCCTTTCATCACTTTGGGTAGTCTAGCGGTCGCCAATTCTTCTATTTACTTGCTTCCCATTTGCTCAATACAGCACGGAGCTAAAGGTTTGCTTTCTCTGTCGTCTTTCCACTCTTTCTCAATAGTCTGCTAACTCTTCATTATCTCCAGCTACTGATCATTTTTAAAGATTTTCAAGAAATTGTTAAGTACTAAGAACTCTCTTTTCTAAGAAAAACCTGAATAACAGGAATTCCATGCATTGTTACAAATTGAAACTTATCCATATTGCATCATCATTTTATGTTCATTGTTATAATTCTTGGAAAGGATTGCTTTATCATTGCATCATCATTTTGAGCTCATTGTTATTGGTGAATTGCGTGTTGAAACCATTGTTGATACCTATTGTTGCACAAACTTTTATTTGCATTGTTGGTCATGAGATATATATTGTTGGTCCGTGCAGAGTGTTTGTGAATTGCGTGTTGATACCATTGTTGCAAAAACTTTGTCTTGCATTGTTGGTCATGCGATATTTCTCATTAATATGCCCTGCCATAACCATGAATATCGATTTTTTATCAATAATTATTATTTTTTCGAAATCTGAAGTAGACAGTGACCTTCCTCATGCTTTGAAGGTCATGTATGCGAAATTTCATCAAGATCGGAATAAAACTGTAGATTTGTATAAAAAACGTACACACAGAACCACAGACCCACCCACAGACCCACAGACGCACAGACCCACAAACATCCTTCTTTATATATATAGATAGATTTTTATAGCAACTTTTGAACATAAACTCTTAATGAAAAAGCGCATCCGCGGACGATTCTCGTGCCTATAAAAAAGAATTTACAAGGTTTTTTCGGATACTTCAAACGTTCATGTGATTCTCTAGATTCAAGCCGTTCAGTTCAGTGACTTATAACAGTGACAACTAACAGATAGTTGGGAGGTCCATTTTCGACCATAAAGTGTACGTTTCGGAGAACGAGCATTTATTGAATATTTATTACTGGCATTACCGAAATACATTTTTTGTTAGAAAATCGATATAACGATATTACCGATACTAATAATCCCACATTCCTTTTTCTTTGCAGACAGTAACGATGACGGTCTACTTCTTTCTGATTCTCATGAGTTTGATGTGTTTGCCAACTGTTCCAAAAATTATAAGAAAGGGACATGTTCACGTCGCCAACCAAAAATTCCAGAAAATGACTCTCAATGAAGCACTCTCAGCGTATGAAAAGATGATTAGAGGTTAGAATTTTACATCAAAGCACCAATCTATTAATTATACGAGGGTCAGTCAAATGAAAACCGGAAATATTTTTTACAGTTCCTTTATTGCAGTTAGAGTTGGAACAAGTACACTATTTTTCAATGTCGTCCCCCTGCTTTTCGATGCATTTCAGCCACCGAGTAGGGAGGACATGGATACCTCGGGGAAAAAATCTTTTGCCTGCGCGTGCAGCCACTCATGCACCGCCAGTTTCACCTCCGTGTCGGTCGCGAACTTGTGGCCACCTAATGAGTCCTTTAGTGAGCCAAAATGTGGAAATCGGAGGGCGCGAGATCGGGAGAGTAAGGAGGTTGGAGGAGGCACTACAGACGCAAGCCCTGGAGAGTCGCCACGATCATACGAGCAGTATGAAGTCGCGCTTTGTCATGCTGGATGAGAATGCCTGTTGAGAGGAGTCCGCGGCGCTTGGTGCGTATAGGAGGTTTCAGAATGTCACGCACCAATTCACTATAGGTGGCACTAGTCACCGTCTTGCCCTTATCCATGTAATGTTCTATTATGGGACCATTGTGGTCCCAGAACAAGGTTAGCATCACCTTTCCTGTGTATACCTGGCTGCCGAACTTTTTCGGCTTTGGTGGTGTCGAGTGCCGCCATTCCTTACTGGAGCGCTTGGTCTGTGGTTGGTAGTGATGGACCCAGGACTCGCCTCCAGTCACAATCAGTTCCAAAAAGGTGTCACCTTCAAGTTCGTAGCGGCGCAGCAGCTCCTGGCAGGCACTGACTCGCCTCTCCTTCATTTCGGGCGTCAGCCGACGAGGGACCCATCTTGCGGCCACTTTCCGGTATTTCAGCTCATCATGGACAATATGCTGAGCAGAGCCATGACTGACCTGTAATGCTCTTGATATGTCATCGATAGTGACCCGTCTATCCTGCAGAATCATCTCCTCCGCCATCTAAATCGCCTCGCTTACACCATTCGTACACTTGAGTCTGCGACTGTGCCACAATGTAGGAATGCATCGATGGATTTTTATTGGTTTCGTGCCTTCAGTATGTAGGAAACAGATCACTCCATGCTGCTCTTCTATGGTGCATTCCAACAGAGGGCAGCCATTTTGGAAACGCCCGTATGGCGCCGCTGGGTCACGTGGATACGCGGGACCAACGCCAATAGTTGATAGCGGGAGAGTCCACGCGCATGCGTACCGGGTCTGATTGCAATGGGAGCGGTTACCGGTTTTCATTTGACTCAGCCTCGTAAAATGGAATCACAGTACTGATTGCGATCAATGCAACACAGTAGATCATCAGCGCTTACTTGTTACAGTAATTTTATATGCTTATTTTTTTTAACGACGTTAGGAAAATTATTGGAAAATACTTCGTCAGGCCAGAAAAACATTTGTTTTGTTTATCGAGCATTTTAACTTGCACATACAAGGATCGTTGAAGGTTGACCTAGACTTTTGTGCATATAAAATCAAGAAATTGTGGCATCCATTAGAATTGCCATGCTTTTAAGTTTATTTGTATTATGGATTTCAATGCATAATTTATTAGGAGCTTTAGCAAAAAGCTATTTACAAGAATGCACGCTTGATTTGTACGGTAATCCGGCCGTCTGCCGTTTGCACGATAACTTGAAAACAGATTAACCTTTTCAGATTCTATTTTCAGAAAGATGACCATCAAGGTCGTAGCTCGGCTGTTATCAACTTTTCAGGATTTTTTGTCGACCCGTTCAAGTCGAATTCACGCGCTAAAACAGTGACTGTAAAGAATACCTAGATAACGGCATGTCTAGAACAATCGATTCGACTTATGGATTCTTTTCATAGAGGGATACTGCTTTTTCTCTTTAAAACCGCCGTTTTGTCATAAAAATTAGTCAATGCTAAGACTTTTCTGAAGGATTTCAAATCCATATAGAATACTCATCATTTGACATGCCACACTCTAATTTGTTTCGTATTTATATAATTAAACTATTTAAATAGAAAAATGATTTATCAGAATTATTTATATGAATCTAAAAAAGATTCTCAAAACACAGTGGTTCTGTTGTGTGCATTCTTTTCTGTCTTAATGGTCTTTTGTCCAGATAGCCTACTTTGTTTCTTAATTCCTAGATCGGCCTCGGTGGATAAGTGGTTGCGTGATCGCCTCTGATGTCCGAGGACGCGGGTTCGACCCCAGCCGAGGACGACGAGGATTTTTTTTAGGGGGAAAATCCTGAGATCACGCACTTCCTTCGGAAGGGAAGTAAAACCGTTGGTCCCGTGTAGTCGTTTGCCGGCTGCACGTTAAAAACCCCTTGCGAGGCAAAATTTGCGGTCCCTATAACGCCGTCCTGAAATGACCATGGTTAATACTAAATAAACCAAACCAAATCCTAACCTTAATTCCTAGTTCTTCAAAAAGGGGCCTTAATCTGATTGATGGTGTTCAATTTAGTGAAAAGGTAATTCGGATAATTTAGATTTTACCCTACAATGCCTAACCCTACGTTACATGATCTTAATTCTCAATATTATGACAAATTGAGTATTATTGTGTTTCTCCGTTCTACTCCCTGCTCACTGCTGAATGATGAGAGCTTCGCCCTCGAAAAGCGCTTTCAGGTCGTATTTTTCCTTTATGATATTTGTTGTGGTGAAAGAGTTTTTCTTTATTTTCATTACTATTATCCACATAACCTCTTTTTCCAGTTTTTCTGGTTTTTTATCATTACTTGTCTGCCGAATTTCCCGAAAAAATTCTTTAATTATGACAAAGGTTAATTATGAAAATAATTTGTAACTATCAAAGATCAAAATAAACTAAGTGGCCAAAAGTCATAGGAAGATACTGGATGTGATGTTAATAGCGAGTTGCTCCTCCGCGAGCCCTCAAAACTGCAGTAAAACGTCGAGGCATGGACTCTATGAGATATTGACCCAGGTTGCTACCCACAATTGTTCTTGTGAAGTTGGCGCTGAGTTCATCGTGCGTACACTTGTATCTATAGCATCCCATAAACGCTCTATTGGGTTAAGATCAGATGATCTGGGGAGCCAAACCATGAACGTGAATTCACTGGAGTGTTCATTAAAAGATCTGCATGCAACCAAAAAGCGGAGACATGTCGCATTGTCCTGTTGATACATGGCATCTCCATCAGGGTACTCTAATGCCACGTGCTTCCATATTCAGTGCACATTTGTCTGTAATAGACAGCTCGTGTCTACGCTAGCGCCATACGCCGCATCTAGCTGCAGCATTCGGGAGTCAAGGACAACCCTTTCATGACTTTAGGCCACTCAGTGTACAAGTTTCCTAAAAACATGATAAGTTGGGCCCTTTTAATCCCGTGAACATTCTTGGAATGCTTTATTTCACATAAAATGTTTAAGAGTAAATACTAATGGCGACTTCAGTATATATTGTTAAACGGAATTAAATAAACGAAGAAACCTTTTCACTTAATATCATTCTCTTTTGAAACTGATCACTGTTGTCTGCTTTCATTATTTCATAGAGCAATTTACGGCCGAGGGATTCTGTTATAAATATTATATTTCGGACCGTAAAAAAAAAGCTTCCGAAGAAGACAGATATAGGAAGGTGACATGTGAAAAACCGTCGGATTGCGCCGATCTCTTCAACGCAGGTAGATGGAATGTAAAGAACCGCATGGATTCTACAAAGTATTCATTAACCTAATTTACTTCGAAGTTTTCTTTGATTTTTTAGGCTATAACGTATCAGGAATTTACATCATTGACCGGCAACACGGATTTACATCATATAAAAAGTTTCGTGTTTATTGCGATATGGATACAGACGGCGGCGGTTGGACTGTAAGTATTTCAACATCTTAACACTGATATGCATACCATTAAATTAAATTAGGAGGAATAAACTAAAGAAAAAAATTCCGTGACCTGGATCCAAACAGGAGACCAAGCCTGTCTAGCTCGTCATTTCTTTCAACCGGGTTATCACGGACAATAGGCTGTTTTCCATTACATTAGGGTCTCGTTACATTTGTATCGTGAAGATCAATACGCTATCGTTAATGTCTCGCATGAAAAAAGGTCAGTGCGCGGAGAAACTACTCGGTACTTTACGCTTAGGAGTTTCCTTATATTCCACCAAAATATATAACGAAATGTTGGTTTCGGTGGCTGGTGAAACGAAATCTTTTCTTCCTTGTCCCGCTCATGGTTAATTGTTTATTATATATAATTTATTAATTTGTGAGCTGGAGAAGTGAGCTCCGAAGTGGCGAAAACAAAATGACTGCTGACGGGAACAGAAAACTAGTGACGACACTAACGGGCTAACTCTGATTGGCTCCGTTATTTCTTAATCGATCGTAAGTTCGGTAGACTTACACCTCCCGTTAAGCGTCTATTGATACCGGACTGCCTAACGTAATGGAAAACAGCGTGGCGCATATAGCCTAATGGTACAGATCGGCCTCGGTGGCTCAGCGGTTGCGTGATCGTCTCTGATGCCCGAGTACACGGGTTCGATCCCAGCCGAGGACGACGAGGATTTTTCAGGGGGGAATTCTGAGATCACGCACTTCCTTCGGAAGGGAAGTAAAGCCGTTGGTCCCGTGTAGTCGTCTGCCGGCTGCACGTTAAAGAACCCTTGCAAGGCAAAATTTGCGGCCCCTGAAATGACCATAGCAGTTGAAAAGGACGTTTATACCAAACAAACCAAACCAAACCTAATGGTACAGCAGGGCTATCTCCAACTGTCCTAAAGACTACTAATAATCAAAATAGAAACTCAATGATAAAAGCAGACACGAGGCTCGCAGCTGATGAAACATCACAATGGAGTGATATTTGATAACTGATGGTATGCTATGGAAATTAAATTAGGATGAACAAGTAGGTATCTATTTATTAAACACCATGAATTCTATGAGTTTAGAAAATTAGCAAACTGATGAAGGTTTAGAAAGAAGGAATACCCAACTTGCAAACCAAGCACCTGGCGTCGACCTTGACTACTTAACAGCATTCAGGACACATGAGGTAGCCTGCTTTAGCAGTGAGCAAGATCCTTGATGGAGTTGGTAGAGGGAACGAGTTAGATACTCGTGGTTCCTGTTTCAAATCCAGCTCGCGGAATTTTTCCTTACATTTTACATGATAATTTAATTTTCTAATGTTGAGTGTAGCTTCAGTTATTGGGTATCATTAATAACACAAAATGGATTTTGCATATCACTAGAAAAGCCATTAGAAATTTATATTTCCATTTAGGTTTTCCAAAGAAGAGGCCCATTTCCGCCACAGATTCATTTTAATCGGACCTGGTACGAATACGCTAAAGGGTTTGGAAATCTCAAAGAAGAATTCTGGTTCGGTAAGTCGTTTCATTTTACACAACTAAAATTGCACTCATGATTGGGTAAACATAGGGCGTATTAATTTTGATATTTTGGTAATTGCATCTAAGTAGACTGTGTAATACATAAGACACTTAATATTTGAATTTCCATTTTTGTATTTTCATGTTTTAAAGAAATAAGAAAGGGCTGTGATAAAGCAATGCGGTAATTTATTTAGCCCAAACGCGCTTTGGTATATTTACCATGATCATTTTCCCGTCGGCCTCATTGTATCCACAAGACGTTTGATTTCGAACTAATTTGATTGTTCCTTATGAGGTTGTTGAGTAACCATAGAGATGGGACTCAAACAGAATAAACTTCTTCAAACATATCACAATAAAAAATAGAAAAGAGAAGGAAAAATTCCGCGACCTGGACTCGAACTAGGGACCATGCCTATCGCTGGTACTGCTCTTACCAACTGAGCTCTCGCGGACATGAACCGCCATGCTGTTACAAGATATCCAATCGGACTTCCATGAAGCCACCAGATCTATTCCCAAGTCGGGAATCAGCCTTACCCTTAAACCATCAAATAAATTGATGGAATTTAACTCAAACAGAAGATAATAAATTAACTAAAGAAACTTCTTCAATCATATGGAATCATATGACAATAACAGATAGAAAAGGGAAGGGAAAATTCCGCGACCTTTGCCCAACTTGGAAAAAGGACCGTAAAAAGTTTACATCCACACGGATGACTTATGACTCACATAAGAAAGTTTATCCAAGGTCTCCTGACGAATATGGTATAGACGATGAAGACCCATGACAATCTTGGTGGCTGCAATACTGGAAAACTCCATGGAAATAAAGTGGCCTACGATACAGAAAGCCGAGGCATATTCTTGACGTCAACTTTGAAGTCATTGGTAATGTCTCTTTTCCGAATTTTTGGAAGATGTGATACCCTCCTCCCTTCTCTCCGTCCACCCCCTTCTGACAATCGTCGATCTTATTTTTTTTCTTTTCCATAATGTGGAAGACTTCTTGGGTTAGTCAGGCTTCTTACATACTTCAGTATATTTCAGTTGGAATTTATTCTTGAAGGGTGAGCCTCGTGAAAGCGCTGCTTTCGTCCCACCTGAAAAATTGTACACTTCACTGCTCGATTTTCGATTGTAATCTGACCCATACAGAACGAAGGTTTGCGGATGAATAAATTTCTTTGCGGAAAAGTAGCGTGTCGATTCTCCTACTTCCCTCTGAATAAGTATCCACAATGTTTTTTAGGCTTTTTTACGTTTCATTATTACATAAGTTTTGTCTGAAACATTTTTTTTGATTCGTGATAGATGGCACTGTAATCGCACAAAATAAGATTTTTCATAATTACTGTAATATGTTGGTGGCGTCTCCATTTTTCGTGCCCTAAGTACTTCACAGATGATCCAATAATTGTTAGACACTTACCTCTCTAATTAGAAGAGGTTCAGTTTTTGAAAGGCGTTTCATGCCACCGTCATTCTGTACGAATGGATTATGTAACTGTGCAAGAAAAAATTGATATGATTTTCATTTATGGCGAATGTAGGAGAAATTTCGACGATGCTGTCGATTTGTATGCTGAGCGTTTTCCTGAAAGAGTACGACCACGTTCTTCTTTTGTTAGTTGTTAAACAGTTTTCTACTCACGGAAGAATACAACCGAAGAAAAGAACGCTGAAGTGCAGCTACTGTTTGTGGAGAAAATAATCAAATAACTATACTAGCTACAGTCACTCATAATCCACATGCGAGCGTCCGAGAAATATCGTACCAATAAGGAATTTCTCGTATGAGTGTTTGGAGAATGCTCAAGTTACCTAAAGCTACGGCCACACAGAGCGCGATGGATGGGACGGACGCTACGCGTCCAAAAAATATGCGCCTTTATTCTCTATGTAAGTGGCCACACAGAGCTGCAGACGCCACGGACGCGACGTTCTGGACGTTTTATTTGCGCAAATATTTTCTGGACGTCCAAAACGTCCGACGTGGATGGGCATGCGCAGTAGACCAGCAATGGTGATGTGTTTATCCGCCGAGCCGATGCGACGGATGCTATGTTCGCTCCGATTTGTTTAAACTCGTTTTATTTCATTGCTTATTTGAAGATTTACGGAAAGAGAGGATAAATTTAAGTTAACAAGAAATAATGTTTATTACAATTCTAATGACTTAATATAATTAATATCTATACTGTTATTATTGTAATTAATTATTAATATTACGATATAACTACGGTATAATTATGCAATATGTTTTTATTTATAGTTATTCCGGAACGATATGGACAGATGCTTTATAATACCATATATTAATTCTTTTGATTTTTGTTCCTGTCTTTTTCAAAGTATATTTTCCAATCTCGTTGGTTTGCTGTCTATGTGAAGCCACTATTTTTGATTCTTTTGTTTATACTTCTTTTAATGAATTATGCATTTGTATTTATTTAACTATATATTTTTTTTTTTTCAAAAAAACATGTATTTATTTGCTCTAGAAACGCCATTGAAATCGTAGAATATTCACGCGATTGAAATCAGCGAAGCTGCAGGCAATGAGCATATCACCATTGCTTTTCTAGTACGAATGCCCGTCCACGACAGACGTTTTGGACGTTCAGAAAATATTTGTACAAACAAAACCCTTCTCGACGCGTCCAAACGTCCAAAACGTCCAGAACGTCGCAGCTCTGTGTGGCCACTTACAATGTGAATAGAGGCGCAAATTTTTTGGACGCGTAGCGGCCGTCCCGTCCATTGCATCCGTCGCGGTTTGTATGGACGCATCTTAATTTTTTGTTTTCGGAGATTTCAATCATGTGACTATGCTGCGATTATGGCGTTTTTGAGTTAATAAATGCAAAAGAATAAAAAATAATGGCTTTACATAGACAGCAAACTATCTAGTTTCATCGTTTATTCCTGTATTTTTCAAAATATACTTCAGTAACAAAAATCAAAGCAAGTTATTCCTTTATCTTAATATTTGGCATTGTAAAGCCTCAGTCCATATCGTTCCGAAATACTATGAAAGAAAAAACATATTTGGCATAATTATAATTATAATAAACATTGTTTCCTTACGTAAATCTTCAAATAAGCAATAAAATAAACAGACTTGTATACAAATCGGAGCGAAAATAGCATCCGTCGCGTCCGTCGTGTAGCGCTCTGTGTGGCCACCCTATTTTGCCCATCGCGTCCGTCGCGTAGGCTCTGTGTGGCCGTACCTTAAATTTCATCCGTATTTGCACGTGTCCTTGCATCAGAAACTAAATGGCGATGATTTTCAAAACCGACTAACGTCTTGTCAATGGGCAGTGGAGCCAAATACAAATGAACTTTCTGCTCGTGTACTATTCTCTGATGAATCAACACATACGAAACAATGTGAGGTTAACCGCCGTAACATGCATTATTGGAGTGTAAAAAACACATACTGGATTCGTTAAGTAAACCGTCAGCGTCCTTGGTCGGTTAATGTTTGGTGTGGAATATTTGGCGATAAACTTATCAGACCGCGTGTCGATTGACGGTAATTTGAATGGTAACAAGTATCGAAACATTCTTGAAGACGAACTACCACAATTGCTTGAAAGCCTGAGGTTGGACGTGCGATAGAACACGTAGTTTCAACAAGATGGTTGTCCATCATATTATTCGTTAGTAGAGGTATTATATCGGAATTACAATAATCGTTGGATCGGTGGAGAGGAACCGGTTCACTGGCCGGCCAGATCGCCAGACCTTACCTTCCCAGATGTTTTTTGTGGGATTGCCTAAAAGATGCCGTTTATAAATAACGAAAATGTAATGCAACGAATAAGGGGGTGCTTGCGCCGCAATTACACCAGACATGCTTTTGAGATGTGAACAGGCATTTGAAGCACGAATCAACAAGTGCATTGAAGTTCGAGATTATCTTTTGAGCATTTAATTTAATTGAATGGCGAGAGACGAGGTGAAGAAGCACCTAAAAGAAGCACCCCAAGGGAGCAGAAACGGGGGTGATAGGGTTTTTTTTAAAAAATATTAATCAGGTATTTTTTATTTTTCAATCCAAACTGCATTTCTTGAGATTTGCAAAAAATCTTATTTTCTGCGATTACAATGCCATCTACCAGAATCAAAGAAAAATATTTTAGACAAAACTTAAACCGAATACACAATAAAAATTGGGGTTCTCCTATGAAATTTCCAAGTTGCGCCACCTGGGTCCATATTTTTCAAGTTTATTTTGATATGTCAGGTCAAAATCCATTCCACTCAAGTCTAGCCGAAAGCAGCCAGGGGTATGGAGGAGGTTGTCACACTGCGTGTTTTGTCCGCTAGGGTGGCGGTGTTGCTAGCAGGTTGGGGGATTCATTGACTTTAATGGCTGCGAGTACTGTGTACAGATCGGCAGGCTTCGATAAACAGCGTGCATTTTAAAATGATAATGTCCAAGTTTTTAAAAGAAATTTAGGCAAGATCATGGGGAAGTGGTGCAAGTCTGAATTCCTGCCGGCTCGTAATCAGCGAGTCGCGGTTCGAATCCCGCCGAGGGCGTGGATGTTTGTGTTTGTCTATTTTCACCATCATCCTTTCATCCAAGGGGAGATGCAGGCTGAAAATCCATCCATCCATCCATCTATCCATCCAAGTCTGGATACCTGGCAAGTGAGGAAAAGCGCTCTTTCTTCAAGCCAAAGTCCGAAGAAATGCGCATAGCATGGGAAAGAAAAATCCCTCGAAAAAATTGCACTTTCGGGATCCAAGCTGTTGTTTGTGACCTGCATTTTCAAATAAGAGCTTATGTCTTAGGATAAAATAATAATAGCAATAAATAAGAGGTTATAATCTTCATCTTCTTAAATTTATAATTTAGCAGTTGTAATTTATAAGGTACAAGCACTTTATTGTACTTCACGCTTATACACAATACAATAATATAGCTGCATAATATTAGGAACATTTCATCGAACGCTATTTTGTTCATACTATTGATTGGAAAGAAGTCAAAATTCCAAGGGAGCGAATAACGCTTAAGAGTGATGCCATTCCCAATCTTTCTTATTTATTTTATTGAAATAATATAGCACAATTTAACCAAATAAAAGCAGAGAATTTATTTAATTGACATTATTAAATTTTTTTATTAAAATTGATTTAACATATGTTATTTTTTACATTAGAAGTACAGTTCTCCCTATTCCACATTGAAAAATTCCCCAACCTACTGTGTTCTGCGCCACCTATCGGTATGCACAAGAAAGGTGACAAACTTTTAAAGCATGCTGCTAGACTTGAGTGGAATGGGACACACTGTAATTAGCTTTCCGGAAAATATCAAATAGGAGAAAGTTTCCGTCTCTATTGCTAATTTCCGTTTCGACAGTGAACAAAATGCAGGAAAAGAGATTGTTGAAATCGATAAGAAACTGATCTAATTGGTAGCTGCCACAGTCGAAAATGGCGAAAACTTCATCAACATAGCTGCACCAAATGCTATGGATAGCTTTTCCATACCCTGCCCTTTTCCAATTTCTTATTAATCTTATACCTTTCTAAATCCACATACATCAAAGAGCATAACGCATCCTTCTTGGCTCCCGCGAACCGATTGGTGGCTCTTTTCTTCTCTTGTTTGCTAGTTCTCATTTAATGCAGGTTAGACCGTGATGACGGTCGAATTACCGGAACGTATCGGCACTATATAAATTACCGTATTATTTTATCAAGACCCTTTTGTTATTTCTTTAGATTTTGGTAGCTGTTGAATATTTATGTTTTCATTTTTTTACTAGGTAACGACAACATTCATGAACTAACTTATGAACGCAGACAAACGCTCCGAATAGACCTTGAGGATTTCAGAGGAAATAAACGATACGCCACTTACGCAGATTTTTATATTTATAATGGCACTCAAAAGTACAAGATTTTCTTGGGCAATTATAGCGGAGATGCTGGTTAGTAATGAGATTAATAATAAGAGATGTTTGCAAATTAAAATCCTCTTAATTAGTTTTTCAAAATTCTTAGGCATGATCTAGGTTTGAAAAGCAAATTTAAAATTGGAATTGGTAGGTTACTTATGGGCTTTTGCTTTTTGTGTGAAATTTCTAGGTGACAGTTTAGTTTACGCGAATGGACATGATTTTGCAACCATCGATCAACCAGACATTTACAACTACGTTAACACGAAGAACAATGGCGGATGGTGGTATTATGGTAGTATTTACACCGCTCTTAATGGCGAATACAACAACACTCAAACCGACAAGGGAATCATTTGGGACGGTTGGTTAGGTGATTCATATAGTCTGAAGAGAACAGAGATGAAGTTAAGAAACCCTTCTTTTGATCGCCATCGCAGAGTCAAATTTTGTTAACTTCCTCATCTCAGCGGCTGAATTATAATGCATAAGTTTTCATACCTATTTTATATATTACCTGTTAATCTTAACAGTGTATTCCCACGTGTACTGAATAATATAAAAAAATAAAGATGTAGAATTTCACATTAGCCTTCACTTAATTAAAAAAGTTGTTGTAATTTTCAATTTTTTTTTAAATCCCTTTCCACAATTTCATAAAAATTGAACATGTAGCTCGTACTATACAGCGTGCTTCTGAATGATCTGTACAAACTTTCAAGATATTTTTCAGGGACTAAAGCATATGAACATGGAGTGGAAAATGTTTCTTTCTAGAGTTAAGGTCTGTCTCAAAAGTTTAGATAATTGTGGGGTTTATTTTTTACTGCCTACATAACTGTTTTGCTTGAAAACTAAAATTTATTGTGCATTAATATTCGCGTATCATTGTAGATAATAGTTTCATAACAATCTTTCTATATATATATATATATATATAAAGAACGTTTGTTTGTGGGTTTGTTTGTTTGTTTGTTTCTTATGCAAATCTACAGTTTTATTCCGATCTTGATGAAATTTTGCATACTTAACCTTCAAAGCATGAGGAAGGTCACTGTCTACTTCAGATTTTGAAAAAATAATAAGTATTGATAAAAAATCGATAATCATGGTTATGACAGGGCATATTAATGAGAAATATTTCAAGACCAACAATGCAAGGCAAACTTTGTGCAACAATAGGTATCAACAATGGTGTCAACACGCAATTCACAAACACTCTGCACGAACCAACCAATGTATATCTCATGACCAACAATGAAAGGCAAAGTTTGGGCAATGATCAGGCTTTTCTTAGAAAAGAAAGTTCTTAGTACTTAACAATTTCTTGAAAATATTTAAAAATGATCAGTAACTTGAGATAATGAAGAGTTAGCAGAATATTGAGAAAGAGTGGAAAGAAGACAGAGGAAGCATTCCTTTAGCTCCGTGGTGTATTGAACAACTGGTAAGCATATCAATAGAAGAATCGGCGATCGCTAGACTACACAAAGAGATGAATGGTCAAGTTTTGATTCAAGACATCGAGAGAAGAAAGGGAATTGCAACAACATCAACTGTACATCTAAAGTAAGATTACGTGAGTAAGAAATTATTTAGACTAGCAGTGGCATCCTTGGAGACGTCCATCCATTGTGAGCCTTTAAAACTTTTTTTTCAAATTTCCATTGAGAATTTTTACTGCATTAATTCTAAGCGTTTTCATGTGTTTATTTTTAAGATATTTCAAAATTTATTTCAAAAAAAAAAGTCCGAGCCACGCCGCGGTTATCACTTAGCTTATTTGGTCGTACAGCAGATCCAAACATTTCCTAAATATACATTTTGATTATATTCTGTGGGACAGTGAGATGCTGATAATGCGATGACTGAACGTTCGTTTCCAAGAATTATTGATAATGAGCATAAAGTGAAGATGCAGTGATAGAACATTATTAAGGCAACGTTTATTGATGAGGCATAGGAGTCAGGCGTGTCTCCCTTGACCTCCCTATCAAACGTCCAGACGATTGGCAAAAAATTATGTGTCTGGAAAGGAAAGAGAAAGAACGAGTATTGGTCGGAGAAACTCAGCAACTAAAACAGAAAAAGCTCTACGGGCGTTTGAAACATCTGAACAACGGGAGTTTCGAAAAGAGCAAGAGGGTATAAGAGCTTCTACGTCAAGGGCAAGAAAAACTTGAGTTTAAAATATCTGGTGATGCACCACACTGGGGAGGCAAGTCAAGAAGAGTTTAGATAAAGTCTCGATATATCACCTAGACTTCCTGTTTTTCGTATTTTTCGTAGAATGGATAGTCCCTTTGCTCTGTGTTGTATTGATTGAGTTATTATTTAACCAATTGGGAGTTATAATTTTATATAACTCATGACCAACAATGCAAGTCAAAGTTTGTGCAACAATAATTATCAACAATGGTATCAACAAGCAATTCACAAATACTCTGCACGGAACAAAAATGTATATCTCATGACCAAGAATGCAAGGAAACGTTTGTGCACTAATAGGTATCAACAATGGTATCAACACGCAATGCACCAATATATATCTCAGTGATCAACAATATATATCTCATGACCAACAATGCAAGGGCAAGTTTGTGCAATATAGATAAGTTTCAATTTGTAACAACGCATAGAATTCCTGTTATTCAGGCTTTTCTTAGAATTGAGTGTTCTTAGAACTTAACAATTTTTCTGAAAATCTTTAAAAATGATCATGAACTGGAGATAATGGAGAGTTAGCAGACTATTGAGAAAGAGTGGAAAGACGACAGAGCAAATGGTACGATTGTCAATAGAAGAATCGGCGACCGTTAGACTTCACAAAGCACAAAGTGATGAACGGCCAAGTTTTGCTTCAAGACATCGAGAGAAGAGTGGGAATTGCAACAACATCAAGTGTACATCTAAAGTAAGATTACGTGACTAAGAAATTATTTAGACTAGCAGTGGCATACTTGGAGAGGTCCATCCATTGTAAACCTTAAAGGTTTACATTTTTTTTTCGAATTTTCATTATGAATTTTTACTGTATTAATTCTAAGCATTTTCATGTGAGTTATTTTTAAGATATTGCAAAGTTTAATCAAAAAAACAGAGTCCGAACCACGCCGGGGTTATCACCTAGCTTATATTATAGCATAGCAGATTCAAAGATTTCATAAAAATACATTTTCACTATATTCTGCGTGAATCTGAATATTTTGGAAACTGAGATGCTGATTGTGAAGTCCCAGTTTATTATCATGCTTATTTAAATGAGAATATAATTATGAATAGTAATTTGTTCTTATTTCTGCTTACTACCAACATTTAATTGTTTATTTGAGCATTGTTGAACTAAAGACGAGTTACAGAGGAGAATTTATCCCTCTTTTATTAAATTTCTAGAATTGAATAGATGATTTTGTTGTAAGTTAGAATCTCTTTTTTGTCTAAGGAAATGTCTCCCTCTCTTCTTGATTTTGTTTATTGCTTGCATGTGGAATGCTTTTAGCATCTATCCCTTTTTTTCTGCATAACGATGAAGGGACCTGTGGGATAAGCCATTAGTCATTGACCCTTCTATTTGAGGCAGCTAGAAGCCTTTTGTAAATTATGACTGGCGAAAGGATGCAAGCCAGCTTGGAAAAGAGAACGAATCGCGGGGGTGAGATCAAAGACGCCCTGGGAGGAAAGTTTACCCCAACGGCAATTAAGAGCAGCAGAAAGCTGACTAATAACCCTCTACCATGCAACACCCGCACATCTGGAGGTTGCAGGTGGGTGTCAGACGAAGTGACGCCAATTCAAGAGCCCAAAAACAAGCTTTTAGCTTTAATTTTGACCTTTCCTTTGAACCCCAAAATTCCAGATCTCTGACGACATAATCAATTGCTGATTGGTCATTTGCAAATCCCTTCCCAAACGAGGGAACTTGTAATTTTGAGAGATTCAGTGTTCTCTGGGATCTTGGATCGTCCAGAGCACGAGCGGCTTTTTCCAATTATCTGGTTTTCTAAACAACACAGTCTTCTGTAAACTAGGTCGTAAGCCCTCTAAAAATTTTTCTTTAATTTTTTCCTGTAATATCTCCTTCACGAATGCTCTTTTAACATCTGCATCTTGGCCTACCCCCTCTACTTGAATCATTGTTTTCTTTCCCAGTGCCTGAATACGCATAGCATAGTCTCCAACAGTTTCTCCTTTTTCCTGATGACATTCGGAAAATAATCTTTCACTTCTACCCTTTGGCTCCTTGCCAAATCGCTCTATTATCTTTTTCTTTAATTCATCATAATTGTTTATCCCTGCCATAGCCTGATCATGCCTGCAATAAAACTGAGCGTTTCCTGTTAACTTGATTTTTGCTATATTTAATTTGTGTTCTGGTACCCAATTGCAAACTGTGCCAATTTCATCAAGTTTTTGAAAAAATAATGTGGGATCCGTAGAACCATCATAATGACCCACTTCACTGGCCAAACCAAACGATGCTTGAGCCATCTTTCTTTCTCTTTTAAGATGTCAAAATTAATTTGCCACTTAATATATCCTCCTAGATCTTCAATTTAAAATTTTTCTGATTTATGCAATTTTCAAAATACAAAGAACATTAATTTACTCTATTTAATAACTTAAATATCCTGTCGCACTGCGTCAATTTATGTAAGGGTCCGGTTTACCTTATGTTTATTACCATAACCAAATAATTATAAAACGACTGCGCCATCCGATTACTATCGGAAAAAATGTTAATTAACTAATTACCAATTAATATTTAAACCCAATACCGAATCTTACATAGTAATTCTTCCACACAGGTCCGTGCCAAGAAGGGCGAGAATAGAATGAGGGACTCAAGTTTTTGATTAACAATAACAACGAAATTTATTCATAATAAAAAATAGAATGAAAATAATTGAAGACTAAAATATGAGTTTTGGAACACTAAATCTGCTAACTTGATTAGGTTACAGTAAAGATGAATTCTGAATCATAATATAATTAACCAAATGCAACTAATGAGATTTTATAAAAAGAAAACGCTTTTTCATGGCCAAAGGGA